>JBBBDQ010000436.1:367500-750000 GCA_037127315.1 Ascarosepion bandense
CGGGGATTAGCGCTGATCAAATCTACTTTCGGCTAGATTCGTCAAGCAACGCTAAACTGACGTTAGGAGCCGGCTTGGGAGGAGGAGGGAGCTCCGAGGGTTGGGGGAGAAGGTAAGAGGGTTGTGGAAGAGGATGAGGCTTTATTAGCATCTAGTAAACGGGTAGGACAAAATGAGAGGGAGAAGTGAAAGAAAGGGAACAAAGAATTAAGAATGAAGACAAGGAAAAAAGCGGAAGAAGAGAAAGAGAGAGAGAGAGAGAAGAGGAGGTAGAAGAAAGAAAGAGAGAAGGAAGAGGAAGGGGTGTCGGTTGGTTATGTGTTTATGTGTGTACGTGGGTGTATGAGTGTGGTGTCTGTGCTACTCACCTTTTTTATTATGTATATATATTTATATATAAGTAGAGAGAGAGAGAGAGAGAGAGAGACAGAAGAGAGAGAATGAAAAAGCGAAAGAGAGAAAGAGAATGAATGAGAGAGTGTCATCCCACCTTTTTTTATTATATATATATATATATATATATATAGAAAGAGAGAGAGAGAGAGAGAGAATAAAAAGTGTGAGAGAGAAATGATAAATGAGAGAGTAAGTGAGATTGAAGTATTAGCAGAATGAAAGAAAGAAAATAACAGAATGAGAAAATTACAGAATAGTAAAGAAAGAAAGAAAGAAAGAAAGAAAGAAAGAAAGAAAGTTAAGGTAGAGAAGCAAAGGGAAATAGAGAGAGAGAGACTGAGAGAGAGAGGGTGGCAACATGAGGATTAGATACAAAAGGGGAACAATATAATACACGCGCATAAGATCAGTGAGAAAGAAAGAAAGAAAGAAAGAAAGAAAGAAAGTTAATGTAAAGAAGCAAAGGGGAAAAGAGAGAGACAGTGAGAGAGAGGGGTGGCAATGAGTGGATTAGATAGAAAAGAGGAACAATATAACACACGCGCATAAGATCATCGAGAGAGAAAGAAAAAGAAAGAAAGAAAGAAAAAGAGAGAGAGAGAGAGAGTGGGGGGGGGACAGATTGACACCGTAATGGAAAAAGAAAAAAAGAAGACAAAAAAAAAGGTGAAACCACTGCGGTCTAATTAAAATAATGGAATCCCCGAAATGGAACATAAAAATAGAAATGGCGATTAGAGAAAATAGGTGAAAAGGGAAAAGTATCCGCAGAGAAAAATCCGGACTTAGCCATGCTGACATTGTGATGCTCTTTCTGAAGTTGTGACTCATGAAAGAAGGAAAACAAAAGATAAAGTGATTTTAAAAAGCAAAGACTACTACATCAACGACGATTATAATTAAAGACGTCTGCAAGTGAGAAAGGCAAACCATTTGTAGCGAGTTCGATCTTCATTGACTTTTATTGTATTGTCCATTTATACCAGACTAAACCAGTGGTTCCCAAACTTTTTTCTGTCATTTCCCCATACACCCAATTCAACCATCCAGATTCCCCCCTTCATGTGTATGAGAGAAAGAGCAGTTAAAACACACTGAGACTATTTACTAATTTATTTTCCAAATGTACAAATATATTGATAAAATTATAGTTACATAGTAAAGTGGATAGAGAGCAGTTAGTAACAACTAAGCATAGCCATAGAGAGCGGTTAGTAACAAATAAAAGGACTTTTGTTTGCTCTTCTACTTCAGAATTAAATTAGTGAGAAGGGTGATACTGCTTCTTGTACACCAGTGTATCAATATCAGGGTTAGATTTGGCAAGCGCGCAACGTATGTCACATTCCACGTCCAGGATCTCTCTCTCTCTCTCTCTCTCTCTCAGACATTGAGAAAATCCATCTGAGATTTTTTTATTTAGTAGGTCGTATAATCATTTTCCTCCTGGTAGCTTCAAATTTCTCCCCAGGGGGAAATTTCCCTAGTTTGGGAATCGCTGATCTAGACTATGATTGCTCAATATTTAATCTAAAGATTTATTTAGCAAGGTACTCTTGTCACTCATTAGTAGACAGATCCTCACTGGGCCTCTCGCTCCTGTGTTCTTGTGTCAGACTTTGCTAAGATGAGAAATATTTAATGATATTCTTAGTAAGGTACTCTCGTTAACCATTAGTAGTAAGTTCGGTTCTAACTGAGACTCTCACCTCTGTGTTCTTGTACTAAACTTTTCGGAGATGGTTATGAAATTAATTTAATACGTTATGCAAGGGATTCTCGTCAGCTATTAACAGCGAGTTCGATCCTCACTCAATACATTCCTGTATCCTTTTACCAGACTTTGCAAAGATGGTTAAATATTTACTTCAAAATTATCCTTCGCAAGCTATTCTCGTCAGTTATTAGTAGAGAGTTCGATCCCCGCTGGCTACCTCTCTCTCGTGTTCTTGCCTCAGACTTTGCTAAAATGACTGAATATTGGGGTGTATCAAAGACATTTTCGCTTTTATAATATTCAAAACCGCTCAAGTTTTTTTTTTTTTGGTGGTGGTGGGGGTTAGTTGATTCTATGATTTAAATATGTTATCTTTCTCTGGGAAATGAGTGTAGTGTAGAATCAGTGAGTCAAGTTCAATTTCTGGCCTAATCTATTGCATTCATTTTCGCACAAGTATCCTTGGGAAATTAATCCATTTCTTCCTCCCTCCAGCTTTGGGTTAAATAGCAGGCTTTACCGGACTCTCTACCCTTGGATAGCAAACAGTCTAAAAGAAGCAAAATTCTGAATTCCAAACGGTGGAAAAAACAACGGGAAACTACTCCACTATCTTTCCCTAGAAAGTATGGCAGTTCGTAGATTATAAAGAGAAGAAATCTGTGGCGAGTGATGGTCGCTTGTGTCTTGAAGGAACGTGACATTTAAAAATGAATTTAGTAATTCAAGTTTTACTGGATTTTTGTGCTGGTGGTTGTCTTCGTATCTGATTTGCGTTCTAAAAGTTTTATAGTCGACAACTTACATTAATGGATTTTATTTCAAAAGACAAGTCACCATTCTTGAAACTCTTAAACCAGTTTTAAACGATTTCGTTAGAAACAAAGAAAAGAGTATTGAACTGTTATGTGATATCTGTCCTCCTGTATGACAGCAAATGCTGGACAATCTCCTCAGAGAGGAAGAAGTGACTTAAAGTAACAGAAATGTGGCTCTACAGAAGGATGCTGAGGATACCATAAGCCAAAGATCAGAAAAAACAACAACGTTTTCGAGAAAATGGAAACAAAAAAGAAACTTATACTTAACACAAGGAAGAGGCAGTTGAAATTTCTGAGGTACGCAACGAGGAAGAGGGGCTTGGAAAATCTGATACTCACATGTCAGATTGAGCAAAAGAGGGATAGAACAAAGCAGTGCGTATTATATTTGATGATTATGAGTAAATGGATGGAAGAACAGGGTTTGGGAGCAATAACAAAAAGACAAAATTGATTAAGAGGTACAAGTGACAGGAAGATGTCTTTCTCTCTCCTTCTCTCTCTCTCTCTCTATCTATCTATCTCTCTCTCTATATATATATTTTTATATTTATAACATCAATACAAAGTAGCTATTTTGTTTCAACACTTCTTGTGTCTTGTCAAGTGATCTTGACAAGGCACAAGAAGCGTTGCTACAAAATGGCTACTTTATAGGGATGTTATAACATACTTATGTTATAAATATAGACTAAACTATCGCCCGGTTCACACTCCACCCACATTCTATTGAACAGGTGAAGAGGCTCATCCCTTGTTTCCTGTTTAGGATGCGGTTTCCGGTTTTTCTCTTTTCTAATCTTCTCACTGTTTTTTTTTTTTCAATTGGAGTAGATAGACTAAACTATCGCCCGGTTCACACTCCACCCACATTCTATTGAACAGGTGAAGAGGCTCATCCCTTGTTTCCTGTTTAGGATGCGGTTTCCGGTTTTTCTCTTTTCTAATCTTCTCACTGTTTTTTTTTTTTTTTCAATTGGAGTAGATAGACTAAACTATCGCCCGGTTCACACTCCACCCACATTCTATTGAACAGGTGAAGAGGCTCATCCCTTGTTTCCTGTTTAGGATGCGGTTTCCGGTTTTTCTCTTTTCTAAAATTCTCACTCTTATGTAGCCCCCTGCACATCAGTGGCATTGCCGCCTTGCTTGGGGTGATATGATTAAAAAAAAAAAAAAAATATTACTACATTTTCTTGACTCGGCTTGTTTTTCGCTTTTCTCCTTTTCTTCTTTTCTTCCTTTTGTTCAATAAATATTGAGCACTATTTTAAGAACAGTGTTTTATTTTTGGGAATTCAGTATTTTATTCCATCTATACCAACCCTATACTTATATATATATATATATATATATATAAAACAACAATATATACAACAAATGGATACAAAAAATACTAAGTTACTCAATATATATATGTGTGTATACATACATATGAGTGTATATATATATGTGTATATATACATAAATATGAGTGTATATATATGTATATATATATGTATATATATATACATATATATAAACATACATATATATACACACACATATATACACGAATATATACATATATATTTCTTTTTTTTTTTTTCTTACATACAACATGTGACCAATGACCACATATGCATTTACTTTGCCCTCATCAGCCGCTAACCAAGGGTGAATACACAGTTTCGGTGGTTTAAAGCGGGACTGCCACCCCTGGCACCACCAGCAGCAATCGCTACTGGGCAAAGTAAATGACAGAAAAATAAAATCAATTGGCACATTGAGACAGATATATATATATATATATATATATGCACATGCATATTCACTTGTGTGTGTGTATGACTTGTGTGTGTGTATGTGTGTATGTGTGATAAATAAAACTTCACGTTCACTTATCTTACTAATACAGTGAGTTTCGTGGAAATTTAATCCACTCGTCAGGAGATTTGATTGTAGAATGCATTTGTAGGAATATTACAATCAAATCTTGATGTATGTTCTGCAAAAACCAGCGTCGGAACAAGATAAGTGAAAATTTTATATTATTTATTGCTGTTAATTCTTCATATCTTAATATCACGCACTAAAATTACAAATATTGTTTTCCTTAGTAACCTCATCTTTCACAAATACCCTGATCAAACGTTATTTTTGCTTTCACTTTTTGCAAATTTCTGTTGAATTTGGACACAATGGACAAAGAAAGAAGACTTTGTTTACGTTTATAGAAACCAATGAATGAATAAATAAATGAAAAACCTCCCTGTTCTTATTTTCAGCTGCTCTTGTCAATGACAAAAAAAAAAAAAAAAAAAAAATTATATGTAATTTTTTTCTAACCGGTCCCTGCGATTGTTATTGGAATCTAAGGATTTCAAATGTTGATTTTCACAACACGCCATCCTCTCTTTGTGGATTATCGTAACAGAATCTGTATCCAACCCTAACCGCCGTTTATTTAGCCGTGTGCTATACGAACGTAAGCTTTATAAAGCCTAACTTAATATTCTTAATATTTAATAATTTTAAGATGGGCCAAAGAGCGAGGTGATTAGAGTTTTCAAGAATTTTCAATTTCTCAATTTGAAGAAAAAATATAAAAAAATATAAAAAATACATATGAAAAAGGGGCAAAATAAAAAAGCATGTAAAAAAGAGTATCAAAGAAACGGATTTAAGAGAAAGAGATATTTTATCCCTTTTTTAAGATGAGTGAAGACAAGATGAGGATTTTGCCGATATAAATGCTTATAATTTTACATTCCGTGAGAGGGATTAAGGCAGGAAAAGAAAAGAAAATGAAGCAAAAATCCCCAAATAGATATTTCAGAAGCATAAATCAATCCGAAAAAAGACTATCTAGACTTTAGGCTGATGTTTCGATTCCGTGACAACCGAAAGCAAAATAATTTCATGCTTTGTATGGCGATCTTTTATTTTGCTTTCTGGTTTGTCTTCAGCGGGTTTTTTTGTTTTTTGCCTGTAACGTTAAACATTATAGAAAAAACATTATAAGAAAACATTAAACATTATAAGAAAACATTATAAGTAAACATTAAACATTATAGGAAAACAATATAAAAACATGAAACATTATAGGAAAACTTTATAAGAAAACATGAAACATTATAGGAAAATGTTATAAAAATCATTAAACATTACAGAAAAACATTATAAAAAATATTTAACATTATCGGAAAACATTATAAGAAATCATTAAACATTGTAGGAAAACATTATAAGAAAACATTAAACATTATAGAAAACATTATAAGAAAACAATAATAACAACATTATAGAAAAACATTATAAGAAAACAATTATCGGAAAACATTATAAGAAATCATTAAACATTATAGAAAAACATTATAAGAAAATCTGAAACATTATAAGAAAACATTATAAGAAAACATCAAACATTATAGGAAAACAATATAAGAAAACATGAAACATTATAAGAAAACATTATAAGAAAACATTATAAGAAAACATTAAATATACTATCGGTTTTCAGACTTGCTGTCTTCATGGACGTCCTGGGGCTTTGCAAGGATTTTTCCCCGAATCTGCTCAACCATCTCTTCCGATACTGGCGGTTAAACAAAACCTTTTTCACTGCACAGACAGCCTTCCACTTTGCGACATCTTCAAATCTGCATTGCAAGTGGGGCATTTATAACGAATTGGCTCACAAATGCACATTGCACAGTTTTCCTCGCATCTATTTGTGCAAACTCTGACACACAGAACGCCTTTTCTTTTCCAACGAATCACAAAAAGAGGAACATAAAATTTTGAGTCGTTTGTACACATGATCTTAAGATCTGATTGATTTGGTTTGGTTTATTTTTTTACAGCATATCAAGACCTCTGTGGGTTACTTAATGCCGACAAGATTTTTAGGATACCTTCGTATGAATAGAAAATATATTCTTTGTAAGAAATATACAATCCGCCCGGGCATTGAATAATGCTGCCATATCTGGTCGGGTGCTCCTGCTATCCACTTAGGTGTGCTTGACAAAATCCAACGGAGAATCTGTAATATAATATATCCGACATGGCAGCTCAGATACAGTCACTTTCTCACCGGCGCAATGTGGCTTCCTTATGTCTCTTCTATAAATACTTTCACGGCTTCTGATCCGATGAACTTATTTCACTGGTGCCTCCTATATATATATAAGTTTACTCGAGCCACAAGATTAGCAACTAGGTTCCACCCTTTTACTGTGAAACCAATAAATTGTAAATGCAAATTCTACTCCAGCAGCTTCCTTTCTTCTTCCCACCTGTGGAATTCCCTTCCATTTACTTGCTTTCCCGACAGCTACAATCTCCAAGAATTTAAATGTGAAGTCAATAGTCATCTCCTATCTCACTAACCTGCATCCTCTCGCACATGCTCCTTTCTCCGTCCACTCCACTCTCGTCAGTATTCTCATCCTTCTCTTATCCACCTCCATGACACCCCCTATAACATGTCACTCTTTCTCATAACTTTCCTCTTATGTAACCTCCTGCAAAACAGTGGCAGTAAAATGCCTTGCTTGGGGCGATATGATTATAAAAAAATCAGTTTGTAAGTGTTGTTAACATATTTTTGTAAAGAGAGTCTTTGTCGAGAGTCTAATATATTGCTGGTATTTTTTAAATAAATTGTTGATAATATTTTTTTCAAACGTGCATTTTTTTAAAACTCTATTGCTAGTAATTTCACTATAAAAATCTCTTTTTATATTTTCATAGTATTTTGACCCCAGTTTTTTTTGTGGGGAGTGTTAATTAGTTACCCATAGCTGCGACCCTGACAGGTGCTACCAGCCCGGGTCAAGATGAACCTTAAAACAACAGCAATATTTAAAACCACCCGATTAGAGGCCTTGCTGTCGGATGAAGTTAATCGTCAGACCCAGAACTCGAAAAGATTTTAGAAGGAACAGGAAACTCATGTAAATAAAAATTTAAACTTTTACGTGATGTTAGAAGCATAGAATTGAAGCAAACTTTAGGAGGAACCGGAAACTTAATCCTAAACAGGAAATCGTATACTTCCAGTGCTATTCAAAAGACTGGAAAGATGTGTGACCCGGACAATAGGTAAACCTATCTACACCTATTAAGGAATAAATAAAGAAAAAGGATCTCTAGCGATCCATGGTCGCCTACGTCATGAAGGAACATAATATTAAAAGAAAACGGTGTTTCAGCGTAAGCGTTTGTTTAATATCGAAATGTTTTTTTCAATATTTATTTTTCAGATATCATCCTGGAAGCCAGATACGGTTCTCATCGAAAACAAAGGCGAAGTCGCACAGCCTTCACTAATCAACAGTTAGCTGCCCTAGAGAAGACATTTGCCAAGACGCATTACCCGGATGTTGTTATGCGTGAACGATTGGCCATGATGACAAGTTTGCCTGAAGCTAGAATACAGGTCAGTTTATTTTTTCATGTCTCTCATCTTAGCAGCTGCACGAACTCATCTGTTGGCACCGTCATTATTAGATTCTTTTCGACTCTTGTATTCGCGTTGTTGATGCAGTGGATATCGGCTAAGAGCAAGAAATTGGAGAGTCGGTTTCGAATTCCAATTTGAATTCCTTGCATTCACTTACGCGTAAGTACCCTTAGGAAAGGTATTAATCCGTCTCTTCTCCTCCAGCTATGGATTAAATAGCAGGGCAGATTGGGTTCTATAGCCTTGGCTAGCAACCAGTCTACCGCAGAAAGCAATGGCAAACTACTACTGGATAATCTTCTGCCCAGTCAGTCATGTCTCTTTCTAGACATGATCGCCCAAAGCGTGTATTACGTATGGCACTTAACTGACTGAATCCCCTGCGCATCAGTGGTGGTACTGCCTTTCTTGGGGTGAAACGATTATGAAAAATAATAATAATGTTGTTTTGTTGTCGTGGTAATATGCAAGTTTTAAAGTCACGTGAGTTTACGTTTATAAATAGCAGCCGGATCACACCCAGTAGCTGTTATATGCCCAATTGTGCATCTCTACGTGGTATAATAGTTAACAATCTTGTCCCGCTTGACCTTAATACAAGTGAGTAGTGAGTTTGATACTGACTCGATACCCATAGTTTTGGCCTTGTGCCATATCTGAGCGGCGCTTAGAATATCTTGTGGTTATTGCAGTCTAGTGATTAACGTCGTTCAGGCGCTTTTCTGACACTGTTTGACTCTCTGCTCAAAGGCAGAGAGTAACCCAGACGAGGCTCCACAGATTTTTGTCTGGGGGAAAGAAGACATTCAACTTTTGCCCGAGCTATATGGCTCGGATTCTTCTTCTTCTCTGTGCCCTGTCCCTTCAGGACGTAGGCGATCATGGCTCTCCACGTCTCCCTATCCCTTGTGGCTCTTAGTATGTTTGCTCCTGTTGCTCCTGTTGCTTCCGTCATCCACCTGATCAGGCTCTGCAAATATGTTATCCGCTGCCTTCCTCTGTCTCTCCTTCCTTCTATCTGTCCAGTCAGTATCAGGTTCTCCAGGCTCTCCTTCCTCATTGCATGTCCCAGGAACTTCAGTTGTCTCTTCCTGATGCTCAGCATCAATTTCCTTTTTGTTGCCATTCTTTCTAACACCTCGTCTCGGATTACCCACATTAAAAATGCCTTGTACTACATTTTGTCATAGGTGAGGAGGCAGCTAAAAGCTGTTATTTGCCCTAAATCAGTTCTACCGAAATTTATTTAGCAGTTGTACTTGAGAATAAGTTGAGTGAACCTTGAAGTTATTCAAGTTTCTATCGGATTAGCTAACCTTCGTCAATAATTTTATTTTCATCATCTTTATATTTCGATTTCTGCTCTGGTCATACTAGCGAAAGCAGATAATGGTGTATCCTTTTGGTTGCATTTCATGGTTTGCTTTTCTAATTCCCATAACATCACAAGTGTTACATGGACAAAGATTTTGTAAGTATGTTGATTGTACTTATTAAGACAATTGTTTGTATTTCTCTTCAGCTGAAATGTCCAGTCATTTTTTCAATGTGTTGTGTTCTTTTTATATATATATCATTTTAAGCGCACCGACTATGGCTGCTATTATTCTTGTTTTCAATTTCCACATTTTTTATATCTATTATTATTATTATTATTATTATTATTATTATTATTATTATTGTTGTTGTTGTTGTTGTTGTTGTTTTTATATACTTCTTGTGATATTATGAAATGCTTAAGAAAGCCCGGCTATAATACGAATAGAAAAATATAATAAAATTCGATATTTATGATAGATACTGACCACTGGTGAACTTAAGGTAAATAGATTTTAGCAATGCGAAGCGTGGTGACCCCTGGGAGTATTTCATCCCTTCCTGTGGATCCTTACAAAAGTTAATTGGGTACCAAATGTAATTAAATTTCTTTCAATTTTCTCGCTGACAAGATGTTTGTTTAGTATGGCGATCCAAAAATAAATTTCCTGGCGCGATTTTCTTTTGTTCCAAGAATATGAAGATTCCTTGCTGATGGAATAAAAAAATTCGAAAACAGCACTTGTACAGATATTCCGGTTTCGAGAAACCTGTCGAATTCTAAGTAGATTATGCATAATTTTATGTGTCACACATTTGTGAAATCTTGGATAATCAATAACCAAAATGCCCTTTAAAAAAGAAGGAAGTCAATCAAGACTAATTTGGGGTCACCTAATGTTAAAAAAGTTAATCATTTCATCCCAACCATGGCGATAATGCCGCTAAGAGTCAATGGGTTACTGGGAGTGAAAAAGAAGAAAACTTTAGTGAGAATAAAATTCAACATCTCACAGCCCACAGACTATTCTCTGACAAACAGTATGGTATCTGCTTCACCAGGTCTACTGCTGATATGCTCACGACCATCACTGAATACATACACCAAGCTCTCGACAAGAACGGCGAAGCCCGAACTGTTGCTCTAGATATCTTCAAAGCGTTTGACAGAGTCTGGCATACTGGCCTTCTACGCAAATTGCGAGGTTATGGTATAACTGGACAATTGTTTCACCTTATCCAGTCATTCCTTTCAAATCGTACAATGAAGGTAGTATTGGACGGATATGCCTCCCAATACTATCATACGAACGCGGGTGTCCCTCAAGGCTCTATTCTAGGTCTTATGCTTTTCCTTATCTACATTAACGATTTCCCAGATGTAATATTATACTAAGTAGGAATATACTCTGACGACACTACAGTTTACTCTCGCATCGATTAAAAATCTGCTGAGGCTGACAAAGCAAACCTCGATGACGAGCTTGAAAAAAACCTCCGATTCGTGGCGGACTGGGGTAAGAAATGGCTCGTGAATTTTAATGCTTCCAAAATGAAGCTGCTATCTATTAACCATCGGTGTGACGTCATAAAACCGCATCGCAAATTTAAGAACTGCGTTTATTATTTTTGGTAACTATTGCCGTTGCCAAGCGGAGTTTTATGTCAACACAAAATAAAATCGTCGGTGATGGTGGATGTTATAATATTTCAGTTTAAACAACCTCTCTGCAGATGGCTCACGTGAGCCGAAAGCTTAGAAGAAAATCAATAAATAATTATCCAAATATTAGAGAATTTTGTCTTTATTTTGAACTGAAATTAAAGCAAAAATACGACGTTTAGAACGGCTCATGATTAAACATAATAGACATTCATTGTCTATTATATTTAACAGCATATGTTTAGAAAATTACTTGCTGCCTCGATATACTAAATATATATATATATATATATATATATATATATATATATATATGTGTGTGTGTGTGTGTGTGTGTGTGTGTGTGTGTGTGTGTGTGTGTGTGTAATTATTTTAGTATTTAGTTTTTGATCATAATTAAATTTGGAGTTGTATTAAAAAGTGTTCAATATTGTAGAACTTCTGAATATTTTTCTTGTTGTCTTCTTATAATATAACTTATTATCGTAAATCGCCTGAAGACACCGGAGAGTAGAAACTGTGGTTACGTAATAACTCGTTTACAAATGTAATATATACATACATATATATTATAAATTATGTTTTAGAACATGTTCATTATTTTTTAATATATGTCCTCGACAATCATATGTTTGTTTCAACGATGGGTAGGTTTCTTCGGGAGGTAAAAGCAAAACTGAATTCGTCTACTCCCTATATTTGGTTCATTGTTGTTGTGGGAGGTTGGCTGGGGTTATTGATAATGAATGGAATGTCTTCTAGAGTTTTGAAGAGCCTGGTGTGTAAGTGCTAAATTGTTGATTAATGGTATTATCTGTTGGAGTGTACGTTTTTATCTGTCGGGTATATCTTTTGGTTAGAATTTCGCAGAGATTGGTGTGGGGGGGTATTACTCGGTCAGTTTTGTATGTTTTCGTGGGGTTTTCTTGTGTGTGTGATTGGGGACTTGTCTTGTTTGTTGACCTTAAGAATTTTTAGGCGTCTTGCTTAGCTAGCGCTTGATTTATTTGTGTCTGTTGTTACCAGACAAATTTTATTTATTCTCTTTCATTTAGTGGTGAGGCTGTTTTTCTTAGGGTTCCTTATATAGACGTGATAGGGGTGGGGTGTTTTTTCTTTTAATTTTGATTTTTTCAGTACGGCATATTTTGTATTTTATTTTTGTTTTTTATATTTTTTATTTTTTTTATTTTAGCGGGGTCGGTGTGTTTATTCATGTATTATTCTATTTAGGCAAAGTTGTTTCTAAAAAGTCTAAACTTGCATTCTTTCGGAAGTAAATGCAAATTTCTATTTTGTCAGCTTTTATAATGTTTCTAAATTTGTATATTTAATCTCAATATTGAATTTAGAAGATCGATTTTTTCCTTTTAATTTTTTGATTCTTTTTTAATTTGGGAGCTATTTTTTTTAATTTGGGAGCTATTTTTTTTAATTTGGGAGATTTTTTTTTCTTTTGGAATATTAAACTTTGTTGTAGACTTTTGTAATTTGATCTATTTAAGTGTGGATTGTTTTGTATTTAGGCGAGGTTATTTATAAAAAATCAAAAATTGTATTTTTTAGAGGGCAGTTTTGCTTTTCCCTCCCGAAGAAACGTTGGGCGCCCAACGTTGAAACAAACATATGATTGTCGAGGACATATATTAAAAAATAGTGTACATGTTCTAAAACATCATTTCTAATAAATATTCACAGCTCTATACATCATATATCGAGCACTGTTTTAAATTAATGTTTTGGACGGAAAAAATTCTTTCTTCGTTCTGTACCCACTGGGATATATATATATATATATATATATATATATATATATATATATATATATAATAGCAGTATAGCCCGGCGTTGCTCGGGTGTAATGAAAGATTTAAAACTAATCCATGATCCTGGAGCTCAGACTCTTTGGACGTTGGCACGAAAGACTAAAAAGCAATAGTTGTTTCCAGTTAAAGCCAAACCGTAGACTGAAAGAAAACTGAATGGATGTAAGTCAAATTTTTCTTTCTTGGTATCGAAATCAAATAGGTTTTTTTCATCGTAAACTGAATTTTGAAGGCTAAATAAGTCCTCTGAGTAAATGGTATCATGGCTGAGCGTAAGAACTACAATTATGCCTACTTAGATCCAAACCCGAAGCAAAAACTAAAATAAAAGGACTGAAAAAAATACAGACATACAGACAAACAGACCAACACACAAAGATCTTGCCTTCGGAATATCGTTTCTTATGTCTTTGTCTATGAGTGTATCAAATTTGATTAAAATCGGACCACTCCTTCTATAACCCGATTTTTTCGATTATCGATTTTCGACACAAAACCTAGCTAAGAACACTCGCAGATGCTTATAGTACAACTGTGTAAACTTTCAAGAAAATCGGTTCAGCCGTTTCGGAGTCTATAGATGACGGATAAACACACACAAAGACACACACACACACAGACAAAATTCCATTTATAAATAAGTTTAGATAAGTTATGAAAATAGCCTGACGACGCCATTCATTGTAGAAACCTAGGTGGCATAATAACTTGTTTACAAATGTAAAATATTCCAAAGCTCTACCATATAATTGTATTGAGCACTTTTTAATATCAAATGTGCGCTGGTCTAATCTTATTATGACAAGAAACGACGTAATTAAACAGTCAATCAATCAATCAATCAATCAATCAATATATATATATATATATATATATATATATATAGTGTTGAATTGTGATAATTTTTCGTGCAAAGATTGTTGTTTTTTCAGTGTCTTTAGTGATAAAATGTATTTTGGCAAGTAGGTCCTTCATTGTAAAATACTCGATATCGAGTTACAGATAGAGCTTTGATAGGTACAAAGAGTTTGTCTCTTTAACTAAGCAGATTCATACCCACTTCAAAATTTCTTGAGGAAGACAAAATCTGTGTACTTATATACATATATGAATAGAATAAATAAAAACAGGTAGGAAAAAAGTGTTTTTTCTACCCGTTCTTTACTTATTCATCTTGTCGGATTTTAATCCATATATCCATATATATATATATATATATATATATATATATATATATATTAAGGAATCAACACCGAGCTAGCCGGGTTTCAGCCGTGAAGGTATGTCAAGCACGAGGTCTGACGATACCTCACGACTGAAACCCGGGTAGCTCGGTGTAGTTTCCTTAATTATTGAGTATATATTTTCGTTCTACTTTGTTTTTATTGAATTTTGTATTGAGAACTTTTTCAATTTTTTCATACCATTGGGAGCGGTTGTTTACATTGAACTCGTAGCCAAACAAAAAAAGAAAACAGGTTTTGCAATACATGACTGAACATCTGCTATGCTTACTATAAAGATATTATGTCATGCGTGAAAATGTATATGTTTCTGAAACAATATTTTCTCAGCAATTTTGTCATATTTGAATTCAACTCGTCAAAATACATAATAAAAAAAGTTATGCTCATTTCGAAAGAAAATAACTTTTGAACATTGTTGCTCAGTGTACTCTCTTTCTATGAGAGTTTTTCAAGAAATAGAATTTTAGCTTTTTGAATTATAATCGTTCAGTCCACATCCCTTCCCCGTTGAAATGGAGTAGAGGCTTATTCTTTGTTTACTGTTTAGGATTGGGTTTTCTGTTCCTTTTCACTCTCAGTAATCGCTTGCGTCTTAGTGGCATTATCACCTTGCTTGGAGTGAAATGATTAAATGAATTAAAAGAAAAAAGACACCTTTTGCAGGTTATTTAAAACCAGAAAATATTTTTACATTGTAAGAATTTTTGAAGGATAATAATAATTTTAATGGCAAGAGGCCTAATAATTAACCCATAGCTGAGGGGAAGTGGATTCATATATTTCCCCAGAGTATTTGGTATACAACAATACTGATTGGAATTGGAAGTCGACTCTCGGATTTCTAATTTCTCATCGTTATACATTGCACCACCCACACATTCAAGCTTTCAGCACTTGGTATTCACAAGCGGTCACGCATCTAGGTATTGACCAGGCTAAGCGTTGCTTAACTTCGATGATCGTACGAGAACCAATGTTTCAATGTGATATGGCCTTAAGCTAAGACTGGCAATAGAACTAACTTACTCATGTAACTGAAGAATGTAGGCAATATCCCGATATATCTGGCCGTGTTCTCCTGCTATTTGTGTTATCAGTCAGTTAAGTGCCATACAGGATACGCGCTTTGGACGATCATGTCTTGAAAGAGACATGACTGACTGGGTAGAAGATTTTTCCGCAGTAAATTTCAATTACTTTCAGCGGTAGATTGGTTGCCAACCAATGCTATAGAACCCAATCTGTCCATATATTTAATCCAAACCTAGAGGGAAAAGAGACGGATTAATAGCTTTCCTAAATAGCTTTCCCAAAGTGAATGCAACGAATTCAACTGGAATTCAAACTCTGCTTTTTTATTCCAAGCTGATATCCACTGCACCACAACGTACATCCTATCCTTATAGTCTCCACTTTTTATTTTGAATTCCAGGGAGCCGAGTTCGAATTCCAGTTGAATTCCTTGCATTCACTTACGCACAAATACCCTTGGGAAAGGTATTAATCCGTCTATTCCTTCCAGTTATGGGTTAAATAACAGGACAGATTGGGTTCTATAGCCTTGTTTGGGAATTAGTCTACCGCAGAAAGCAATGGCAACCTACTCCGGGATAATCTTCTGCCCAGTCAGTCATGTCTCTTTCGGGACATGATCGGCCAAAGCCTGTATCACGTATGGCAAATAACTGATTGATCGGAAATGTAAAATATCCTTCGTTTGGGGACGAGGCAAGGTCGAGAAATAAATAAATATGTTGATACCTGGTAATTGAATATCATTTCTCGGACATTGGGTGGGGGGCACGATTCATTTTTTATGTTCGCAGTAACTAGCGAAGAAGCCATCAAATGCCAACACACGCACGCACAAACGCACACACACACAAACAGGCGTGCGGTGTTGACAAACGTCTTTAGTTTTTACGAATATCTTATGTTTGAGGACAGACAAAATGTTTATTGAGTACAGAGACAAGGTTATTCGTGTATAGAGATAATGTTTATTCGAATACAGCGAAAAGGTTATTCCTGCCTAAAAATGTTCTTTAAGTTGATTAAAAAAAGAGGAGTTATATTTTGGAAGCGTTAAAATTAATAATCCCTCAGCTCTAATTAACCACGTAGGTCATCTTTTTTAGATGTGGTGCGTTGGATATCGGCTCGGAATATATTAATCCAAACCTAGAGGGAAAAGAGACGGATTAATAGCTTTCCCAAATAGCTTTCCCAAATAGCTTTCCCAAAGTGAATGCAACGAACTCTGCTCTCCGATCTTTTATTCCAAACCGATATCCACTGCACCACAACATACATCCTATCCTTATAGTCCCCACTTTTTATTTTGAATTTCCAGGGAGCCGAGTTCGAATTCCAGTTGAATTCCTTGCATTCACGTACGCGCAAATACTCTTGTGAAAGGAATAATCCGTCTCTTCCCTTCAGTTATGGGCTAAATAACTGAACAGATTGGGTTCTATAGCCTTGGTTGGGAACTAGTCTACCGCAGAAAGCAATGGCAACCTACCCCGGGAGAATCTTCTGCCCAGTCAGTCATGACTCTTTCGAGACATGGTCGCCCAAAGCGTATATCACGTATGGCACTTAACTGACTGACTGAATATAATAGTTGAAAACATGATTAAGGCTTCTACTGGGCATTAAGTGGGAATTAGTTTTATGTTGTTATGAAGTAATAAAATAACCTCCCACTAATTATTACCTAATAATATAATACATCTCTTCCCCCTCTAGCTATGAGTCAAATAACAGGACAGATTGCCTTGGCTGGCAACCAGTCTATTGCAAAAGGCAATGGCAACCTACTGCGGGATAATTTCCTGCCCAGTCAGTTATGGCTCGAAAGAGACATGATCGCACTTGACTGACTGACTGACTGACTGACTGACTGACTGACTGACTCATATTTTTAAAACTGGTTCAGTCAGCAGTACTCTACCTTGCTTTTTTATTAATAAAAAGAAATATTTTGTTATCTGTTATTCGCATTTTTTAATCTTTTTATACGTTTTTTATTTACCTCAGGTCTGGTTTAAAAATAGACGAGCTAAATTTCGCAAGAAGCAAAAAGCTTTAAAGCAGAAAGAACGACAGCAAGGTGATTCGGCAGCGGTCGACTGTGAGAATAGCTCGTGCCGTGACAACAGCGCCGACAAGAACCATCCCCTTTCTTTGCAACAGCACCTCTTGCAGCACTCACAAGTGCCACATACCGGGTCGACCGGCGAGGGGCAAGCGACGGTCGGAGGCAGTAGTACCATGAACAGTGTGGCGATGGGAGCCCTGACCCAGGCGGAGGAAACACCAGATGTCGGGGAGGTGTCACATCGAATAGAGATACACGGCGATGAACCCGTAGCAATGGATCAAAGTTGCGATGTCGGTGATCATCCCCCGAAATGTATAGAGGATCCCAAATTAGCCAGTAACGCAGGTAAGTATGAAGATACAATACAATAATATTACAATCACTGTTTACTTATACAGATTCAGTTAAGTTCAGTCCTAACTTATGCTACTAATATTTTAGAATTCTGATTAACCCTACCTTAGTTAGTACGTATGTAACCCCCTGAAAAAATGATAAGGACAAATATCAGAGATGCTACTTGGTTTCAGTGAGAAAATGAAAGAAACAAGAATAAAAAAAAAAAAAAAACGAAGCAAAGACAGAAACAAAGAGGGGGAGATAGAAAAGACGATTAGACTCCTATGTAAGGTTGCCTCCCTCTGTATTTTCTATAAACACTTTCATGGTGGTTGTTCCGTAAGGAAAAGGGTACTGGATTGCTATGCGATGCTAGTTCTTCAATACGGCAGTGAATGCTGGACAATATCATCAAAGATGAAGGAAAAACTTGAAGCAAGTGAAATGTGGTTCTACAGAAGGATGCTGCGGATATCATCGATTGAGCATGTGAGCAATGATGAGGTTTTGGAAAGGATGGATAAATGAAAAGGAAATTAATATTGAGCATCAGGAAGAGACAGCTAAAGTTCCTGGGACATGCAATAAGGAAGGAGGGCTTGGAGAACCTGATACTGACAGGTCAGATAGAGGGGGAAAAGAGACAGTGAAAAGCAGCGGATAACATTTAAAGGGTTTGATCTGGTGGATGACAGAACGTGTTTTGTGTGCTGTAACAGGAGAAAGCGTGCTAAGAGCCGCCAGGGATAGGGAGATGTGGAAAGCCATGATCGCCTACGTCCTGAAGGGACAGGGCACATAGAAGAAGCAGAATAGACTAGTGTCAAGATTTCATCAATTTACAGTTGAGCTGGTTAGATGTTACCGTAAATTCTATGCTAAAAATTTATTTTCTCCTAATGATTATTAAACAATTTGAGCTTTTCATACGCAAGAAAACCTTTGTCAATAAGGAAGAGGTAATCGAAGCATTTGCTTATCACGTCAAATTATGAGAATCTTTTTAAAGATGGAGTCAAGAATTTAGAGATACGTTGGAGAAAAGTCATTCATCAACGCGATGCCTATTTCAGCTAAATAAATTTGTTATTTAACATTTCAGAAGTGTGTTATTCTTATTCATTACCTATATAGTGTGTCATTTCATGTGTAACAACCTAATATGAAATACAATACATCTATATATATTATGAAGAATGGGAATATACAAATTGCATATATATATATATATATATATATATATATATATATATATATATATGTCTGTTATAAATTATAGTTTAGAACACGTACAAATTACAATCTACTACAAAGTGTACATTTTGTTTCGACATTGAAAGGACAATGTCTCATCAGGTAGTAAACGCTATTTTTTAAAGGGAGATGGAAAACTTGCTTTTTTATATTGGTAATTTTTTTGTGTGCGAGGTAAAGGGGGTAGAGAAAATGAGAAATCAGAATCGGGAATTTTAAAAGAGACATTGAACAAAAAGAGGAAAACGGGATAGAAAGAGAAAGGTAAAGGAGACATTAATATTTTCTCCGTTTATTATTCACTTTGATATCTATATATCTATCTATCTATCTATCTATCTATCTATCTATCTATCTATCTATCTATCTATCTATCTATATACATATATATATATATATATATAATTAGCTAACTGACAAAATTAACTATTTCCAGCAAGCAAAATAATCTGGTGTATTTAAAATAGAAATTACATTGATTCGAATCACAACTTTTCAAAAGTTATCATTTTTTTTTCGTCCATTTTGACAGACTGACAAGGTTGTAAACAAAAGTTGATACTAGACTTTAAAAATCTTTCAAAAATAAAATATACATTTGTGACACGTATTTTTTGAAAATTAGAAAATTTAAAGTTAAATTAATGTGATTTCAAACAATTATTGTTTATAGCATAAAATTTAGAATAAAAATATATCTTAATCACGGAGGTTATAGTTTTCTGACTTGAAAAACTGATAACTGACTTGTTAACTGATTGATGGTAACCAGATGCGTTGGTACGCTAAGTATGGTTGACCAGAATTGACATAATTGCCCAATTTTTGATTAGTAAACAATTTTCACTCAATAACTTAATAACCTAATCGCCACAAGGATTTAAAGTAGTTTTTAAAAATTTGAAACTTTATAAATTTTTATAATTAAAAGAGAAAAAAATGAAAACAATTCTTGTTAAATTTAATTATTCATCGAAAAAATTTTACCTTCAGGCTATAATGTCCTTAATATATATTATTTATAAAAGCAAGTAAAAGCCTATCTAATTAAATAATGTCGTAGTATTATTGCATTTTTTATTTTACTGTTCCGTGCAGATTTTCTCAAAAAAGGTTTAATGTTTGAAAAAAGAAAAAAAAATGAAAATAAATAAAAAATAGTTGATTTACATTCCCCAAGAAGACCAGCATTTAACTAATAAAACAATTTTTTTCAACGGAATTTCATTTTATAAAATTACTTGGAGGTGTGGAGGTGCGACTATTATTTGATTTATGAAAGAATTTCAAAATTAATGAGTTTTTCACCCCCGCAAAAAAGTTTCCTAATTTTATATTATCCATAGTAAACTCTGATAAAAATTCGGTCACCCGCTCACGAAAATAAAATTTTAAAAATTACCGAAATTTCGAACGTAATAGAAAGGATTAAAAAATTTTTTTAAATAATTTAAAAAATACTTTTTTTTATCTTTCCTTTAAATAATAACATAAACGTTTTGACGGAAAAACGTTTTTATTAAATTTGGGTCTTTTTTTCTTCATACTATGCAGTTTTTTCAGCGAATTAGTGGAGACACCTATTTTAGATCTTTGAAGTTCTCGAGGACGAACGACGTCATACGAAATTTTTTCAAGTCTTTTATAGATGAATATATATATATATATATATATATATATATATATATATATCGTGTTCCCCTGCAATGGGAAGACATTTTACAAGTTCAAGGCAGACAACTCATTCTTCTGTATTTTTTTATCATTTGCATGTTTAGATTGAATTTTAAAATATTTGAAAGATATTTTATTTAACGCATCTTCACATTCAAAGAATTCAATGGTTCAGTAATCTACACAGCAAGCACGTTTTTTAGGCATTTTGTCAACTTTTAAATATTTTTAAAGTGTTTGCATCAAGAAGAAATCTTTTTATCTTTACTTAGAGTAATAAATCAAACATTTTTCTTTTACACGGTACTTATTTTAATAGTAAAATATTCGATATACATTAGCAAAACAATAAGTTCGTCCTTCGTATTTATCTTATAAAACATGTGAAGATTTCAGCATAATAATATCCGTTTTTGTAAATGAACTAAATTCACTAATAATATCAATATTAGAGAATGAAGGTCATCCACTGAATAAAAACATCAGACCTAGAAATCATTGAACCACACACATCTGTACACACACACACACACACACACACACACACACACACACACACACACACACACACACACACACATATATATATATATATATATTCCATTTGTAGAATAGACAGAGAGAAGCCACGTCCATTTGGAGCCTGTCAAGAACACTGAGATGAACAGCAAAGGCGCCTGACCATATATGGCAGCAGTACTCCATGCACGGACGAATTGTTCATTTGTATATATGCAGGATGGATTCAGGCGGGAAAAACATCCTGGCCCGACACACTGACCCAACCTTCCTAGCAGTGGATTTAGCTATTGACTCGATGTAGTGGTTCCACTTGAGATTGGAAGAGAGGGTAAGACCGAGGAGGCGCAGTGTATTGCTCTCATTGAGGGTAATTTGGTCCATATTTATGGGAGGCAGGAGAGGTTGCCTGTGATAATTGACAGCAGCTTGGTCTTAGACGCATTGAAATTTACAAGCCACTTCTTATCCCAATTCACCACAGAATGTAGATCCCTCTCAAGATCAGCAGCGAGATTACGTTTGTCCGCCACGTCGGGTTTTTACTGATGCGGGAGTAAATTGTGGTGTCATCTACGTAGATGTCTACTTGGTTCTTGATCTCGTCTGGGAGATCATTTATGAAAATAAGGAAGAGCGTCGGGCCTAGGATAGAGCCTTGAGGGACACCAGCGTTTGTACAGTAGGATGTGGGTCCATGTCCATTCAAGAAGACCTTCATTATGCTGTTATTTAGACGCATTGAAATTTATATAAGGCCTTTGCAACTGTCATCACACCTGTATTCCCATCCTTCTCTTGCTTCTTTCTAACCGGTTCGTCTTTCTCTTCACTCTCTTCTATCTAATCTTATGTAGCCCCCTGCGCATCAGTGGCGTTACCGCCTTGCTCGGGGTGATATGATATAATATATATATATATATATATATATATTTTAATTCAGATACTTCAATCCAAGGGAAAAAAGCAGGAAGGTAAATTCCAAAAAACCGATCCTAATTAATATTAAAAATTTATTTTAATATTAAAAAATGATACAGGAAGAGAGCTCCATGTAATAAAATATTACAGAGCAAATATATATATTAAAAAAGGATTAATTCAAAGATGTTGAATGGCCATTTCGATATGACGATCCCCACGGGGAGCGACACATCACCTCAGCAACAGAAAAAAACTTTTCAGAAACTGGAGAAAAATTAGTCTACTTTTCCTTTTTAAATAGATTGCAAAGAAATTAAAAAATAAATAATAATAAAATAAAATAAAATAAAATAAAAATAAAAATAAAGGGAAAGAAAAAGAAAAGGAAAAAGAAAAAGAAAAGGATAGAATAAAATCAAATAAATAAGAAAAGAAAAAAATTGACATCGTCTGGGTTCGCAAAAGAAAGGGGAGAATGTAACTAAAAATTAACAGACAGCCGTGTTGAATCATTTAAAGCAACACGGAAAAAAGTTGGTAAGAGAGATAAAAGAAGGAAGGGAGGGAAAAAGAAAGAAACTAAAGAAAAAATTTTTTTTTTTTTTTAAATATTACAGACGCTGGACAAATTCAAAAATCTAATTTCCCCAAAACGTTGAAGTATTAAAAAAAGCCTTTACTTAAAAAGGCATAATTATTGATAAAAGGGAATAAAAAGATATAGGATTTGAAATAAAATTATTTTTTAAAAAAAATTTAGGTCATTTGAAATTAAACTAAATAAAGACAATACTAGGTAAAAAAAAAAAAAAAAAAAAAAAAAAAAAATTACAATTATTATATATACATATCAATAGAAGTACACACACATATATATATATATATATATATATATATACACACACCATTTAACGAATAAGAATACATATATACATACACATACACACACATACATTCAATTTATTACACACTAATATACATATACATGCGCATACACACATATATATATGTGTGTACACACCTATATACAAAAAATTCATATAGACATAATATACATGTGTACACATACATGCACACATATACACACACACGCACACACATAGACATAATATACATGTGTACACATACATGCACACATATACACACACACGCACACACACACATATATATATATATATATATATATATATATATATATTCCTAATGCACTCACACATACATATTAATGAATATTATGAAAAGGAGCATTTACATAGCTAAAAAATTTTTTTTCCCAAAATAACATATAGCCCACATACATAAATACATATATACAAATATGCACATCCACACACAAACATACACATAAAAAAAAAATATAAATTAAAATTAAAATTAAAAAATTTTTTTAAAATAATAAAAAAAAATTTTTTTTAAAATAATAAAAAATTATAGAAAAATATAGAATTTAAAAATTAAAAATTATAAGTTAAATTTTAAAATCCGCCCTATGGCGGCACTTGTTTATAAATTCCCTTCTAAAGTTCAAAAGTAAGTCCTGATGAGGATACTTCAAAATCAGAATCTTCTCCAATAAACACAGACGACACCTATCACGAAAACTTTTAGGAGTACAAGCTGAGCCTATTAATTTCCAGCTGATTATGGGGTCCTGCCCCTCCTCCTTCATTTCCCAGAACCTACGTGACAGTGCCGTCTGGAATCTCTGTTTAGGGTTCGAAAACGAGTACCTGTGATTATAAAGCCTCTGTTTGAAAGAGCCCGCGGACATGCCAATATAGCTCCGGTAACTGTCCTTGTTATTAGATGGAGAAATGCGGGCTTCATAAATTACATGAGTGGATTTACATTTGCCTTGCACCGGGCAGGCATCCACAGAATAACAATTGCATTTGTCGACAATTCCGGATTTAGCTTCCGTATTATTTAGGTTCGTTAAAACTTGTTTATTGTGGGAATTAATTATATTATCTATATTAGAGGTGCAAGAATAACTAATTTTTAGGGTGAATCTATTAAAAATTTTATTTAAGGGATTGTTATTATTATTAAAATGTTTATCAATTAATTTGAGAAAATACTTACCAATATTTATATTAGTTAGCTTACAATAAGGAGGGTTAAACCAAATTATCTTCCTTTTTCTACATTTTCGGGTGTTTTTAGTTTTTGAAGATTCAGGGTTTATAGCAGGCTTATCATACTTTAACTTATTAACAAAACCGCTTTTCTGAAGGGCCTTATCGTAAATTTCTTTGCTTGCGTTGAAAATTTTTATATTGGAAGATAATTGGTTAACCCTATTATTTACTATCTTGGGTATTTGTCTTATAATATTCTTAGGGTGGTTGGATAAACTATTTATATAGGTGGGGGAACTATTTTCTTTGAGGAAGGGTTGGTAGGAACCATTCTTTAAGTTAAGGGTGATATCTAGATAGTTTACAATTTTGAGATTGGAAGTAACCTCAACCTTAAAACCAAGAAAATTTAGGGCTCTGATAATTTTCTTATGTATTCTATTAGTGTAAGGCCCATTGGAATTGGGAATACATATCAGTCCATCATCCCGATATAGGCCTATTAGTTTAGGGTCTAAAAATCTACCTAAAATATCTAAAATATAAATGCCTATTAGATCTGCTACCTGGGCAGAATCATAGGCTCCCATGGGGACATCAAAACTATCCTCAGGCCCTTTAGTCCAAGTAGAATTATCAAAGGTGAGAATAGATTTTCTAGCTCCCAGTATAATTCTATAGTCACAATCCGAAATATTAACATAACCCCTGGCAAAGTCTAAACAATCCACAAGAAGTTTTTTTGATATAGAGGAATAGAAATCCACAATATCAAATTTAAGGAAAGTGGATTTAGATTTGTCATTGATATTATCAAACCATTTTATGGTATCTAAGGAACTCCTCATCAGGACTTACTTTTGAACTTTAGAAGGGAATTTATAAACAAGTGCCGCCATAGGGCGGATTTTAAAATTTAACTTATAATTTTTAATTTTTAAATTCTATATTTTTCTATAATTTTTTATTATTTAAAAAAAATTTTTTTTTTATTATTTAAAAAAAATTTTTTAATTTTAATTTTAATTTATATTTTTTTTTTTTTATGTGTATGTTTGTGTGTGGATGTGCATATTTGTATATATGTATTTATGTATGTGGGCTATATGTTATTTTGGGAAAAAAATTTTTTTAGCTATGTAAATGCTCCTTTTCATAATATTCATTAATATGTATGTGTGAGTGCATTAGGAATATATATATATATATATATATATATGTGTGTGTGCGTGTGTGTGTATATGTGTGCATGTATGTGTACACATGTATATTATGTCTATGTGTGTGCGTGTGTGTGTATATGTGTGCATGTATGTGTACACATGTATATTATGTCTATATGAATTTTTTGTATATAGGTGTGTACACACATATATATATATGTGTGTATGCGCATGTATATGTATATTAGTGTGTAATAAATTGAATGTATGTGTGTGTATGTGTATGTATATATGTATTCTTATTCGTTAAATGGTGTGTGTATATATATATATATATATATATATATATATGTGTACTTCTATTGATATGTATATATAATAATTGTAATTTTTTTTTTTTTTTTTTTTTTTTTTTACCTAGTATTGTCTTTATTTAGTTTAATTTCAAATGACCTAAATTTTTTTTAAAAAATAATTTTATTTCAAATCCTATATCTTTTTATTCCCTTTTATCAATAATTATGCCTTTTTAAGTAAAGGCTTTTTTTAATACTTCAACGTTTTGGGGAAATTAGATTTTTGAATTTGTCCAGCGTCTGTAATATTTAAAAAAAAAAATTTTTTCTTTAGTTTCTTTCTTTTTCCCTCCCTTCCTTCTTTTATCTCTCTTACCAACTTTTTTCCGTGTTGCTTTAAATGACTCAACACGGCTGTCTGTTAATTTTTAGTTACATTCTCCCCTTTTTTTTGCGAACCCAGACGATGTCAATTTTTTTCTTTTCTTATTTATTTGATTTTATTCTATCCTTTTCTTTTTCTTTTTCCTTTTCTTTTTCTTTCCCTTTATTTTTATTTTTATTTTATTTTATTTTATTTTATTATTATTTATTTTTTAATTTCTTTGCAATCTATTTAAAAAGGAAAAGTAGACTAATTTTTCTCCAGTTTCTGAAAGGTTTTTTTCTGTTGCTGAGGTGATGTGTCGCTCCCCGTGGGGATCGTCATATCGAAATGGCCATTCAACATCTTTGAATTAATCCTTTTTTAATATATATATATATATATATATATATATATATATATAATAATAATAATATTTATTAATAAATTATAACATTGATATGTTATAATATCACTACAAAAGTAGCTATTTTGTTTCGACACTTTTTGTGTCTTTTCAAGTGATGTTGTTATTTCGAAATGAATGGCTTTCGAAAAAAGCTGTTATTTCGAAAATGAATGGCTTTTTTGAAAAGCCATTCATTTCGAAATAACATCACTTGAAAAGACACAAAAAGTGTCGAAACAAAATAGCTACTTTTGTAGTGATATTATAACATATCAATGTTATAATTTATTAATAAATATTATTATTATTATTAGCTCTACTTTGTATTGAGCACTTTTTTAAAAATGGTGTTTCTTTGGATGGGGAATATTATTCCACCCATACTTGGTTATATATATATATATATATATATATATATATATAAAACAATAACACAATTCACTCTCTTCTATCTAATCTTATGTAGCCCCCTGCACATCAGTGGCGTTACCTCCTTGCTCAGGGTGATATGATATAATATATATATATATATATATATATATATATATATATATATATATATATATATAAGTTTCATTGCAAATGACAGGCAAGGTATTATCATATTTATAACGTTATCAATGGCGACAACAAACACGGAGACAAAAACAATACCATTTTCTACAAAAACCAAAGGCATAGCAATTATAAACATGGTGGATCTTCATTTCGAAACACAATCCGAACATACACAACTCCAACTGACCTAAACAAGAAAATTAAATTAATCGTCTATTATACAAAATTTAAAAACTGCTAACTTCATCGTCAATAATAACAGTTCGTCTGCAAAATCTAAACTGCAGCGAACGATTGTCGTTTACAAATTCATATGTTTTTTTAAGAACGTTTTTCTTGAATAATCCAAATTCGTAAACAATTACATTGACCACATTATACAACATTGACGAGAAGATTGACATTGAACCTTTCAGACCACAGTTGAGTCCATTCTCATTTAAACACACACGGAGATCTACCCGGCCCTATTCGTGTCATACTTGTTGATAATACGTACTTAATAGCATCATCCACATCCAAAAAATAAAAATAAAAAAAAATAAGTAAAATATAATTGAAGCATTATTACTAAAAATGAAAAATCCTACACTTAATAATATCGATTATGAAGACGGCTACAATGTGCGGATTGTGTTCGGAATATAACACACAGATAACTTCACATCCGCAAACTCTCCGCATATTCAGTTACACATAAAACAAAATTCACCTTTGATAATGGCTAAAAGTATAGTCAAAAGCGCTCGGAAAAACAAAACCTTTCAGGCAATTTCTATATAATTTGAGTTCTAAAAAGAAAAAAAAATCATCTTCACTGAAATCGCTTTCTTGTATTGACAATAACTACAAAATTGATTTTTGAGTCAAATTTAAATGAATTTGTTTTTTAAAACTTTATTTAAAGTTCCTTTCTTCTCTTTTCTTTATCACTCCCTCTTTCTTGTCTGACCCACCCGCTTCCCTCGAACTTTCGTCGACACTGACCGATCAACTTTGGTTAGGGTCGATGAATTAGCGTCTTGACGTGTTATCTGATGTGGGTTCTATGCGACTTTTACATATGAATGTGTAGGAATGTCTGTGGGTTCGACAAACGGATGGATTGTTCTTAATTTCGTTTTTAGAGGAGCGACAGTTATATTCTTATCATCTTATATGTTTTTACTTTGTTCTTTATTTTTTCATTCACCGGATTAGGTTTTTGTGAATCCCATTCATGTAGAATCCTTCGTAGAATAAAGACGGAAGCTGAAGATGGCTCGCCTGAAATAGGCCTAAACTTCCGAATTACCATGAAATAACGCGTCCGTCTTAATTTTTCTTATATATATATATATATATATATATATATATAATATAATTATATGGTTATGTCAATTTTTCATTGCTACATGGAAATTTCTGTTTCGAGATTAATTCTCATCATCAGGCAATGTTGGTGTGGTTGTGCAGACGATTTACATTTAAATGACAAATACTTTCGGTTTACTGTGAATGTATGTGGGTGTTTTTTTTTGTTTTTGTTTTTGTTTTTTGTGTGTGTGTGTGTGTGTGTGTGTTCGGCTAATCAGAATGGAGATTCACTTAGGGGTTTGACCTTGAGGAATTTACGTGCTAACCAACTTTTTTCCTCCTCTTTTCTTTTCTTTTTCCTTGACCCTATTCCCCTCTTGTCTGCTTTCCTTCGAGTAAACCCCGAACTGCTATTTTTTCACTACATCTATCAATTTGCTGTAAAGTTTACTATCCTGATACAAAAGGTGGGGGAATTATTAAAAAAAAAAAAAAGGAAAAAAGGACAACTAACTTATTCTATCTTTGGCTTTATTTTTATTTTCATTTCTATTTTTACCTAATTCTTCGGTGAGCATGTTATTTAATTTAGGTTTTATCCATTTTCTAATGTGAATGATTAACAATGTCTACATATGACAATAATTTCGTTACGTTTATTTAATAAATTTTTATTTTTAAGGGATCTAATAATAAATAGATTTTCATATAAGTATAATGAACATGGTTCATTTAAGGACTTACATGGTTTAGCTTCTTTTAGGATTTTCCATTTTATTTTGGGTGTCTTTTTTGTTTCCCTTAGGTACCAATGATATCTCGATAGGGATGTTCTATTTCTGTATTTGCTATTATTAAATGAAGAGGTATGCTGGTAAATTCTCTGCTTTAGAGTGTTTTTAGTGCTCCCTATATAGACTTTTATATTGTTTGGGTTTTCCTTCGTCCATATTTCGCATTGATAGATTATCGATTTCGTCAAACACCTATTTTCTAGCGGACAGTTTATGGGGTTTTTACAATTAGATTTTTTCTCGTCTAAATTGTTTTCTGTTGTCTGGTTATTTTTACTAGTTTTGTTGAATTTTTTAAAATATTATTTTTGTGGTTTTTTATAATTTTTTCTAGATTATTCATACAGCTGTAACTTAATTTTATAGAGTTTCTATTAAAGATCGTACTAAGTGGATTTTTCTCCGTGAAGTGTTTCCTAATTAGCTCGAGGAATTTTCTTCCCAACCTACCATTAGTCATCTGGTTGTAAGGGGGTGTGTACCAGATGATTTTCCTATTCCTATTTTTTCTTCGAGGGTTGCTTTTCTTGTTTACATATTTAATATTTGGGTTTATGTATCCACTATTTTTCAATGCAGTATTCTAAAATCGCTATGTTTTTTGAACACTTCCTCATTAGCCGAGTTCCTACTAATTCTGTATTCTATTGATGAGGGTATATGCTTGATGATAGACGGAGCGTGGTTAGATTTTGGGTGGATGTATAAAGGGTTTGTGTTTGTTTTTTTGTATGGTTGGTGTATATTATTCTCTAGATCCAAAGTTACATCGAGGAAATCTACTTTTTTTTATCTTAGCTTTAATTGTTACTTTTAAATTTAGATTTTTGAATTCCTTATGTATCATTTTTCTAACCCTTTCTATTTTGAAGTTTGTGGTATTTCTTAATGCCAGAGAACTCAAGATATAAAAAACCCTCGAATCTCTTCACTTGGAAATATATATATATATATATATATGTATATATATATATATATATTTCTGTTTGCTCATATCACTCTATGTATGTACCTATCTGATCTGTTCATTATATATATCTCAGTCTGCTCATCACTCTCTCTCTCAATCTCTCTCTCTCTCTCTCTCTCTCTCTCTATATATATATATATATATATATATATATATATATATATAATCCGTTCATATCTATCAACCGATTTGTTTCTGCCTGTATATATCTATCTATATCAATTCCTCTATCTGTATCTGTTCATATCTATCTATCTATCTATCTATCTATCTATCTATCTATCTATCTATCTATGTCTGTTCATATCTATCTATCTATCTATCTATCTATGTCTGTTCATATCTATCTATCTATCTATCTATCTATCTATCTATCTATGTCTGTTCATATCTATCTATCTATCTATCTATCTATCTATCTATCTATCTATCTATCTATGTCTGTTCATTTCTATCTATCTATCTATCTATCTATCTATCTATCTATGTCTGTTCATTTCTATCTATCTATCTATCTATCTATCTATCTATCTATGTCTGTTCATATCTATCTATCTATCTATCTATCTATCTATCTATCTATCTATCTATGTCTGTTCATATCTATCTATCTATCTATCTATCTATCTATCTATCTATCTATCTATCTATCTATATATCTATTGAACCAGCGATCGATTGGTCGAACTGTTGCTAACCGTTTATCTCAGTCGCCTTATGTAGTCGTAACATGCTTCACTATTCATTTCTAACTCTTTTTTTGCATCTCGCACTGTATGTATGTATGTATGTATGTATGTATGTATCAGTCAATGCGTTTGAGTCAGATGCCTGTTTACTCGAGAAGCTCTTTATTTTAAATTTCGTGTAAAATCTTCCTTATTACTTATTTATAAAGATACACATACACACCTTTACGTTCTTTCTTTCTTTCTTTCTTTCTTTCTTTCGTCATCTTCCACACACATCTTGCTTCATAATACTTTAATACTCATAGAACTAATTTCGTACATTTATCATCACACTTACATACACACATAGATTAGTCTGATACATTAACCTCTTGCAACCCCGCCCCAAACATACACGGATGAAAAGCTTTAAATTTATTGTCCTAATTTCAAAACAATCTAAAGGCTAACTTTTATTTATTTATTTATTTTTTTAATCATATCACCCCGAGCAAGGCGGTAACGCCACTGATGTGCAGGGGGCTACGTAAGAGTGAAAAGATTGGAAAAGAGAAAGCCGGAAACCACATCCTGAACAGAGAACAAGGGATGAGCCTCTACACCTGTACAATAGACATGGGTGGAGTGTGAACCGGGCGATAGTTTAGTCTATCTACTCCAATTGAAAAAAAAAAAAAAGAAAAAGGACTGAAAAGATTGGAAAAGAGAAAGCCGGAAACCATATCCTAAACAGGGAACAAGGGATGAGCCTCTTCACCTGTTCACCTGAGGGATGAGTCTCCTTCGGTGCCGATATCCACTGCACCGCAACACATTTATCATACCGCGTTTCGTATATTTGTATCTCAGCGACATATTCTGGGTCGTTCTTCTTTGTTATACATTAATAACAATACCAGAAACAACAATAGTGGTGGTCGTAAATGAAACAGTATATGTACTTTAATAAATTCTATGGGAAAAAATTATATATAAGCTTTATATATCGGATTAATGGTGACTAGCTGAATGATAAAATGAAAGTAAAATCTGCGTAACGCATTTTGTCCTTTAAAGGGTTTCATCGGTCAAGTTTTGTTCTTTATGCACAAGAGACAATATTATTAGTCCAATAAGTCTATAAATATTATATTACTAGCAGTATAGCCCGGTGTTGCTCGGGTGTAATGAAAGCTTTAAAACTATTCCATGGTCCTGTAGCTCAAACTCAGCCTAAAGAATATTTGTGTGAAGTTTGGTAAGAATGGGATAAAAATTGTAGATTTGTATAAAGGACATACAGACAGATAAACAGACACACACACAAACAACTTGCCTTTATATATATATATATATATATATATATATTATCGATTTTCTGCACTATTGTAAGAACTGCAACCTTGAAACTTCTGAATATCGTTTCTTATGTCTTTGTCTATGAATGTATCAAATTTGATTAAAATCGCACCACTCTTTCTATAACCCGATTTTTTCGATTGTCGATTTTCTATATTTATCGAGGTACCTCGACACAAAACCTAGCTAACAACATTCGCAGACGCTTATAGTATAATTGTGTAACTTTTCAAGAAAATCGGTTCAGCCGTTTCGGAGTCTATAGGTAATGAACACACACACACACATACACACACACATACACACACACAAAGTTCTATTTATAAATAAGTTTAGATATGAATGTCTATGATCAAATACACTATCAGCCAGCCATAATTATTAGGCCACCCCAGTGTTTAAAAAAATGGTGTATTTCATACTATTTTTTAGTATTTATTGCCAAGTGAATAATTGTAAATGAAAATAGAATGGTTCTTTTGTTAATATTGCACAATAAAATGTGCATCAAATGAGTTTATAAATATTCAATAGTTACATTGCAGTTTCATCAATGAAAGAATGAAGAAAATTTAGGGTGATTCGGACGAGTTCATCTTTGCTTCCTTGCCTTGTAAAATTTTGCCACGTAATAATAACAAAAGAACCATTCGATTTTCATTTAGAATTCTTCACTTGGAATAAATACTAAAAATAGTATGAAATACATCATTTCTTTTAAAAAAACTGGGGTGGCTTTATAATTGTGGCTGGTAGTGTACTTTCAACCATACTTCTATAGATATTAAAAGAGAAAGTAATTAAAGCAGAAATATATATTGAAAAGCGCACTAATATTGAAATCTGGTACGGTAAATATATGTCCACATTCCACAATCATACAACATACAAATTTTCCTGGTAAATGCTGTTATAATGTTGGACAATTAAAAACAATACCAATAAAAACTCAATGGTTGGCTATTTTGTGCATCTAGATCATTGTTTCTCAACCGGTGTTTCTCGGGGCCCTTGGGTTTTGCAAGAGGACGTTACGGGTTCCACGAGAAACAGTGATAAATAGTCTAACGAACTTTTGAGTAATTTTTGTTTAATTTTATATTTGTTATTTTACTAAACACTTACTGCATATCTTCGTTATTATAATAAATCAATAATTTTGGTTATTTCGATTTTTGTGTGTATTTACAGGTTTTGTCGTTTATTAAAATTTTTGTTGTGAAGTCTACATAAACGAGCAATATTTTCTTTTACATTACCAATAAATTTGACAAAAAAGGGATAATTTTTTTCTTCAATCAGTCAGTTAAGTGCCATACGTCATACACGCTTGGGCGATCATATCTCGTAAGAGACATGACTAACTGGGCAGAAGATTATCCCGCAGTAGGTTGCCATTGCTTTCTGCGGTAGACTGGTTGCCAGCCAACGCTATAGAACCCAATCTGTCTTATTATTTAACCCATAACTGGAGGGAAGAGACGGATTAATACCTTTCCCAAGGGTATTTGTGCGTAAGTAAATGCAAGGAATTCAACTGGAATTCGAACTCGGCTCCCCGATTTCTCGTTCCGAGTCATTATCCTCTGCACCACACGCACATCCTTCAATCAGTTTTCCGACAAGAAAAAACAAATAAAACAAACAATTATGTTTACTACATGAAGTATGATAAAATATAAATAGATACTACTAATTGTATATAATAATTTTTATTCAGATCTTTCCTTTGAACATGAAATCTACTTCAAGGGTTTCACAAGGAAAAAATTTAAATTCAGTGCTAAGCATCCGTATATTTGCAGTGGTGTGCATCCCAATATTTTGAGTATTTTCATTGCAAAACTGTAACCGACGTATGTTGTCTGAGTAAGTTCCTTCAATCATGTAATAGAACATAATGTGTTTCCAATCTCTTTCTCTCTATATAAACTAAAACCCGAGTTGAGTGTTGAGACACCGGAAAATTTCGTCGAAAACAAAGAAAACAATACTGGACTGGTACACGCTTGTGAAAATTAATTGAAACAACTGCTTCAATTTCCTTTCTTTCACAATATGATCAGATTTAAACCCACTGAAGTTACAGGGTGTAATCGATTTCTCTTTTTTTCTTCAGATTACGTCATTTGCAGTGGTGTACAGGAATATGAATCTGTCTTCAGGGTGTATGATGAAATTTGTTTGGCCTTAAAAAATATTACGTCAACTGTGAATGAATCAGATTTTTATCATGCTCAGATACTATTACGTCGACTGTCAATTATTTGTCCTACGGTCATTGTCTGCGATGGAGGTCACTCCAAAGAAGCGTACGAAAATTGTAACGCTGCACGAACACACTGGCAGGCCTTACTGAGAGATCGTGGATATTGTTGATATCAGCCTTTCAACTGTCAGTCGTACAAGTGAGACGAAGAAACAAACTGGATCCATCAGTTCAAAACGTAAAGGAAAATGTTGTCGGAGAGAGAAAAAAATACGCTAAGAGATGACGTATACGCGATCAGGGAAAGTGTGAAAGATCCTAGGAGAACATTATTCATTTTTTAACAATTAACAAGAAGCATTTATAGAAAAAGAACAGAGAAGCTATTTAGCGGTGGTGGGAAAGTGAGTGAAGACGAGTTGCCAGGTCAAGACCAATAACATTGCAGATTTTTTTTTGGATTTTATATAAAAAAAAAATCTAAATATTTAGCAGAAGTACCAGACCAGATGTGGTGGCAATATTCAAAGCAAAGATGAATGGTAGACTTATAAAAATGTAAGATATCCTGGCGAGAAAAAGTTGTCTAGCACGACATAGAGAAACAACTTTCCTAGCAGCAGACCTAGAAATTGATTCGATATAATCTTTGCACTTTGACGTCTGCGGAAAACGTTAGTTTGAGGAGGCGCAACAAATTATTCTTCTGGAAGTTAGCATTAAACATGCGGGTAGAAGGTAAAAAACGATGCTCGCAAGCGATTAAAAGAGTGCAGCTTCATTTTGGAGACACTAGAATTAACAAGCCATTCCTTACCCCAGTTAACAACAGAAAGTACATCGTTTTTTTAGATTAGCTGCAAATTTGATCTTATAGAACCGCTCAGACTTACTATTAAAAAAAGAATAAATGGTTGTATCATCAGCATAAATACTGATGTAATCAAGAAGGTTGTTACGTTAAGAAAATTGGAATATGGTATGATCCTGGACGCAATTGGAAAACTCTCCTAATTAAAACTTAAGTCGAAATTCGGGTCAGATTCATTACGATGAACGAATGGTGTACTAAGTGTGTTGTTTTGTAAAGATACTTTTCGTGTTTCTATTTTCTGTTACTTAAATTTCTCACCTATGTATATCTTGTATCTTTTAAAACATTCTACTGTATTACACCTGCTTTAAGTTTTCTTTTACTTCTATGTGCCTTGTCCCTTCAGGACGTAGGCGATCATGGCCTTCCACGTTTCCCTATCCCTGGTGGCTCTGAGCGCGCCTTCTCCTGTTACACCATGCAATCCTCGTTCCGCCATCCATCTGATTAGGTCCTTCAAATATGTTATCCGTTGCTTTCCCCTGTCTCTTTTTCCCTCTATCTGGCCTGTTAGTATCAGATTCTCCAAGCCCTTCTTCCTCATTGCGTGTCCCAGGAACTTCAGCTGTCTCTTCCTGATGCTCAGTATTAATTTCCTTTTTGTTTCCATGATTTCTAAGACTTCATCATTGCTCACATGTTCGAGCCATGATATTCACAGCATCCTTCTGTAGAACCACATTTCACTTGCTTCAAGTTTTTCCTTCATCTTTGATGGTATTGTCCAGCATTCACTGCCATATTGAAGGACGGACAGCACTCTCTTCCTAGTTTCTAGCGAAATTGTCTTGTTTCTTAATACCTTACTCAACTTCTGGAATGCCTCCTTCGCCATGCCAATTCGCCTTCGGATTTCTGTGTCGCACTTTCAGTCTTCTGTTATAACGCTTCCCAGCTTTTGTACCTGCTTGATTCTGGTATCCCCGACCTGTATTTGACATTTTGGGCTGCCCTTTTTACTGATGACCATGCATTCGGTTTTCGTGCAGTTTATTTCTAGTCCTTTCTTGTTACTTTCTTCTGCTGTAAGTTTTAGGTTCTTATTATTTTGTTTTTGCATTAATTAAATCCCTTATTATTTTAAAAGTATTTATATCAAACTTTATACTGTATTTAAATAAATTATTTTCACTGAAAGCCATCGTTGAGTTGGTAGGTATTGTTAAGTGGCTAGTTTTACTAAGATTATTCATATTGTTTCATTTTTCTGTTTTATAAATCTAACGATCTTTCCTCTTAGCATTATATCTGAAATAATTAGCATATTGTTTAAAAGTATCTTCAATGTGTTTACCTGCAGTATGTAAATATTGAGGACTACAAATTCCAAGTGCACTTAAATAGAAACCGATAATTAGTAAATTCTCTAAATAACGCAAGGAAGAAATCTGTTTTCATTAACATTCGTTTCATTAACAAGTGCAATGTACTTATTTTTTTAAACAATCAGATTTTCATTTAATTATTTTTAGGTGATCATGAATGCAAACATTTTGAAAAAATGGCATCAGCCTCGTCCGCATCAGCTGGAACAGAGATGGCAGAAGCAGACGCACAGAGAGGAGATATTTCCGGTAGTCCAGGCTTGACGAGGTCTCTCAGTATTTCATCGGCTGATACATTTTTAGGAGTACCAAACAAAGGTAACATTGTTGGTGTAAAACCTAACTACGATACTGCAATCAAATCGTACACATCACTTTATTTTTCTATCCCTGTACTCGACGGAATTAAATGTGTCTCTGCTCTTTTGCCTTCAACATATCATGTGAGTGTTAGATTCTCCATGCTTTCTTTCCTCAATGTATCCCAGAATTTTTTTTTTCATTTACATTTTTCTTAAAACTTCCACGTTGCTCACATGTTCCATTCAGGATATTCTCAATATCCTTCTGTAGAGTCATAAAACAAGTTTATCATGTCTGTTTTTCATCTGTGAGATAATTGTTTCACGTTTATTGCCATATAAGTGAACTGATATTACATAGCAATTCAGCATTCTTTCTTTTGTGAACAATTTTTTTCAGTTTTTTAAAAGGCATCTTTAGCTTTGCAATACACCTTCGGATGAGTCTGTTACATTTTTTGTTGACTGCTAAAACACTATTTTTTTTCACCCCAAGCAAGATAATAAAGTCACTAAGATACAAGGGGTTAATGAGTATGAATGAATATGAGAAAAATAAAACATTATTAAGGAGAGAGAACAATGAAAGGACATGAATTAAGAAGGTAGAAGATAGCGTTTGACACTGCATTTAAATTTTTGAAGATCGAAGTTGACTGGAAAACAAGAAACCGGAAGAGAATTTTACAAGCGAAAAGTGCGAGAAAAGAAACTGTTAACATAGAACTTGCGGTTATAGCCATTTTAATTGTAAAACTATGAGACCATAGCACCAATCTAGTCATTCATTTAAGTGCCATATGTGGTAGACGCTTGGGCGATAATGTCTCGAAAGAGATATGACTAACTAGGTAGAAGATTTTACCGCATTAGGTTGCCATTACTTTCTTGTCAAGCAAGGTATAGAACGCAATCTGTCCTTTTATTTAACCCATAGATGGAGGAAAAAGAGAAAGACTAATACCTTTCCAAAGGGTATTTGCGCGTTAGTGAATACAACGATTTCAACTGAAATGTATATCCCTCCCAATCTAGTCAGTCAGTTAAGTACCATATGTGATACATGCTTGGGCGATCATGTCTCTTTTAAGACATGACTGATTAGGCAGAAGAAGGTTGCCATTACTTTCTGCAGTAGACTGGTTGACAACCAAGGCTATAGAACCCATTTTGTCCTGTTATTTGACCCATACCTGGAGGGAAGAGACGGATATCAAAATACTCTTTCCCAAGGGTATTTGCGCGGAAGTGACTGTAAGGAATTCAACTGGAATTCGAACTCAGTTCTCCGCTTTCTCGTTCCAAGTGGGTATCCGCTGCACCACCCGCACATATTCCTCCCAAGTACTGCGCTTAAATTCATAAAATCTATATATCATAGAGGAAAGTTTCTCAGAACAATTACCATGAAAGGGTTTATAAAAATGACACAGGGAAGCTTCGTTACAGCGGTGTAAAAGTGACTGAAGTCGAAATGCCAGGTCAGGACCAGTAACATTGCAGATTATATTTTATCAAAAATCTCTAAATACATAACAAAAGCACCAGACCAGATGGGTTAGCAATATTCAATGCATGGACGAATAATTTTTCCAGATAGTTTAATTCCGGTACTTGTTTGAGTTTGACGTCTCTAATTTTTATCTCGCTTCTTCAGTTGTCTCTTTTGCTAATGACTATAATCAACTACTATAATGACTGTCTTCATATAATTTATAATTAATCGTTTTTTTCTTGGTTTGCTTTACAAACTTATTTAGAAAATGCACGTTTACGAAGATATTCTGATCAAGATATTACTAACGTAACATGGACATGGATATGGATTTAGATCTCTTCAAAATCCACTTCTTTATTCCGACCTCACATTGCCTTCTGTTGTGCTGGGATTCAAATTAATTCAAGCCTACGACAGAGTGTGGGGCATATGTGGCCAAAGTAAGAATTTAATGTTATATTTTGATGATTGACATTAGAGATGCACTCTCCGAAAGGACATGAATATATTCATTGTTTTTTTTTGTTGTTTTGTTTTCTTTGTTTGTTTTTTGTTTTTGTTTTTTTACAGCGAGAGATTTTTAAGCTTCCGACTTATTGGCAGTAATTAGGTTAGAAATTTTGAACGTTTTACCATTAAATTGATCTAGCTCCTTGTAACCGTTTTCCAGATGACATCATCTTCGACTAATTTGAATCCCGGTAGGTGGACACTAACTTAAAATGGACGACTAGTCGAGTTTTTTTACATTCACTTACGCACAAACATCCTTTATAAAAAAATGTGAGTCCATGTATTCTTCCCCCAATTATGGGTTAAATAGTACAACCTGTATCTTGAAAAATCTTTTTAATCTTCAAAAAAAATTTAGTGTAATATTCACTAACAAAAAATGAATTATTCTTACAATGTGATCGATCCTGACCAGGCACCTCGACTTCAGGCACTTTCGCACGGACATGACGTGGCTGACCTCCATCTTTTCTATAAACATCTTCATTGCAACTATTTTGATGATATTTTCCCTGTTACTCCGACTATATGAATTTAGGCGTATTGCTCGATTGGCAACTCGGTCTCACCGTTTTACTGTTGAACTAGCTCGATGCAACTGCCACTTCTACTTACACAGTTTCTTTCCTCGCCTGTAGAACTCCTTTTCGATTTCTTGTTTCCCTAATAACTACAATCTCCAAAAACGTAAATTCAACGTCAATCGATATCCTCTGTCTCCTTGAACCCTGTTCTTCTTTTGTTCTTTCTGCAATAATCTTTACTAATGTTTCCACATTCTCCTTCACTCCCTGTGAGACAATGAGTTCTAGTGGAATTTTCGCCTTGCTTTGGGGCGAAAACGGTTACAAAAATATTTTGTATTTAAAAAAAAAACACAAATAGCTGTTAAACCGTAAAAAATAATCAATCCTACTTTAAACTCGACTTTGTGTCACATCTCGTTTGATTGGACTTCCGCATAATTCCTGAAAGCGAATCTTACTCTTACTGCTTGCTGATCTTATATTAACCCCTCCCATAAATCCCCTCAACTAGCTAGCTGGTCACCTTTTTTATACGTTTTCATGGTAAAAGTCATGCCATTTTACATGTGTAAAACATGTGCTCATTTGACCATGTTTCAAGCTGACGTGTTCATTGACGTGTACTCTATAGCCTATGACCACCATATAAAATATATTAAACAAACCCAAATCTAGTAAATACTTATAAGAATGTGCTTTAATATGAAAAATGTTTTTTCTTACACTTTATTTTCTATTTTCAGCTGACTCTCCTTCTCCAAGTTTTGGCCGGACTCCGTTAACTTTTCCTTACCCCTACCATCAAATTGGCTTGTTCAATATGCACCAACAAACTCTAGCAGCCGCCTCGTCACTTTTGCAAAAGCCCTTTGCTCACACAACTCCGACACCGGCTAGCGCCACAAGCTCAGGCAGCGTCCTGCAAATCAGTCCCAACGCAGCCTTGACGGCCGCCTACCCAGGCTGGCCTTACTATATTCCAGCATCTCTACCACAGTTGTCTTCTCTGACTGGAGAATCGTTCGCCACTGGAGGGCAGCATACCACTGGCCAGAGTTCGAATCTGTCACCAGCTGGCGCTGCAGCTGCAGCTGCTGCTGCGGCAGCAGCAGACATTACAGGCCAAAAGGACGCCATATTGTCATCGAGTATTGAAAGTTTACGATACAGAGCAAGGCAACACACCGCTTCATTGGGACTATTTTAAAACAAATCTACCACAGCTTCTATATTTCGTAAAGAAACTCGTTTTTATTTATTACAAGAGATTCTAGCTAATTGAAATTCAACGAGAATAAAGCATTTGGCCTATTTAGGTGATGCCCTAATTATACAAAGCAACATATAATTAAGATAATTTTCTAAACAAATTTTAGGTGTGGCACAAGGCTGAAAAAAGGGCACCCAGTGAGGATCGAACTCGAGGTGCTCAAAGCAATATATAAATAAGGACTGTAACCCAAGATAAAAAAAAGTGAGGCTAAACAATAGGTTAAAGGGGCGCTAAACCAAATTCTAAAAGTAGGATGTTAAATCTGATTATAAATTTTAAAGATTTTTGATGAAGTTATTTTATTAATATAAATTTTATTAAGCTCATAAAATGAATGGTTTTTAGATTAGTTACCCCCACTATTCGAGCTTGATGGGTGGACTAAGAAGAAGAAGAGGATGTGTGTTGTGGTACAGTGGATATCGGCTCGGAACAAGAAGCCGGGGAGCCGAGTTCGAATTCCAGTTGAAAATCCATTGTATTCACTTACGCGCAAATACCCCTGGGAAAGGTATTAAGCATGTTTATAGTGGGGGCCAGTTAGTCAGTTAAGTGCCATACGTAATACACGCTTGGGCGATCATGTCTCGAAAGAGACATGACTGACTGGGCAGAAGATTATCCCGCAGTAGGTTGCCATTGGCTTTCTGCGGTAGACTTGGTTGCCGACCAAGGCTATAGAACCCAATCTGTCCTGCTATTTAGCCCATAACTGGAAGGCAAGAGACGGATTAATACCTTTCCCAATTGTATTTGCTCGTAAGTGAATACAATGGATTCAACTAGGAATATCGAACTCGGCTCCCTGGTTTCTCGTTCCGAGTCGATATCCACTGTACCACAATGCACAACCAAATATATTAAGTAAAATAACGGATTGTCTTCATTATTTCCTGACATAACCTTGTACTTGATCCTCTACCCTAGGTCCCTTTCTATAAACAAAAAACATGACAAGACAAAACAGAAATGACCCTAAACCAGCTAAATCCAAACCACCTAAGCCCATTAACCTCTCCTTCACTAATATCCGAGGCATTCGTACTAACTTTGCTAGTGTAGAAGCGTTCCTGCATGAAAAGTCCCCAGACATCCTCGCGCTCTGCGAAACTAACCTCAACTCAGCTATTCCCTCCTCTGACCTCTTCATCCCTGGTTATCTTCCCCTTTTAAGGAAGGATTCTACTGTCCACATGCATGGGCTGGGTGTTTATGTCAGCGAACACCTCCCCATAACTAGGGTGACTTCACTCGAATCTACTGACCACCAATACATATGTCTCCGCTTGTCTCTCCTCAGTTCGGTTAGCTACCTATTCTTCCTTTACCGTTCTCCCTCCTCTCCTGACTGCTCCCTACTAGATAGCATTGCCGACGACATAGATAAGGCTATTTCCTATCACCCATTTGCCCACATATTTGTATTTGGAGACCTCAATGCCCATCACTCTGAGTGGCTTGAAAACGCTGTTACTGATTCGGCGGGCATTCACGCCGTGAACTTTGCTATTTCCCAATCCCTTACGCAAGTGGTGGACTTCCCCACTCGCTTCCCAAGCACACCCTCGGGTCATTCCTCACTGCTAGATATATGTTTCACCTCTGCGCCCGACGCCTGTCAAGTCTCGCAGCTTTGCCCTCTCGGCAACTCCGACCACGCTGTAGTCTCCCTCAGTATTTCTTTCCAATCTCACTCCCCCCAGGATCCCCCTACTCATAGAACCTCCTACCTCTACCAAAAAGCTGACTGGGATGCCTTTCGCGATTTCCTCTGCGACGTCCCCTGGGGAAAAGTGTTTGACCTATCAGTTGATGACTGTGCCTCTGAGGTCTCGTCATGGGTGAAAGCTGGCATTGATGCCTTCATACCCACCAGGAAGTATTGCTTAAAACCTCATTCCTCTCCGTGGTTCTCTCCGGCCTGCTCAGCCGCCATTGCCCACAGGAACCATTACTTCCATCTATTCCAGAGACAGCCAACTGATCACAATAGGCGCCTGTTCACATCCGCTCGCAGTGAGTGCAAGAGAACCCTAAATGACGCCAAACAGTTGTTTGCGGAGAGAATGCGACAGCACATAGCTGACCGCAAGTTCGGCTCCAAGGACTATTGGAGGATTTGTAAACGGGTGCTCAACAATAGGAAATCCTCAATACCTCCCTTAATCCATGGATTTGACGTTCTCACGTCATCTGCTGAGAAAGCTGAGTGCTTTGCCCGCAGATTCTCATCCAACTCCACACTCGACTCGTCCGGAGTGCACCCACCCGACTTCCCTATTAGAACTGAGGCCAAACTGCATGACGTATATATTACCCCGACAATAGTATCCAGAGTAATTTCAAAACTCGACCCCCATAAGGCGTGTGGAGACGATGGAATCCCGGTGATAGTCCTTAAGAGGTGTGTCCCTGAACTTTCCCCTGTCCTCTCTAAACTGTTTAACTACTGCCTTTCTGCTTCCTGCTTTCCTGCATGCTGGAAATTCTCCTCAGTCGTTCCTGTCTTTAAGAACTGTGGTGAACCCTCGGACCCATCCAACTATCGCCCGATCAGTCTTCTACCAATATTCGGGAAAGTGTTCGAGGCTATAATAAATGCTGAAATAGTTCATCATCTCACCGCCCACAAACTGTTCTCCGACAGGCAATATGGATTCCGATTTGACAGGTCCACAGCCGACCTGCTAACTACTGTAACGGAGTACATGCTACAGGCCCTTGATGAGTCTGACGAGGCTCGCGCGGTTGCTCTGGATATCTCCAAGGCTTTCGACAGGGTTTGGCACCCTGGCCTCCTATGCAAACTACGCGGTTATGGTATTACCGGTCGCCTGCTTGACCTAATCCAATCTTTCTTAAATAACCGCAAAATGAAGGTCGTTCTGAATGGGCGTGCCTCTTCGTCCTACAGCACGAATGCTGGTGTCCCACAAGGCTCTATCCTGGGCCCAACGCTCTTCCTTATTTTCATCAACGACCTCCCAGATGAGATCAGGTCCCAAGTAGGCATCTACGCAGATGACACTACAATATACTCCCGCTCCAGTAAGGAACCTGTCGTGGCGGACAGACAAAATCTCGCTGCTGACCTTGAGCGGGATCTACACTCTGTGGTGAACTGGGGCAAGAAGTGGCTTGTCAACTTCAATTCCTCGAAGACCAAGCTGTTGTCTGTCAACCATTACAGGCAACCTCTTCTGCCTCCCATAAGCATGGACCAGATGATTCTCCCGGAGAGTAATACACTACGCCTCCTCGGACTTACCCTGTCCTCAGACCTCAAATGGAAGCACTATATTGAATCCATAGCAAAATCTACTGCTAAGAAGATTGGGTCACTATGTCGATCCAGGATGTTTTTTCCACCTGAATCCATCCTGCATATATACAAGTCAACCATCCGTCCGTGCATGGAGTACTGCTGCCATTTATGGTCAGGTGCCCCTGCCGTTCTCCTCAGTGTTCTCGACAAGCTCCAAAGGAGAGTCTGTAATGTGATAGGTTCTGATCTGGCGACTCGTCTGCAGCCACTTTCCCATCGTCGAAATGTGGCCTCCCTCTGTCTCTTCTATAAATACCTTCATGGCTTCTGCTCGGATGAGCTTAAGTCACTGATGCCTCCTCAACAGGTGTTTACCCGTTCAACCAGACTGGCAACTGGGTCCCACCCATTCACAGTCAGGTTAGCCAAACGCAGACGACAATTCTACTCCAGCAGCTTCCTCTCTCGCACTTCCCGCCTGTGGAACTCACTCCCGTATTCTTGCTTTCCTGACGGCTACGACCTCCAGAAATTTAAAAGCAAAGTTAATACTCACCTACTAACCACTGGCCTCTAGCTCTCTCCCTCCCCTGTATAACCTTCCCTTTCTCTCCGCCCATGTACCTGTCATTGCACCTGCTTTCTCAGTTTTCTATTGTTCCTTTCTAACTAGCTTGTACTCCTCACTCTTTTCTAATTAATCTTTCTACATTTATGTAACCCCCTGCACATCAGTGGCGTTTCTGCCTTGCTCGGGGTGAAATGATTAAAAAAAAAAAAAAAAAAAAAAAAAAAAAAACTGCTTCCTTCTCAATCACATCGTATATGTTGGGTTTTAATTTTTCATTCTTTAAATTGTAGCTATATTCTAAAAGGTTGCTCCCAAAAGAGTCGCAGCAGGTACCACCGGGCCGAGGTTGATTAATATATTAAAGAACCGGCAATGACTAACAAAAATGTGGCAAACTTTGACCTTCGCGTCCCCTCCCGCCTAAAAAAAAAAACGAGTGTCAAAAAGACAGTTTTTCCCTTGACACCCCTTATTTTAACTACCTTTACTTCTTGATAATGTTTATTATTTCAAAAAGCGATTATTATAACCGGAATATAACCTGAACATATGATAAAAGTGAACTTATATATTTTCGTTGTTCTTGAAAATTGAAAACAAAAATATTAAGCAGTATTTATTTATTAGATGGTTTATTTACACTATTTATAAAATTGTTTATTGTAATAATTGAAAATCAGTTGGCTTATTGTCAATTGATTCGAAAATGATAAGTAAGGATTTCCTTATTCACATATTTTAATTTAGTAAATGTTTGTAAATTTTTGAATGAAAAATAGTTTTCATATTTATTTCTTTATCAGTTTGTAAACGTCGCATTGCATTAGTTTTTAGAATGCTGTAAATATAAAATGTTTCTTAATCTAATAAATATGTTTAATATTTTGTTATCAATTCTCAAAAACAAAAATACGTTTAAATTCACTTTCATACTTTGTTCAGATTTTATTACAATTCTAATCGTCGCTTTATTAAAACAATAAACATTGCCGAGGGAGTGAAGCTAGTTGAAATAATAGCGTTGCCAAAGAAGAAAAAAAAAGATCCTTTTGACATACTGTTTTTTGTTGCGGGAACAAAGGTCAAGTTTGCCCAAAATGTCTCATCGAGTTGTTCATGCTACTGTAAGTAAACGGGTTGGTAGATGAAATAAGAGAAAGAAAATTTTAAAAGTAGATTTCTTCCTGTATTTTAATGGGGGTTTATCTCTTCAATATGGATGCTTTAATTCACCTTTGAAACAATTATGCGGAATCTATTGTAATCATTTTGTTTTGATTGGTGACACTCGCCGTAAGAAAAGATAGTTTGGACATTGTAGCTAATAACGTAATTGTAATTCCCCCTTTCCATTTTTGTTAGGATATTTCTCTTGTTTAGAAACTTTCATCTCATTTCTTTCTTTTTTTTTTAATGCACATTGAAATTGGCAGTAATAGAAATTTCTACCACTTTGGTATCGCGGATTTTTTTTTTTTTTTGCACGTAAATAACTGACTGAAATTCATTGTGTGTTGTTAAAATACCTGCTAAAATTTTAACCTTTCAACTAAATATAACTTTTGAAAGAACACACGTCTTTATCCACATACTTCGTTTTAAAAAATGATGGGTATTTGTTCTGTGATCAAAAGGAAACCTGACGACTTGCGTAATCGGAACTTTATTCCAATTATCCTGATTTTCAAAGAACTATTTTCTAAGAAATTAATGAACTGGTTTATTGTAACAATTTTTTCACAATCAACGGGAAAATATTCTTATTCATCACATGAATTTAGGGAAAATTTACAAAGCAATGTTATACTTGAAAATCACTTTATTTGACATGATATCGACTTTGGTAGCAGACGATAATTGTTACTGTTCAGCGCTGAAAAGAAAGTGTGATATAGATTGTCTGAAAAAAAAAAATTGTAAAAAATATTAAAAATATATTGCTCTTGAGACTTGAAAAACTATCCATCGTGTCTCTTCTCAACGTCAAAAACCAGAACGGAAATTACCGATATCCTTTGCGTTTAATCATTACCAAACGAAAACATTCAGCATGTCTTTGCAGCGTCGTTGAAATCCGAAGTAAAACGGAATAAGTGCCGCGCAAGGAATTCTGGGACTTTTTTTCATTAAGCTCACCTTTTTTTTTTAAATATATATACATATATTGCACAAAATTCCGTTACTCTGTTTTCTGTTTACTTTTTTCTTTTAACAGCTAGTTCAAACATTTCATGATATAATTTTATTTCGTGCTCCAAGAATCTTGAACAAAAGCTTTTAACAAACAAAAAAGAAAAAAAAAAGAGCAAAAAACACTAAAATAAATACATCTGCTAATTTTCGATACCTAAGGATTAAAATGAATTTTTGAAAATGGAAAAGCATTCTTGAAACATTCTTTTTAGCTTTAATGAAAGATAAATGATAAAATTTACTATTTCCAGTAAGCAAAATACTCTGGTGTATTTCAAATAGAAATTATTTTGATTGGAACTGTTACAAACAAGCGTATGGTTTCAAGAAGTATTTTGACAAAGGCAGATGTAAATTTATCGCAACTATTGGATAAATACATACGAGTGGTTTACGAATTTGACTGTTCTTAATTCTTAGCCGGTTGGCGTCAGATATTGCTATAAATTTGTTTTAGGCTGGTCGTCTGTAATTGTGCATAATGTTCACTAGGATATGTGTTGTTTCCCGAAGCGGTTGTCCTTAGAGAGAAAGGGACGGAAGGTTGAGAGAAGAGGAAAGAGGACAAATGTGTGTCGCTCGGAAAGTGAGTCGGGTAGTCGGTAGATTGGTGATGTTCTCCCTTTCCTTTCGTAGTAGTAATCGTGACGTTGACGGGTTGTGCTTTCTTCCTTGCCGACAATGTGTGCAGAAGAAGAGTAACGACTTGATGTAACAGTGGGTGAGTAGGTAAGGCATGGGTGTTGCTGATCGACCAGCCACGTAGCAGTCTGTAAGCCCTTCTGACGAATTCAACTTTCTTGGCTATTTATATAGCAAAATCAAATTTTGTGTAGGCTTGTTAGGTTTTGCTTCCGGTTATGTTTCCAGGTTTCTCATTTACTGATTAATATTTTTACACATATGTGTGAGGAAATAAGAAAATTATCGTGTTTGTTAGCGATCGGGTGTGCGGACTTATGCAAGAACATGACACTTCCATTTACGGACCAACAGTATTTTTCAAGTGGAACTCGGAGCCTGTTTTAATGGCAGAAAGCAGAATGTAGAAATCCAATTCGAAACCAGAATTATATGTGAGCTATACAGATCTGCGTGTTTTCAGTAAGTAACTATAAATCAGAGAAGATATGACATTCAAGTTTATAACAGAGCTGAATTTTTTGTCGCTTTCAATTGAAATCGAAAATATGAATATAAAATATACTTTTCTGAAACTTTATTTGAGAAATATTAACTGATTTAAAGTATAATTAGTCTGATTTGAAAACAATATTGTTTACTTTAAGTTTCAAATAACAGAGGAATGTATTTTAAAACAAACAGTAGCGGTTATTAAGGACTTCTTGTCACCCGTCAATCATGTCATAAGTACTGAAAGGAATAGGGTTGACAGACTTCTACGGAGACTTGATTTGTTAAAACACAATTTAAAAAGATTACGGCTGGTTTCTCTTTTTATATAATTGTAAGTACTCACCAATCACAAAAATATTGAAAAATATTCTCCGTAATCTAATTTTAAGAATGCTAATATTAAATTTATTATAGTCATCGCTCTTATTTTCTGATAATGTCGTGTATGATCAACCATAAATTAAAAAAGGGGACGTTATATAATATTTTATAAACATTAAAAAAAATAAGTAGTAATTTTTAAAATCTTGGGGCAAAATGATTTGGATTCATTATTCATAGAATTTTTTTAAGGCAATGAATGTCCGTGATAAATCTTATTTATAAAGGCAATTAAAAGCTTTTCTAATCAAACAATGTCATAGTTTTATTGCATTTTTTATTTTACGATTCGGGGCTGATTTTCGGGAAATGAGTAATAGTTTGAAAAAAATAATATACTCCAAGAAGTCCTGCTTTTAACTAATAAAAACATTTTTCGGTGAAATTTAATTTCTCTAAATTTGATTAAAATATGTAAGTCTTGTGTGTGTGTGTGTGTGTGTGTGTGTGTGTGTGTGTGTGTGTGTGTGTGTGTGTGTGTGTGTGTTTGATAAAGTAAAAAAAAATCGAGTGACGCATTCGGTCCTTTAACATTCCATCGGACTGAGGTGTACGTTGATGCAACTACAAAAGCACATGAAGAAGATGGAACTTTGACAATTTCAAATATAAATGAAACATTTTGCATTTAAGATATATGCTTTTGAGTATCGAATCTAAATTATTTTATTTAGTTCCTTTTGCTTTTTGTCCATGTTTCAAACACTTTTGTTATTAAATACCTCACATATTGATCAGTCATCTCGGAAAAATCTTCATCGTCATGAGTTTGATCTTAATTTTTATCTAAAAATGCTGCTCTAAGTAAAATAGAAATAAATTTCATAAAACGAAATGTACGTTTACGTTCTTACACCATTTCACCTTTCTTACGATGTTTAGAACGGCTCATGATTAAACATAAAAGACATTCATTGTCTGTTATAATTAACAATATATATATATATATATATATATATATATATATATATATATATAGTAATAGTTGTTACAATGGTTTATAAATTCATAGTATCACTACACAAAAATTTTCTCGTATCGAAGCTGCTTTACGCGCTTCTCATCGGGTGACAAAGTTGGAATGAAATCGAGCACTCTTTATAAAAGTAAATGCATGAACATCAGGTACAAAAACCTACGAGTTCCACAACGTTGTTACAATATATATATATATATATATATATATATATATATATATATATATATATATATAATTGTCGGATTATCAAAATGTGGTATATTTAATGACGAACATGATGGAAACATTAACCAAAAGAAAAAGAAACTAAATCAATTCGGCTATACTTCTTTTTTTTTTCTTCTTCCTCGTGCCGTGTCCCTTCAGGACGTAGCCAATCATTGTTTTCGCAGCTCCTTATTCCTAGTATCGCTCAGCACACTTTCTCCTATTCAGTTAGGTATCATACGTGATACACGCTTTAGGCGATCATGTCTCGAAAGAGACATGGCTGACAGGGAAGAAGGTTATCCCGCAGTAGGTTGACATTGCTTTCTGCGGTAGATTGGTTGCCAACACAGGCTATAGAAACCAGTCTGTCCTATTATTTAACCCATAACTAAAGGGAAGAGACGGATTAATACCTTTCCCAAGGGTATTTGTGCGTAAGTGAATGCAAGGAATTCAATTAGAATTCGAACTCGGCACCCTGAGTTGTCGTTCCGAGTCGATATCCACTGCACCACAACGCACATCCTATTACCCCACCCAAAAGCCACTCTGCCATCCACATGCTCAAGCCCGTCATGTATCTCAGGCGTTGCTTTCCGCTTATCCCACTTTTCCTCTATCTGACCTGGGAGTATCAGATTAGCTAAACCCTCGTTACATACCCAATATATATATATATATATATATATATATATGTATATATATATATATATATATATATATATATATATATATATATATATATATAACGTAGAATACTTCGTATATAAGTCCGGTAAATTCCAATAGAGACGAACTCAATGTTAAATTTATTTATTTGATTTAACAGGGTAATATAATTTATAAAAAAAATTAGATATTCTACAATTTCATGGGTAATACGTATTTCACAGCAAAAAGCTGCTCGTCAGACCCAATAAAGATACAGCATTTAATAATATTCAAAATAATCCTGAAAAATAGTTACACACACTCACGTGCCCGTGTCTAGAATAGACTTTTGTAACGGTAATCTACAAAAAACAATTTTTTGCTCATAAAAAAAAAAACAAAAAGAGAAAGAAAAAGAAAAATATAGACAATTGATCAATCGAAAGAATTATTTTAACTATATTTATAATATAATACTAATAGTGGTTATATTTTAATTTGTATTAAAAAGTATGATTCACAATTATGTTAACTTTTTACCCTTAAATATATCCCGTTATATTTAAAACCAAATTTTAATGTTAAATTTCCATGTCACGTTTTTCTAAGAAAGCAATTGAATTGCAATTGACGCCGTGTCGATCTGAGACGTTAGCTGTTTTCTCTTTATAGTGTTCGTTCTTTTTCTTTTCTTTGTCTTTCCATTTATCAATGTCGTTTTTATCCACACACGCACACATACACACACACACACACACACACACACACACACACACACACACACATATATATATATATATATATATACGTCCCTCAGGAAACGGTAAATTTTCAGTCTCTTTTTACATCGAGCAATTTTAATTATGTTCACCAGCACTCAAAATTCATTCTTTTATATATATATATATATATATATAGTTTTAATGTATATTGTATTTATGGGCTAAAATACTCAAGATAATGTACGAAAATATACGCAATATGGATGTAAATACAAACAGCGAATGTCGACAGTCTCTTTTATGCTTGAAACACGTCTTCATACAACATGTGCTCTAGCATGAAACAGACTACTCCCGTATATATATATATAAACTACTGGCCATAGTTATTAGGCCACCCCAGTTTTTTAAAAAATTATGTTTTTCATAGTATTTTTAGTATTTATTGCCAAGTGGATAATTCTAAATGAACATAGAATGGTTCCTTTGTTAATACTGCACAATTACATGTGCATCAAATGAACTGTTCTGGTGTCCAGTTTTTGTGCTCTCTTCCCCATGCTAGTCTCTTCTTATTATTGGCTAGCTGAAGCAATGGCTTCCTGGCAACCTTGTAAAATTTTGCAAAGTAATAATATCAAAAGAACCATTCTATTTTTTATTTAGAAGCTGTTATCAACTAATCACCATAGACAATCGCATCTACCTCCCATTAGCATGGGACAGGCTAGCCTCCCAGAGAGTAAAATACTACGCCTCCTTGGCCTTACACTCTCGGCGGACCTCAAATGGAATGACTATATTGAATCCATTGCCAAATCTGCTGCTATGAAAGTGGGCTCCCTGTGCAGGGCCCGGAAATTTTTCCCACCTGAATCTATTCTGCACATATACAAATCTCCCATCCGCCCGTGTATTGAATATTGCTGCCATATCTGGTCGGGTGCCCCTGCTGCTCTCCTTGGGCTTCTTGACAAAATACAAAGGAGGATCTGTAACGTGGTTGATACTGACTTGGCAGACCGGCTGCAGCCGCTCTCACACCGGCGTGATGTGGCTTCCCTGTGCCTCTTCTACAAGTACTTTCATGGCTTCTGCTCCGATGAGCTTAGATCACTGGTGCCGCTTAAGCACGAATTTACACGAGATACTAGATTAGCAACTAGGTCCCACCCTTTTACAGTTAAACAAATAAGATGTAACCGTAAATTCTACTCCAACAGCTTCTTTTCTCGCGCTTCCCGCCTGTGGAACTCGCTTCCACTAGTCTGCTTTCCCGACAGTTACAATCTCCAGGTGTTTAAATGTAGGGTCAGTAGACACCTCCTATCACACTAACTCTCAACTATTCTCACAACACTCTCATCTACCCAACCCTCATTCTCGGTATCCTTACCCGCCTATCACCCACCCTCTGTCATTTCCTATATTTAATCAGCCTTTCTCCACTCTACGTAGCCCCCTGCACAGTAGTGGCAGTGACATGCCTTGCTCGGGGTGAAACGCTTATAAAAAAAAAAAAAATTATCCACTTGGCAATAAATACTAAAAATAGTATGAAATACATATTTTGTTTAAAACTGAGGTGGCCTAATAATTATGGCCGGTAGTGTATATATATATATATATATACTGATTCCATCAGACCGATAAAACCCCAACTTGAATACACACACACACACACACACACACACACACACACACACACACACACACACATATACCAACAGACCATAAAAAAACCCAACTAGAACACACACACATACACACACACACACACACATACCAACAGACCATAAAAAAACCCAACTAGAACACACACACATACACACTCACACACACACACACACACGCACACACACATACACGCACACACGCACAGCAGCAGTGGATAAAGCCAGCCATTCATAGATGGGCCGCTAAGAAGCACGGACATTCTGAGGATTTCTCTGCCATTCTGATGATGAGATTATAGTCTCGAAATATCAGTGTAATAAATAGGTCATATAAACACCTCCCGACCTTCCTTTATTTCATTCAACGCATTGTGACAGCCTTCAAAACATAACACACATATATAAATATAAGTATACATTTTCACAAATAAATTTAATCTTCCTATGAAGACCCTGACGCACGGGTGTAATTTCCCCGAAACTCTCTTTAATGACAGATAAATGAGCATTTCATTTTATTTGTTATCATTTATTGTGTCTTTTTTTAATTTGAGAACTTTAATTACAAAAATTGCTTGTTATGTTATTTTCCAGAAATGCCTTAGTTGATCATTCGTTTTTATTTTTATTTTTGTTAAATACAACCATTGTTATATATAATGCAATTCGGCATTCATTGTTCTCTTGGACATTTTTATTAAAGAGTATAGACATTTTGTATCTATTGAGGCTGTTCATTTTTAATTCCAAATTGCGAATGATCCTTCTCAAAAACGGCAGTTTTTCATGTAGGAAATTTTCAAAGCTATTATAAGGGCTCTGTCCCATCTTTCTACTCTCGTGTGTCATCCTCAGCAGTGTGTAATTAGTGTATTATATGAAAAACTTTCCTTAGGTTGTCGAAATGCGCGGCATCTTTGTTGAAATCCTTCGGTATGGTGGTTAGCAATTGGCTGTGATCATGCATAGAATCGCCCTGAACATCTGGAACGTTGGGAGACCTTCAAAAGATCAGAGATGCTATCATGATACCATTGCAAAAAGGCAAATGCGATAAATTTGTTGCCATAATCCTGGCAAAACTTTCTTTTCGCCAACGGGTAAAACTCTAGTGGCTATTTTCTAGTTTCGACTGAATGCTCACATTATAGATGGACTACTGTCAGAGTCACAATGTGCCTTCCGGACAAATAGGGGAACAGATAGTCAATCCAATAGAAATATGAACAATGTCTGTTACAGGTTTTCGTAAGTCTTTCCAAGGCCCTTGATACTGTAAAGAAAGAAATTATATGGGGAAAATTGTGAGACGCTTACGGTTTGGTTTGGTTTATTTTACCTGGAGGCTTATCAACCTCAATGGGGTATTTAATGCCGACAAGATCTTTAGAATAGGTTTATATGAATAAAATATTTATGATTTATGAATACATATTTTGTTTAAAACTGAGGTGGCCTAATAATTATGGCCGGTAGTATATATATATATATATATATATACTGATTCCATCAGACCGATAAAACCCCAACTTGAATACACACACATACACACTCACTCGCACACATACACGCACACACACACATACACGCACACACGCACAGCATCAGTTTGTAGATCAGGTTTCATTTAAGTTTTTTTATAAAGAGCGTTTTTGTCGAGAGTCAAATGTATTGCTGATATTTTTTTTTCAAAAATGGATTGCTAGTAATATTTTTTTTCAAAAATGGATTGCTGACATTTTTACTTTAAAATTCTATTTTTATGCTTTCATGGTGTATTGATCCCAGTTTGGGGGTTAACTATTTGCCCATAGCTGAGACCCAAACAGGTGCTACCACTCCGGGTCAGAATGGACATGGAAACAAGGTCAAATAAGAGGTGTTTCCATGCTCCTCACAACCTCCCAATCAGAGGCCTTGATGCCGGGTGTAGTCTGACGCGCGACACTTACGGTGTCCTTGTCATTTAATAATGGCATACTGATATCTATTAACGCCGGTGTTTTGCATTCAGATTACATGAAAGGTACAAAATGGGGTCAAGCAAGATGTCTTTTTAGCATCTACATTGATCTCTATTTTCTTTTCTTTTTCATGCCTTTAAGGACTGGGACCAGAGTATGTAGAACTGATATCGTACAACATTTGATCTATTCAACATCCGATAATTCTTTGCTAAATCTGAAACTTTCCAAGCTCTTGTCTGAGATCTGTATGTCAATAACTGTAACTTGTAAACCAAAATAGAACAGAAAATGCTTACTTTGATTGAAAGCCTTTCTCGCTTCTGCATAGCTTTGGTCTTACTCTCAGAGAAACTGCTCCGGGCTCAGCTTGGACAAGACAATAGTCATGTTCTAACCTGCTCTGGGCTCATCTTGCATCGAACCATTAATGTTTTGGGATTACTAAAAACTGAATGTGATATACAAATTCGTATACATTGAGAACACTATAAAAATACACTTCACTCTTGACGATGAAATATCTGATCATCTTAGACGGCAACTGATAGTTTCACAACTCTAGAAAATCGAGTCTATCCTCATAGTGCACAAAGATGAACAATATGGGTTTCAATCGGCCCGATCCACTGCTGACTTTCTAACTACCATCACTCACAGAATTAGTGAGGCTCTTGACGACAAGCAGACTTCCAGACTATAACATTAGGTATATCGAAGGCCTTTTGACAAGGTGTAGCACAAAAGTTTCCTACGCGCGCTCTTCAGTTATGGAATCACTGGAAGAGACATCTTAATTATAGAATTCTTCCTAACATGTAGGTCCTGAAGGGTAGTTATAAATATCTAGTTCTCTGGGGTTCGGGAGGATAACACAGGCGTTCCCCAGTGGTCAACACTGCGGTCCAACCCTCATTTTGTTCTCGCGCGCGCTCGTTGTCTCATTTACTGACAATTTTATAGAAGCGGAACCCATGATCCACTCTTTTTCACCTCCATCTCTCTCTCTATATATATATGCCTCTCTCTCACTTTCTCTTTCTCTCTCTGTCTCTTTGTCGCTTGCTCTTAGTCTAATTTACAGACAATTTTATAGAAACGAATATAACTAGCCACTCTCTTACCTCTGTCATTTTCTCTCATTCATTCTCTCTCACTCGCTCTCTCATCATCTTTCTCTCTCTCTCTCTCTCTCTCTTTCTCTGTCTCATTTACTGACAAATTTATAAAAGCGATACAACCCACTTTCTTTCCTCCTTTCCATCTCTCTTCTTCCACTCTCTCCTCTTTCTTTCTCACTCTCCAATTCAAAACTTATTTATAAATGAAACTTTGTGTGTGTGTGTGTGTGTCTGTGTCTGTGTGTGTCCGTTACCTATAGACTCCGAAACGGCTGAACCGATTTTCTTGAAAATTTACACAGTTGTACTATAAGCGTCTGCGACCGTTCTTGGCTAGGTTTTGTGTCGAGGTACCCCCGATAAATATTGAAAATCGATAATCGAAAAAATCGGGTTATTGAAGGAGTGGTGCGATTATAATCAAATTTGATACACTCATAGACAAAGACATAAGAAACGGTATTCAGAGGTTTCATAGTGCAGAAAATCGATAATATATATATATATATATATATATATATATATATATATATATATAAGGCAAGATGTTTGTGTGTCTGTTTATCTGTCTGTATGTCCTTTATACAAATCCATAATGTTTATCCGATTCTTACCAAACTTCACATAAATATTCTTTAGGCTGAGTTTGAGCTCCAGGACCATGGATTAGTTTTAAAGCTTTCGTTACACCCGAGCAACGCCTGGCTATACTGCTAGTGTGTTATAGTTGGTTGACTGATTTATCTGACCACGTAAACTAAACAAAGTCGAACATATAATAGAATTTACATACCAAGTGGAAGAAAGTAATTCTTTACCTTACCTAGATATCAAGCTACACTGCGCTGTGTCCACCGGAAATCAACCGACAAAAAAGTTTCTTTTCTCATCATAACAACAAAATAAAATCCGGTGTAATCATCGGATTCTACTTAAGGGCACTCAGAATTTTCAGCTTTCCATATTTACATCAAGAGAAGAAACACATTGAAAACACATCCAAGCTTCTTCAGTACCCTGATTATTTTATGTTCAATGCGAAATAAAAGGATTATCAAATAATCCAAAATAGAAAAATCCAATAAATAAAAAAATATGTTGTCCTGTCGCATCTACAATTGGAAAGAATTTACAGGTTGCGATGGATAAATTGTCTTAATAACACGAAAATAAAAATAACACTAACATCTCATTTTAACAGATATGTTTACCAAAATTATATAAAAATATCTTGAAATCCTAAAGAGTAAATTTATTCAATAAAATCGCCATTGACTTCAATTAAGGCCTCCAAACGACTTCGGAATCTCCTGCAGCTCTTCTTAATGGTTTTCTTGTTTAAGTTGATTAATGTTGCCATAATTCTTGCCTTTGGTTCATTTTTTTAGTTACTAGGTGTTTTGTTAGTCTCTCCACGCATAATAATCAAATTGGTTGCAGTCTGGGGAATTAGTGGCCAAACGAAATGGGTGATGTGGTCACAGAAATTTTCTGACAGCCATGTTCTCCTTGTGTTGTATGGTACAGAGTCCTGTTGCCAGACATAGGTTCTTCCAGAATCTACTATCTTGACGCAGGATAGAACTACCTCCTCAGTCCACTTGATTTCGGCCTCCGTGTTGAGTGTGAGGCCCCCACTAACAAATTTGGGAGATCTTTTCTTCTCAGAATGACCAGGACGAGTTTTCCAAACTGCCGTAGCTTCATAATCACCATTATAATTATCTAACAATTCTGAAATGTTCACATTGAAGCTTCCGGTGTGAGAAACAAGTAGTACATCATACAGTTTTCCAAATTTCTGCCGAAGTGAATAGCTTCATGGTGATCTTTTCCCCAGATATTATGCCCAACTGATTCTACTATACTGAACTGTCGACAAAATAAAAAAACAACGCGATGCACGAAATTTAAAACATAAAATGGTGACAATTATCTATCGTACTAATATATATATATATATATATATATATATATATATATATATATATATATATCGTTCATTCAGTAATGAATTACAACACTCTAACTACTGGCGTGTGAATACATGGTATATCACACGCTAAAACTCTACCTATGGCTCAGAGGTAGAATCGCCGACTGACGCCAATTCGTTCAGGTTTCAATCTTGGATAAAAGCAATCGGATGTCAAACCGTACTGATGAGCTGTGATACAGCGAAACAGATCGGTCTGCGATGACTATATACTGAACTTTCCTGTCGTTTTCGACGTAGAAGGGTCAAGCAAGTTAGTTCTTACAACCAACAGCCAGACTAATCACACATATCATAGAGGTGAAAGCTTGTGCAGAACAGACCACACTTTCTGGGAGAGCCGAATACGAAGAACTGGTGCAGATTATGCCACAAGGTCCCCAAAGAACCCTCTGCAGGTTGTGAATTCAGGGTTGTCTTACTCAGGGTTGCCACGTAAGCCTATAGTAGCCAGTCTTATTTACTCATTGGGGTTGGGGGGAGTGGCCGATCATGCCTTTTCTAAAGCTAATAGCACGGAAGTGAATGTAATGAAGTTGACTGAAATTCGAACTCGGCTTTTCAAATCCGCAATTCAAGCCTTTATCATGAAACAGACGGTCGACTCTCAGTGTTGACCTCAGTGTCCACTTTTATTTATCACTATTACTCATAAATCTTAAAACTATAATTCTATCATATATACCTTTACACACACACACACACACACACACACACACACACACACACACACACACAGATATATATATATATATATACTAAATTTTCCAAATCCGTTTCGAAATTGATTTACTCTGACATATTTTTAATATATTTGTTTAAACATTATTTTAATAGATACTTGTATTTGAGTACATGACTGTTTTTTTTTTTTGTAATATCTAAATAGATATACTGTTTAACTGTACTGTTAATAATAATGATAATAATTTTATATTATTCGGCCATTAGACAAAATAGAATCATTTGATAAAATAGAATCGCAACGAAAAATAAAATCAAGCTGGACTCTGTTTTTGGAAGAAAATTAAAAAAAAAAAAGAACAAAAGAAAGTTGTATTGCGCATGTGTAGATTTTTTGTAAGGCATGGGGCCATTATTGGAAAGTTGACCATTGAAATATGCTTGTCGATCTAAACTCCCACTAAAACTCCTAGTATGGATTTTGCACGTCTGAATGAATACGATCTCTGTTACGCTTGATCAGTTTTTGTTCAGATACGGGGAGGGGTTCTTTGACAAAGCCGGGTGAATGCCATAACAAGCTTTTGCCATAACTGCTTTTCACAGTTTCCAATGAGTTTGCGCTGATTCAATCCTTCAAAGTTCTAAATCAACACTTTAAACTACAAGGCAAACCATTTTTTTATCTCAGGGTACAAGTGAATAGTTAAACTACCGCAGTACACTTGAACCTATAGTTAAACATCTATGGCACACTTGAACCTAGGTTTAAACTACCGCAATAGACTTAAACCTATAGTTAAACATCTATGGCACACTTGAACTTAGGTTTAAAATAGGTTTAAACTTTCGGGGTACACTTGAACCTGGGGCTAAACATAAATTATAATGATTAACAAAAGAGTAAAAAGTATACTTTTTCTGATTTATTTACTAAAACAAACAAAACAATTTATTATAATTTGTAATATGTAAAATTCTTAAAAAACTTTTATATATAGTCATCCGCAGACAGATCTGTTTCACAGCTCATAAGTACGGTTAGACAGTCGATTGCTTTTTACCCAGGATTGAATTAGCGTCAGTCGGCGATTGTACCTCTTAGCTACGGGCGCTCGGTAGAAGGAGGTAGACTTTTTAGAGTGCATATTATCATTATACACGCCCAATAGCTGAGAGTGTTCTAATTCATTGCTGAATGAACGATGCGTAGATGCCAGAGTAGCTACTGTTTTTCAAAGTCCACCATTCTTACAGAGTGTTCAATCATGGTGCGAGAGCGTAAATATATATATAAAATAGAATCCTTGAAATTTGGCAAGTGCTTATTGAAAAAGCTCCAGCATGAGTGTAACCCTATTTCTAGGAGGCTGATATTAATTTTTTTATTGATTTAAAATAAATTCCAATAGAGACAAACTCCAAAGAGAACTCAATGTTAAATTTTAATTTAACAGAGTATTATAATCAGGAAACAAAAATTAGATATTTTTACAAATCCATTATTAATACGGAATTTGGCGGTCCCAGCCGCTTTTCAAAACCAAATTTATAATGAATTTGGCTTTGAAAAGCAGCTGAGACCGCGAAATACCGTATTAACAATGGATTTGTAAAAATATCTAATTTTTGTTTCCTGGTTATATATATATATATATATATATTCTGCTTATGAACAATTTTGGACAGGATACAAACCGTAATCAATTTTCGTTTTTAATAGTGTTTATTGCAGAAATTCTTGCTTCATTATATTATTTATACATTATGTATACGTTTATATATTACTAACTATATAGCCCGGCGTTACTCGGGTTTTTTAGTAGTTATGAAATAGTAAGGTCAAGTGCTTATTGAAAAAGCTCCAGCATGAGTGTAACCCTATTTCTAGGAGGCTGATATTAATTTTTTTATTGATTTAAAACATAAGAAAAGATTTCTCTAAAAATGAAAAATGCAATTAATTTTGTCGGAAAAAAAGTAAACGAATTGATTAAATCTGTGTAGATGGAGCTTAAACATAATATGTCCTCCTGACAAATTGTACGGCCCCAGTTTAAATTAGACTGTGAGAATTTCCTGTCTTGGGTTATCTGATCTTTTGGTATGGACAGGCATGCAATAAGAGAGAGTGAGTTCTCCCTTTCGATGGTGAAGGGCTGAAGACTCATCCGAAATGGATAACTGATATTATTTACATTTCAAGCTGGTAAGAATTATACAGAGAGCGAAAATTGAATTCCCGTAGCTACCTTTACTTCCCCGGTTCTGTGCCTTTTCAATAATATCGAGGTGGAAAACGAAATTAGCAGAATTGGGCCCGTTATTTGAAGAAGACGGTCGATCTGAAATCGGTGTGCTGCTAGAGCTAACTGAGCAAGCTACCGCCACCGAGAACATTGTTATTGTAATGTGATAGTGATATACCACCCAACTGATTGTGCATCACTCAACTTTGACTTGCTTATAATTGTGTATATATTCGATATATAAATATATATAAATCTACATCGGTGGTGTTGCAGTGTTGTACTGATTATATTCCGTTCCCTAACTACCGGGGACTGCGTTTATCTGGTTTTAACTACATACAGACCTCTCGTGTGTCTAGACTAACCTAGCCAGGTGATAATAGGCAATCCTGCTTTGGCTGGTCCGAGATCAAACAAACTCAGCGTGGGCGGATTGGTCGAGGTTCAGGAAGGGTTGGCTCGGATACGCCCAGGGATCGTGTTATATAAGGTTGCCATAACGCGTAAGTTAAAAAAATGCAAATAAGTATCGGTTTTGCTGTATTTATAAAAAACTGGATTCATGCTTAGTCAATTTTACCAACAAATGGAAATGATGCATGTAAAATTGAAAGAACGGGAGTAGGCGTTACGGGAGTGTGTAATGTGATGTAATGACGTTGTGACGCTGCAACTTTGGAGGGGTTAGCACCTTGTAGAAAACGTGAAACTGTTATGGCATATGATAAGGTAGAAGTTACAAAAAAGACCTGATTTTTGTTGGAATACAACTAAGCGTTTCGGAAAAATAACCGATCACAAAAGCAGCATTTTCCATTAATTTTTGCCGCCTCCTGCGTGTCAACTGAATTTTTTATTCGTATATTAAGGCATCAGACCGTAATTTACCAGTGATTCAATTTTGATTGAGTTTGAGTAAAGAATCTTGGAGGAATGCAAAAAAGTGTGCAAAAGATCACCCGAAATTATGTTTCTCGTTGATTTTAAACGAAACCTGTACATTGATTCAAAAGATTTGGTGCACATCAAAGTTTCGGCCTTGATCTACAAGTTACCCGATTTTGGTTGAATTCGCATAAGGCGTCTCGGAGGAGAAGAGTTTGTAATTCTAAGCGTTTCGGTGATTTCTGCCGTAGCCTGTAAATCGATTCGAAAGAAATTTGCATACATCAAAGATTCATGCCATGATCGACAAGTGACGCAATTTTGGTTGAAATCAGACTAAGGGTTTCGAAGGAGTAGGGTTCATTAGAATCGAAACACGCAAACACACACACGGACAGAAACATTCATTTATATATATATATATATATATATATATATATATGATAACAATGGTATACTCGTATAATCAATTTAAAGGGGTTTAAAAGCTGATTATTATTCTTTAAAAAATAATTTACTCCATGTTTTTTAAAGATTTTCGTGGCACATCTCCAGTCATCTCACGGCATAGCAATGTGCGATACACCGGTTGAAAATGAATGCACTAGACAATTGATTCAGTTGAAACAAGGAAAGCTGTAACTGAGCAGAACAGTACTAAATAAAAACACGATAATATTCTGATATTCAAATACTCTTTTTTTAAAAATCGTGATATATACATATATAGTTTTGATAATGTACATTCTTTCTCATTAAACCCTTTCGTCAAACACACCTTTAGAAAGTTTCGTTCAATAAGTAAAAAAACATATAAAAAATAATCATAAACAACGAAAATGAAAAACTTGCAGGGAAGGGGGGATAAATTAGGAGTCACTACTAAAATAAATTCATAAATAAAAAAAACAACAACAATGAAACGATGTAAATAAGGTTTTAGTGAGTAAAAAACTTTTTTTTCAAATTCCGATTCACCCATGAGACACGAAGGACAAAGAAAGAAAATGTTTAGACGACCGAGCTTTGTGCAGTCTCCTAAATTCTTCCTCAGAATGTCTCAAAAGGCAACTCGGGCTGTTCACCAAATGTACTCAGGAACCGAGTCAAGTGAATACTGTCATTGACTCCAAACTCTCTTATATGAATAGGTATGTGGTGTCCATTTAGGGTTTCCACTTGTAGATTGGTTCGGTCCACATGGTCAGCTTCACCACCCTGGTCACATTTAACTTGATAAATAACAGAACTGCTTTGCAGTTAGGGAAAATCATACTTATTGTTTATATATATATATATATATATATATATATATATAGGTAAAGTGAAACAGCAGTTTTAGAATTCTGAGTTCTCCAGCATTTACTATTGCAAAAGAAAGTACTCAATACAACGTATATACCAGAGCATAATATAATTATAATTGAATTTGGTTTTTATTAAAAAACAAAACTAAATAAAAAACAAATAAAAAATAAATTTAATTATATATATATATATATATATATATATATATATATATATATATATATATATATATAGTAGTTACCTCGATAACAAAATAGCATAGTATGAATAAAAAGGTCCCAAACTTAACAAAAACAAACTTTTTTCTTCAAAATGTTTATATTATTATTAAGAGGTAAAATCAAAGTAATTCTTTAATTATTTCAAAAAATTTTTAATTCCTTCTAACATTTTCGAAATTTTATCAGAAAGTTTTGTTTTGATTTGAGTTAGCGGCTAAGAAACGTTAAGACTGTTTTACAATGGAAACCTAATGATTGCATTACCCACTTTTTTCGGTGACAAACACATTAATTTGGAAATTCTTGCAAAAATCAAATAATTGTCGGATTTTAATAAAACTTTCAGTACTCATTCACAAATAAATGAAATTACTTTTGAAATTATTATTTTTTAAAAATCTTGATAAAAATACTTCTTTTTTTACCTCTGTTACTCCACCTCCATGTAAATCCATGAAATCTTAATAAATTTTACACTGATGGCTAACTTTTGTTTTATTATTTCAAGGCAGGACTCATTGGGAAATATAAATCACCTATTTTTTTTATTTTAAGTTTGCAATCATTACCCAAAAACCTTCTCCGAAGAGTAAAATAAAAAATGCAATAAAACTCTGATATAATTTAATTTGATAAGCTTTTAATTGCTGGAATAAATAATAATTATTGAGGACATTATACCCCGCAGAAAAAAAAATCGATTAATAATAAAATTTTAAAAGAATTGTTTTCATTTTTTTTAAATAACTTAATAATAAATGAAATTTTAAAAATATTTTTAAAATCTTCAAAGAATTGATTGCGAGTAGACTTTTTAGTTAAGAACTGATGATTATATTGCCTATCTAAAATTGAAAAGTTTGATAAAATCATTTTTCAGAAATATTTTAAATTAATTAAATAAAATTGTTTTTGTGTAAATATGTTCATTTACGTTCTATTTGAGTAAGTACGATGTTCCATAGGAGTCATAACCTGTTTCCATCAGAAGTTAACAAGCGTTTTGGATTATTTCCTTTTACATAGAAAACAGTACTTTCTTTCTTCCTCGATTGTATTATAGACGTTTTTAAAATTCAACAGCCTGTTTTGCAAGTCAATCCTTACACTTTTAAAGTAAGTATTTTTTAAAATTCCTCAACTGTTTAATTAATTATGACTGTAGGTGAAGACGTCGGCCACATCATGAGTTTTGAAAATTCATCTTATAGGATTTTCTATCTCGATAATAATGTCGACAACTATCAATTAAACAAATACGAAGTTGGTGCTGACTATGTTATGCAGGATCTTCATCTTGAAAGTGAGCAGGATTAAACAGGCAACAGAAGAAAAAAAAGGCAATTTTCAGGGCCACAAAATATTCAAGAATGTCTTTTTTCCGAACATATTGCATAAGTACATAAATAAACAAGTAAAGGTATTGCATAAATGCATAATACTGTAACCAAATATATATATATATATATATATATATATATATATATATATATATATATACTTAATTATAACATCTGCAGTATTATAAAAATTAAATTAGATATTTTTAACATGCCTTAAACTTAATGATAACTTATTAATAATATGAAAAATACGTAATTAACATATTAATAAATAACATAAAATAACTTATTTTAGTTACTTTAATTTCATTTTTCTTATTAAATTAAAATTATTTTAAAAGAAATTTAAATTTTTAAATTTTTATTTATTCAGAAAGCATATTCAAATATCTGACTATAAATCTAAACTAAAATTCTATAAAATATTATATAATTGCTCAAAGTATGAAATTAAATTTTAAATTTTACTATTTAGTTAAAATAAAAAAAAAACGAAATTAAAACTTACACATTTTATGTTTTTAATTTTGGCTCTTATTGTCGCCATACTTGCCGTTCTTGACAACTTTCGGTAGTCCTAAATCTGTCATCACCTCGATAACGGAGATAAAAGAAGGCTACCGTAGTTATTTTTTTTTTATTATTGTAAATGTTTGGCAGAAAAGAATAATTACTTGAGTGAAATCAGATAAAGGTAAGTTTTAATTTTAAAAATTGACTTAAATGACATATCAGCGAGGTATATTTTATTTTTGTAAGATTTTTAAAACAGAAATTCAGCTACTGTTTATGTAATGTGTCAATCAATAAAAAATGGTGGGCAATTTAATGTTTTTTTTTCTAAATAAAAAAAAACAAACTTAGATTAAAATCAATATAAATTTTGGTTTAAAATACACCAGTGTATTTTTCTTACTGGAATTAAAATTTAATCTCTTGGCTTTCAATTAAATCTAATTTTAAAGCTTGAAGATAACTTATTCATTTTAAAATTTCAATTTAAATCTAGGTATCGAAAATGGGTGGAGGTAACTAATATATATATATATATATATATATATATATAGTGAGAGAGAGAGAGAGAGAGAGAGAGAGAGAGAGAGAGAGAGAGAGATGCATCTGTGTATTCTTGTGGACATTGTGCCAGCGTTTATTTTCAAATGATCGACGCCTACTAATTAACATTAAAATAACATTAATATCGATTTTTCAAAGTAGTAAAGTGAATTTCTCTTTAAATTTTGTTAATCTAATTTTTGGATTACCTCTGAATTCAGTTCTCACATTAACTCTCTTATCACGTGCGCGTGTGTTTGTGTAATGTGTGTGTTTGTGTAACGTGTGTGTTTGTGTAACGTGTGTGTTTGTGTAACGTGTGTGTTTGTGTAAGGTGTGTGTTTGTGTAATGTGTGTGTTTGTGCAAGGTGTGTGTTTGTGTAAGGTGTGTGTTTGTGTTTGTGTAATGTGTGCGTTTGTGTAATGTGTGCGCTCATTGAAGTTTGCGGTCAAAAACGCAAACTTGTGCGGACAGGGATCTAACTTTTTTTTTTTTTTTACGGTTAACTCACACAGACACGCGCGTATAAGAAACAGGCATCAAAGGCAAAGAATTTTTGCTAACCTTCTGGCGACGATCTAAGCCTCTCTCCATTGCGCTTATATTGCATCTCCTTATCACCAAGATTTATTTTTTAACTTTTAACGAAGGCGTTGATTGTCGTCAAAGATTTCTTCACTTACGAGGATGGTTTGAAAAGTTCATGACTATGAGAGTGTGATGCTAGAGCCGTGGAATCTTGAATGCATTAAATTCAACACTTTTTACTAATAACCGCATTGTTTCATTTTCATCATCAGGGCGATACTGGTTCCCAGCCAACTGCATATTATCCATGTTGAGGGAACAGATGATAGCCAACTCGGTGCAATAGGGAGGGTGATCAACCAGTTCAAAGTCAGTCACGCACAGCAGCTATCATGTGCGCTTGGTCTTGGTAGCCTTTCATAACTGACCCAGCAATTTGACATAGTGCGCTCCATTGGATGTGCGTTGTTGTGTAGGGGATATCGGCTCGGAAAGAGAAATCGGGGAGCTGAGTTCGAATTCCAGTTGTATTCATTGCATTCACTTACGCGCAAATACCCTTGGGAAAGGTATTAATCCGTCTCTTCCTTCCAGTTATGGATTAAATAACAGGACAGATTGGGTTCTATAGCCTTGGCCACAGAAAGCAATGGCAACCCTACCCTTTCGAGACATGATCGCCCAAGCGTGTATCATGTATGGCACTTAACTGACTGACTGAACAGTTGGAAAGACAATTAAAGCTTTTACTGGGCATAATGTGAGGGCTCGGTTTTCTATTGTCGTCAAGTAATAAACAAATCCCCCACTAATTACTACGTATTAATATAATAATATAATTCATCAGTCTACCGCAGAAAGTAATGGCAACTTACTGCGGGATAATCTTCTGCCCAGTTAGTCATGTCTCTTTCCAGACATGATCGCCCAAGCGTGTATCACGTATGGCGCTTAATTGACTGACTGAATAGTTGGAAAGACAATTAAAGTCTGCTGGACATAAAGTGGGGGATCGGTTTTCTATTGTCATGAAGTAATAAACAAATCCCCCACTAATTACTACTTATTAATATAATAATATAATTCACCATTTTATCGCAGAAAGTAATGACAACCTTCTTCCCAGTCAGTCATGTCTCTTTCGAGACATGATCGCCCAAGCGTGTATCACGTATGGCACTTAACTGACTGACTGACTCTCCGTTGATGGTGTAGCCCTTTTGAAGACTGTATATAAACGCAATGCATTTTCATCCACCAAAATGAAGCAATAAACTTCCATCCAGATAAAACTATTTTTGCTTTCTTTGGAGTAGGTAAGGGATTTATTTCCACTGCAAGGATTGTCTCTTTGTTACAAACTTCTTCTTCTATGTGCCCTGTCCTTTCAGGACGTAGGCGATCATGGCTTTCCACGTTTCCCTATCCCTGGTGGCTCTGAGCACGCCTTCTCTTGTTACACCATGCAATCCTTGTTCCGTCATCCAACTGATTAGGTCCTTCAAATATGTTATCCGTTGCTTTCTCCTCTCTCTTTTCCCATCTATCTGGCCTGTTAGTATCAGATTCTCCAAGCCCTCCTTCCTCATTGCATGTCCCAGGAACTTCAGCTGTTTCTTCCTGATGCTCAGTATTATTTCCTTTTTGTTTCCATCATTTCCAAGACCTCATCATTGCTCACATGCTCGATCCATGATATTCGCAGCATGCTTCTGTAGAACCACATTTCAGTTGCTTCAAGTTTTTTCTTCATCTTTGATGATATTGTCCAGCATTCACTGCCACATTGAAGGACGGACAGCCCGTAACAATCCAGTACTCTCTTCCTTGTTTCTAGCGAAATTGTCCTGTTTCTTAATACTTTACTCAACTTCTGGAATGCTACCTTAGCCATGCCAATTCACCTTTGGGTCTTTGTGTCGCACTTTCCGTCTTCTGTTAGAAGACTTTCCAGTTATTTAAATTTTTGTACCATCTTGATTTTAGTATCCCCGACCTGTATTTGGCATTTTGGGCTGCCCTTTTTACTGATGACCATGCATTCGGTTTTCGTGCAGTTTATGTGTAGTCCTTTCTTGTTACTCTCTTCAGCTACCTTCAGTAGGAGGTCTTGTAGTTTCCTTTCTGTGTCTGCTATCAGCACTGTATCATCTACGTACTTTAGGTTGTTTAAATTGTGGCCTCCGATTACGAATTCGTCCTGGATCTGCCTCAAACAATGTCACATTTCCCCGGACATCCAGACCTTGAGTCATCTTCAAGACTCTCTTTTCCCCTACTAAATTCTGCTGCCTATTTTGGCACTGTTGAAAAATTTGGAGCCTCCTCCACTAATGTATCAACGATGTCGGCATGAATGTCCTTGAGGATAAACCTTTTATAATGCAGGCACCATGATGTCAAATGTTGCCCATTTTCAAGAGAAGTCAATACAAGTTACTTTTGAATTTTTCTTTGAACAGTTAGGTGTCAGTTTACTTGAAAAAAAAACAAGGTAGTTATTAAGAAGAGTTGAAATTAATGCATATAAGAGTTCACAATTCTAGCATCATTACTTCATAATAAGCTTATGAATTTTTAGCCCAACCCCATAAACACGCCACGCGGATACATTGGCCAAAACTTATAGACAGTTATATAAAAAGTAGTGTAGAGAAGGTGACTTATTTACCAGGTTTCATGACGCGTGATGAATTTTATTTTGCTGTGGTAAAAGCATTATTGTTACTATTGTATTATTTGCAAAATGTGTGTACAGAAATGTTTGTATAGCTGATGTATTATGGAAATAACGACTATAAAATTCATTTTAAAAAGCTTTCTTGTGTTTATCTTTTTATGTCTCTTCATTAAATAAAAACAGGACAGATGCAAACATGTTGAATTTTTTATTTTATTGTTAAAATGCTTAAATAAAAAAAAATATTGAGTTATAGTTTCAGTAGACGCAACTGAAAATCACGAAAGTAATCTTAAATATTTTCTACTAGCAGTATAGCCCGGCGTTGCTCGGGTGTAATGAAAGCTTTAAAACTAATCCATGGTCCTGGAGCTCAGTCACAGCCTAAAGAATATTTGTGTGAAGTTTGGTGAGAATCGGATAAAAATTGTGGATTTGTATAAAGGACATACAGACAGATAAACAGACACACACAGACATCTTGCCTTTTATATATATTATCGATTTTCTGCACTATTGTAAGAACTGCAACTTCTGAATATCGTTTCTTATGTCTTTGTCTATGAGTGTATCAAATTTTATTAAAATCGGACCACTCCTTCTAAAACCCGATTTTTTCGATTATCGATTTTCGATATTTATCAGGGGTATCTCGACACAAACCCTAGCTAAGAGCACTCGCAGACGCTTATAGTACAACTGTGTAAATTTTCAAGAAAATCGGTTCAGCTGTTTCGGAGTCTATAGATAACGGACACACACGCAGACACACACAGAGACAAAGTTCCATCTATAAATAAGTTTAGATTTAGATATATCTGCTATTCATTAGGAGAGACATGCAATTAATTTTTCTCTTCGATTGTAGATCTGTAAAATCGCAGGGTAGAATAGAATAACCAGATGAAGAGAACAACTTCTTCAGCATGTGGACGATCATACCTCTCCACAAATTTGTGCCCTTTTTAGCCCTTAGTAATGTTTGTCTTTTTGCTATCTCTCCTAATGCCTGCCGTGCCAACCATTTACAAAAGCTAGTTAGATAGCTTATGTGCAGCGTTTCTCTGTTCCGCTTGCCTTCAATATAGCCATTGAGTTTTAACTTTTCTAAGCCTTCTTTCCTCATTATCTACCCTAGAAATCTCAGGTCCCACTTTCAGATTCTACACACAAGGGTCCTTTTTGTTTCCATAACAACAATAATTTCTTACAGACGGTCGAATGTAAGCTTTAACTCTTCTCAGCCAACACCTCCAGCGAAGTTGACGTCAATAGGTACTGGTTTCTGAGATACCAGTGCTTATTAACATCCAATTGCCCGAAAGAAATTGATAGAGCTTTGGCAAAGCTTTGATATCAGTATATAAGAATTTTTTAAACAGATTTTAATGGGCTATGGAGAAGCTTTTATGAGCCCTATAACATGGAAGTAAATTAAATGAATTTATCAAAATACAAATGAAATAATCTCTCCACGTATCGCTCGATAGTATAAGGAAAAAACAAATTAACTTTGATTTTTCTTAATCTTCTTCAATCTTGCTTTCTCTCCCTTAATCTCACTCGTCAGTCAGTCAGTCTGTCTATCTATCTATCTATCTATCTATCTATCTATCTATCTATCTATCTATCGCTTTTTGTTCATAGCCCAGTCTGTTCATATCTATCTATCTATCTATCTATCTATCTATCTATCTATCTATCTATCTATCTATCTATCTCAGTCTGTTCATATCTATCTATCTATCTATCTATCTATCTATCTATCTATCTATCTATCTTAGTCTGTTTATATCTATCTATCTATCTATCTCTTTAAAAATACATTTTTCTGTCTATTCTCAATTTTTATTACACTTCGACTTTCTCTCTTTGTGAATAAAGTCTCTCTTAATCGCTCTCTATAATAAAAATTAATGGTGTCGTTTACGAGGCACAGTGGTGTAATGGACAGGAAGTATGGTGGAGTAATGAATAGCGGCTTGGATTGTAAAAATCTGAAAACTGTGTTCTAATTCCAGTCAAGTTCATTAGACCCATTTGCATAAAGAGATGCAACGAATTCGACTGGAGTTATAAAAGGGTCAGTCAGTCAGTCAGTTAAATATCATACCTGATACACGCTTGGGCGATCATGTTTCGAAAGAGACATGACTGACTGGGCTTATCCCGCAGTAGATTGCCATTACTTTCTGTGGTTGACTGGTTGTTAGCCAAGGATATAAAACCCAATCTGTCCTGTTATTTCACCCATAACTGGAGGGAAGAGACGGATTAATACCTTTTCCAAGGGTATTTGGGCGTAAGTGAATGCAACGAATTCAGCTGGAATTCGAACTCGGATCCCCGATTTCTCGTTCCGAGCCGATATCCAAAGGGACCTCAATGTAGTGTAATGGTTACAAGTTTGTATCGCTATGACAATGGCGACTAAGTTGTGATTTCGGGCAGGTTGATTTTAGAAAATTAACATCATACTCAATGTAAAAGCGGGATTTTGATGCTATAAATACTGATACCAAAACTTAGATTCATAGTTTTTGAGCATTTAGTTTTAAAGATCATCTGAAAATATACAAAAATACCCAATTTCCGCAAGTTTTTTCTTACAAATTGACTTCAAAATTGTAGTATTTCAAGAATAAATTCAAATAAAGTTGATATATTTTGCATTAGATACATTGAATAGAAAATATATTCAAACCAGAATTTTGATTATAAATCACCACATGCAAAATATGTGATTTTTTTTTCTATTCGATGAGTCAAAACAAAATTGTAAAAGATTATTAAAAAGCCTACTTAAGGAATAAAGTCATGATTCGTTTTTGAACGTCACTGCACAAACTGTGATGATACCTGGATGCGTATACACCCGACTTGCTATGTTCACAGATTTGTCTCAATAGTAGGGCCGTGATCGAATTCAACAAAGAATAATGACAATTTTTTTTCAAGACACTGGTTGGGAAGCAGCAAAAAATATGACTTTCAGGAAGTGAACTTCTCACTAACTTCCGGTTACAGAAAAAAAAGACCCCGGCACACTCACTGCCTGACCGTCTCACCGACTGCTGGCCGTTTCACTCACTCACTGAATGGCGCTTCTTTTACTGACCTAATCATTATATGTATACCAACTGGAAGACCCATTTGTGTTCCATTAACTGAAAAAGGGGATCAACCATTCAGCACCACTCTACTTTCATGTTTATCTAAAATCACTAACAAAACTCGCACTTATCGCCTGTGTAACTCTCTTCCATATACTTGCTTTCCTGGCGGCTACAACCTCCAGAAATTTAAATGCAATGTCAATTCCCATCATTTATCCAAATGAATCCAGTTCTTTCTACATCACCTCGTATATCTTGTTCTTTTCTTTTCTCTGAAACTTCACAACTGTCTACACACCTGTGTTCCCATCCTTCTCTTGCCCTTTCTCTGACACCCTTTGTGACGGGTTCGTCTTTCCCTTCGCTCTCCTTCTGCCTAAACTTTTACTTTCATATATAGCGCCCTGCGCATCAGTGGCGATACCGCCTTGCTTGGGTGAAACGATTAAAAAAAAAACATTTATTTTTTTGCTAAAACTGAATACATAGTCATTAGCAAAAAGAAAATCCCAAAATACCACCTACAGGTCGGGAAAATCAAAATAAAACAGGTAAAGAAATTTAAATAGCTGGGAAGTGTTCTGACTGAGATTCGAAGATGCATTGGCATAGCCAAGGACGTAGTTCAAAAGAAAAAGAAAAGAGTGCTAGAGTGCTATGTGATATCTGTCCTTCTATATGACAGCGAATGTTGGACGATATCATCAACAATGAAGAAGGGGCCCGAGGCAGCAGAAATATGGTTCTGCAGAAGGATACTGAGGATACCGTGGACCGAGTACGTTAGAAATAACAAGATGCTAGAGAGGATGCAAAAGAGAAGAAAACTTATACTTAGCATCACGAAGAGACGGCTGAGGTTTCTGAGACACGTAATGAGGAAGAAGGACTTAGAAAATTTAATACTCCCAGGACGGATAGGGGAAAAGAGGAGAAAGCAGCGCAAGACATATTTGATGGGCTTATGCAATTGGATGGCGGGGCCGGATTTGGTGGATATACTAAGAGGAAATATATAAAAAGCTAAAAGGGACAGGGGTAAGTGGAAGTTTACGTCCTGAAGGAACACGGCACATAAAGAAGAAGAAAAATAATTCAAAGGCTGGCTAGAAACAGGATTTCTGAAAAATCCTGTTCATTTAATTGACTAAAAGATGGGATGGAGACAAGTTTCCTAAGACTCCCTGGTCATTAAATTGACTTAAAAGGAAAAGCAAATCTGTAGTATTTGTTTCTTCTCTTGGGTGTAGTTGGTAGACGAATTAATGACCGCTTGGATCCGTTCTCCCAGCCGCTCCACGTAGAACCCGGAACACTGCTTTACTCGGGACTCTGTTTCCTGCGCACCGTAAACAAAACACTGTCTCCCGAACACCGGTGTAGCCTTCACGAATCGCCAACACCGAACTGCTTCCGAAACAGAAGTTGGCTCTTTTTATATGTTTTTGGCCTCGAGCAAGAAACCGTAATTTCTCGCATGTGAAAGCCTCGCTTTCGCCAATGATGCATGCGCCGTGTCATTCCAAAAACTACCTTGTATGAGTTCGCCTCGCGGTTCCATGACGTCTACGAACGCATGGGCAGACAAACCGCCTTCTCTTGTATCCACCACATCTTAAGAATATGTGAGAAATCGTATTGCTACAATAAGATTTGTTAGACCATAATTAATGAAAATTAAATATTAAAAAAAAATGTATATAATATCATAATACTGCTGGACACCAATTATAAGATAAATTTTCTAAAATTTCATTTTTATTAGCAAAATAAAAATTCTGTGCTGTATAAAATATCAAATAATAATGGAGCTAAATTGTTCAGTATTATTTCCTTCTAAAGTAAATGAAGGTCTTATTCATTCAGTTAAGCGCCATACGTGATACACGCTAGGGCGATCATGTCTCTCTCGAGACATGACTGACTGGGCAGAAGATTATCCCGCAGTAGGTTGCCATTACTTTCTGCTGTAGACTGGTTGCTAACCAAGGCTAAAGAACCCAATCTGTCCTGTTATTTAACCCATAACTGGAGGGAAGAGACGGATGGCACAATAATTTACCAATAATGTGCTTATGCCTTACACCTTGTCCATATAGAATTTGTGAAGCTTCAGTTACCGATAAATTTTATAAAGTTTTCCCTGATCACCGGAATGAAATACCAACGTTCCAACTTTGAACCTAAACTTAATCTTTAAACTAAAACAAACAACAACAACAAAAAAATTAAAAAAAACAGTAAAGATTTGGAAATACATTTTGTGTCATTATTGATTATGTCAAATACAAACTTTCAAATTGAGGGCAATACCACGGTTCCAAAATGAACTCCAAATGTTACGCTTAAAAATTCACTATTCCTACCATAAGCTATGAGTAAATAAAAGGACAAATTGGGAACCCTAGATGTTATGCTAGGATTCATCATCGTAGGCCACAATTTGAACAACATAAGGTACGCAGATGATACAGTGCAGACACGGAAAGGAAACTACAAGACCTCCTACAGAAGGTACCTGAAGAGAGTGATAAGAAAGGACTACAAATAAACTGGAAGAAGACTAAATGCATGGTCATCAGTAAAAAGAGAAACCTAAAATGCTAAATACAGGTGTGGAATATTAAACTCAAGCCGGTACAGAAGTTTAAATATATGGGAAGTGAAGACGGAAAGTGCGACACAGAGATCCGAAGGCGAAGTGGCATGGCAAAAGACGCCTTCTAGAAGCTGAGTAAAGAATTAAGAGACAGAAAAATTTCGCTAGAAACAAAGAAAAGTGTACTGGATTGCCATGTGATGTCAGTTCTTCAATATGGCAGTGAATGCTGAACAATACAACCAAAGATGAAGGAAAAACTTGAAGCAACTGAAATGTGGTTCTATAGAAAGATGTTGCGGGTATCATGGACCGAGCATGTGAGCAATGATAAGGTGTTGGAAAGAATGGAAACGAAAAGGAAATTAATACTGAGCATCAGGAAGAGACAACTAAAGTTCCTGGAACATGCAATGAAGAAAGAGGGCTTCGAGAACCTGATGCTAACAGGCTAGATAGAGGGAAAAAGAGACAGAGGAAAGCAGCAGATAGCATATTTGGAGGGCCTGAGCAGGTGGATGACAACACGGGGGTTGCCTGATGTAACAGGAGAAAACGTGCTAAGAGCCATGATCGTCTACGTCCTGAAAGGACAAGGCACAAAGAAGAAGAAGAAGAAGAAGAAGAAGAAGAAGAAGAAGAAGAAGAAGAAGAAGAAGAAGAATGGAACTGTCAGTTGGAAATTGTGGTGCAGTGGATATCGGCTCGGAACGAGAAATTGGGGAACCGAGTTCGAATTCCAGTTGTATTCATTGCATTCACTTACGCGCAAATACTCTTGGGAAAGGTATTAATCCGTCTCTTCCTTCCAGTTATGGGTTAAATAATAGGACAGATTGGGTTCTATAGCCTTGGTCGGCAACCAGTCTACCGCAGAAAGCAATGGCAACCTACTTTGGGATAATCTTCTGCCCAGTCAGTCATGTCTCTTTCGAGACATGATCGCGCATGGCACTTAACTGATTGACTGACCATAAACACATAAAGTTCCCTTAACTTTTAAATAAAATGAAAATCCTTTAATTTTAAATAAAATTTTAAATTTAGTTTTATTTCAGTTTTATTCTTTTCAAATCATCACCCTAAATAAAATCTGTCTCCCCCCTCCACGCACTCTCTATTATTCTCTAATTGATAAAGCAAATATCACGTTTTTAATGACTTCAAAGTAAAATGTTTTTATTTCACTATGTGCGTTATGGTGCAATGGATATCGACTGGGATAGTTGAATTCATTGCATTCACTTACGCGCAAATACCCTTAGGAAAGGTATTAATCCGTCTCTTCCTTCCAGTTATGGGTTAAATAACAGGAGAGATTGGGTTCTATAGCCTTGGTTGGCAACCAGTCTACCGCAGAAAGCAATGGCAACCTACTGCGGGATAATCTTCTGCCCAGTCAGTCCTGGCTCTTTCGAGACATGATCGCCCAAGCGTGTATCACGTATGGCACTTAACTGACTAAGTATAATTATCAAATTTCTCAACTGGAAACTGGAAATTTCTTTAAAAAATAGTAATGATAAAAACAATAGCATGAGCAAAACTATATATTTTTTCTTTTTTATGTGCCATGTATCTTCAGAACGTAGACGATCATAGACTTCTACTTGACTCTGTCTCTTGTCGTTCTTAATATTTTTCCTCTTGGTATATCTGCCAAAACCCGCTTCGCTAGCCATTTGCTCAAGCCTATCAAGTATGTCTCGCGTTGCTTTTCCCTGTCTCTCTTTTCCTATATCTGTCCTGTGAGTATTAGATTCTCTCGGCCCTCTTTTCTCATAACGTATCCCAGGAACCTCAGCTGTCTCTTCTTGTTAAGTATAAGTTTTCTTCTCGTTTTCTTCTCTCAAACAACTCATCGTTGCTCATGTGCTCAATCCATGGCATCCTCAACATCCTTATGAAGAACCACATTTCTGCTACCTCAAGCTTTGCCTTTAAGAGAAGTACCAAATATCCGGAACATAGCGTTTGTAGATATACGAAACACTGATGTCGTCACCGAATTGCGACATTCTGTTGCATGCTTGAATGCAATCTTCAGAAAATGTGGGTTGGATTATAACTCGACTATGTACATATGTTAGTTACCAGGGTATTTTGTGTAGCAATTATTAGTTCTTCACTACAAGTTATTATTTTAAAATTTATTCAGTTATGGATGTTAATTAAATGCACGAAAGTAATTAATCTAAACTTATTTGTAAATGGAACTGTGTGTGTGTGTGTGTGTGTGCGCGCGCGTGTGTGCGTGTGTGTGTGTGTCCGTTACCTATAGACTCCGAAACGACTGAACCGATTTTCTTGAAATTTTACAGTTATACTATAAGCGTCTGCGAGTGTTCTTAGCTAGGTTTTGTGTCGAGGTACCCCCGATAAATATCGAAAATCAATAATCGAAAAAATCGGGTTATAGAAGGAGTGGTCCGATTTTAATCAAATTTGATACACTCATTGACAAAGACATAAGAAACGATATTCAGAACTTTCAATGTTGCAGTTCTTACGATAGTTCAGAAAATTGATTATATATATATATATATATATAAAGAGCAAGATGTTTGTGTGTGTGTTTGTTTATCTGCCTGTATGTCTGTATTTTTTTTTTTTTTTCAGCCCTTTTATTTTAGTTTTTGCTTCGGGTTTGACTCTAAGTAGGTATAATTGTAGCTTTTAGTCTCAGCCATGATACGATTTACTCAGAGGACTTATTTAGCCTTCAAAATTCAGTTTACGACGAAAAAACATATTTGATATCGATAGCAGGAAATCAAAATTTGACTTACATTCATTCATTTTTCTTTCAGTCTACGGTTTCGCTTTAAATTGAAACAACTATTGCTTTCGTGCCAACGTCCAAAGAGTCTGAGCTCCAGAACCATGGATTAGTTTTAAAGCTTTCATTACACCCGCGCAACGCCGGGTTATACTACTAGTATTAAATAAGAGTAATTTTAAATTTAACCAACAACCCTATAAAAGAACAATAAAATAATGGCTTTCTAACCAATAATTTGTTCTACTCAATCGCTGCCAAAACAAATTAAAATAAACATTTCCGCCTATTTCTTTGCCGTTTTGAATAAAACAATAAGCTGAAAATAACTTACCTTGCTACCCATAATAGACCAGTGACTAATATAAATAAATAGTCCAGCTATATTCTGATCCACATGTTCCGAAAACCGCGTTCAAGTAAGAAACATGTTAGACTATTTCAAGTTAAAAAGAAAATAAAAAATTATATTTCTGCATGTTGTGTCGTGGCTCGTACCATGTGACATCCGGCGCCCGGATGTATAAAAGACAATGTGCGATTAGCACGGGTGGGGTGGGTTAGCTTGTTACTATCACGAACTTCGTAAAGCAACACCTACTGCTGCGAGAGACTGTAAATATTGTATATACATCTTGGTTGTACCACTCTAGTAATAAAGTAGTTTATCTACATTTCACTGTGTATCTCGTCATTCCACGATACAACACTGCATATCACCAGAAGAGTTAAATTAAAAAAAAAAAATTAGATTTTCCCCATTTTTATATTGGAAACTTTAATGTATGAAACATTCTTCGTTTTATATATATATATATATATATATATATATATATATATATATATATATTATAAATTATATTTTAGAACATGTACAAATTTTTTATATATCCAGTACAAATAGTACATTTTTTCGACATTGAAACGACTTTAATATTAGAATTTTAATTAGAAAAGTCTAATATTTTAATTAGAAAATTTTAATTAGAAAATTCTAATATTAAAATACCCTTACCAGCACCTACTCCTGAATTTTAGAAAGGAATTCATTAATAAGTGCCGTCATAAAGCGTGTTTTGTGAACACTTAAATTTTAAATTCTGATTTTTTAATTTTAGGATGTTATATATAAATTTAATGGTTTTTGATAAATTACTTTAACTTTAAATAGTATTTAACCCCTCTACCCTCCTCTCTCAGTCTCCTTTGTTTGTCTACATTTTAAAATAAAATACTAATTTAACCCCCGATTTCTTCTGCTAGTATATATATCTTTTTCACATCATAATTTTTATAAATTTTATTAAAGAAATTCTTTTTTAAATTAATTTTTAAATTTTTTTTTAATTTATAGTTTTCTTTGATCTTTATCTTTATTCTTATTTTATATTTTTTAATTTTTTTAATTTTTATTTTATTTTATTTTATTTAGTTTATCGATACCTAGAGGTATCTTTAATCAGATTCACTTTAAAAAAAACTTTTAATTCTTTATCTACTTTTTCCCCTAAATTTGCTTTTTCTATAAAGTCTCTTTTTTCTAATAAATGTATAAGGTTATTTTTGTTTGACACGTATCGAGCGTTTCTAATATGAACATTTTTCTTCTCTTTTTCCTTTCTATTTTCCCTTTCTTTGTCTTTATTTTTCTTACCTTCCACTCCTCTTTCTATTTTGTTTAACCCTATTCTCAATTTAACACCACTCCTAACCCCTTCCTTTGTAAGCTAGACGAAACCAAATTTTCCATTTCTTCACTTACAACTCTAAAAGTTAAAATCTAAAATTAGACATGAATTACTTCCGTAATTTTTTAGGACGAAAATTTTCTCAAATCTTAACTGTCATTTTTTATTTTATTTCTTATTTATTTTTATTTTTATCTTTTTTCCTGTCTTTTTATTCTTATTTTTATTTCCATTTTGAAAGAAGTACCGTTGCTGAGGAGATGTAAAATCTCTCTTTCAACATTTTTGAATACTGAAAATTTGTTTTACTTTATATTAGCTCTGTAATTTTAATTACATTGAGCTCTCCTCCTGTATTATTTTTTAATAGTAAAACTTTTTAATATTAATTAGTATCAGGTTCTTGGGATTTATCTTCCTAATTTTCCGTTTTGGATTAAAGTATTTTAATAAAATATATATATATATATATATATATATATATATATATATATATATATATATAATGTTGCTTTTTGGAAAACACTTTTTCTTTATTAAGAGGTTCCATGCAGTATTTTCTTCTGCAAACTGGGACCCAGATTCGAACCCTCGCGGAGAGAATATTTACTTCGTTAGGTTTTCCTTAATGCGCAGGCTGGAAGAGACAATTTAAAAAAAAAAAATTTTAACTGTCTAATTAAATACGATTATGCACTAAAAATAAATGCTGAATTATTCAAAGTGACGGACGATAGATAAATCCAATAATTATACACACACACACACACACACACACACACACACACACACACACATACATATATATATATATATATATATATATATATATAGTTTTATATATATAGTTTTAATATATGCTATATTTATGGGTAGCGCATGTAAGTATAAACTATTACCCAATTAGCCAATACACAATACACATGGCTTGAAGATTGTGTCCTAGCAGGATATATATATATATATATATATATATATATATATATATATATATATAGTGCCAGTTGCAAGATTCGAGTCTGCGACCACAAATAACATTAGGGAAGCCACCAATTGATCTGGTGCATCTTAGACTATTCGACCACGAATGAATGTCACAGTTTAATCTATATAAGGATTGATTTGACTTCACTGTCGAATTATTCGTGGTCGAGCAGTTCATTATAATTTCAACTGGCCTTAATTGTTTGAAAAATCGTTAAGAAAATATCTATAGTCCGGTAGCTGCATACTCCCAACACCGGGGAGATGCCGTCTCTAAACCAGACGTGTCTTACCACTAGACTACAAAAGATTTTATGGTAGACCAGATTCAGTTCAAATACGATTTATCCATTAAAAAAAATAATAATGAACAAATAAAAATTTAACTATGTCGGCTAATGCCAGTTTCGTAAATCAATCCATTTAAAAAATGCCAGTTTCGTGAATTTCCGTATAATTCCGTAAATTTCCGTATAATTATGTAATATCGAAAGGCCAGTGGTAAATGTAATGTACTGTTTAACACACACACACACACACACACACACACACACACACACTCTCTCTCTCTCTCTCTCTCTCTCTCTCTCACTCTCTCTCTCTCTCTCTCTCTATCTATCTATCTATCTATCTACAAGGTTATGGTATCACTGTACGCTTGCTTGATCTGATTCAATCTTTCCTATCTTTGGTTGAGTTTGTTTACATTCGATACAATATAATCTTTGGTTGAGTTTGTTTACATTCGATACAATCTGAGCAGATATTAATCGTTCGATAAATGGAATCAGGAGAATATCTATATAAAGGTTAAATTGAATCTTGTCTACCATGAAATCCTTCGTAGTCTAGTGGAAAAACACGTCTCGTCTAAAGTCGGCATCTCCTCGGTGTTGGGGGTATGCAGTTTTGATTCCTACCGGAAGAGAAATATTTTCCAAACGATTTCTCAAACGATTAAGGCCAGTGGTAAATGTAATGTACTCTCTCTCTCTCTCTCTCTCTATATATATATATATATATATATAATTGCTGCCTTTCTGCTTCCTGTTTTCCTGCCTGCTGAAAATCCTTTTCTGTGGTTCCTGTATTTAAGAACTCAGGGAAACCATCCAATTATCAGCCTCCTACTAATTTTCGGAAAAGTGTTCGGGGCTATTATCAATGGCGAGATAGTTCAACATCTTACTGTCCAAAAACTATTCTCTGACCGACAGTATGGGTTCCACTTGGCCAGTTCAACTGCCGATATGCTACCAATCATCAAGGAGCACATATACTAGGCCCTCGACAAGTCCGGCGAAGCTCGTGCTGTTGCCCTCGATATCTCCAAGAATTTTGATAGGCTTTGGCCCGCTGGCCTTCTGCGCAAGTTACAAGGTTATGGTATCACTGGACGCTTGCTTGATCTGATTCAATCTTTTCTATCTAACAGCATAATGAATCTCGTCTTGAATGGACATGCCTCCACATCCTACCGCACGAACGCTGGTGTCCCCCAGGTCTCTATCCTAGGCCCGACGCTCTTTCTAATCTTCATAAATAATCTCTCAGACGTGATCAAATCCCAAGTAGGCATCTACGCAGATGACACCACCATTTACGCACGCATCAGTAAGAAATCTGGTGATGCGGATAAACATAACCTCGCTGCTGAGCTTGAGAAGGACCTCCACTCAGTGGTGGACTGAAGTAAGAAGTGGCTCGTAAATTTCAATGTTTCTAAAACGAAACTGCTATCTGTCAACCATCAGGCAATCTCTCCTGCACCCATAACCATGGACCAAACGAGTCTCCCTGAAAGCAATATACTACGCCTCTTCGGCCTCACCCTATCTTCCGACCTCAAGTGGAATCATTACACTGAGTCAATAGCTGAATCCACTGCTAGGAAGGTTGATTCACTGTCTCGGGATAGGAAGTTTTTTTCCGCCTGAATCCATCTTGCACATATACAAATCAACCATCCGTCCGTGTATGGAATACTGTTATCATATCTCGTCAAGCACCCCTGCTGTTCATCTCAGGCTCTAAAGGAGAATCTGTAATGTAATTGGTTCAGTTCGACTCCAGCCTCTTTCTCACCGGCGGAATATGGCTTCCCTCTGTCTATTCTAAAAATATTTCCATGGCTTCTGCATCGACGAACTTAGGTCACTGGTGCCCTCTCCACAAGTATTTACTCGGGCAACCAGACTGGAAACAAGGTCCCACCCTTTTACAGTTAAATCAACCAAATGCAGGCGATAATTCTACTCCATCTTCTTTTCTTGCACTTCCCATCTGTGGAACTTCCTTCAGTATACTTGCTTTCCTGACGGCTACAAACTCCAGGAATTTAAATGCAATGTCAATTCCCATCTCGTATCCATTTGACTCCCGTTCTTTCTACATCACCCCATGTATCTTGTTCTTTTCCTTTCTTTCTACCTTCGCAACTGTTTTCACTCCTGTGTTCACATCCTTCTCTTGCCCTTTCTCTGACACCCCTTATAACTGGTTCGTCTTTCTCTTCACTCTCCTTCTGCTTAAACTTTTACTTTCTTATGTAGCCCACTGCGCATCAGTGGCGGTACCGCCTTGCTTGAGGTGAAACGATTAATATATATATATATATATATATATATAAGAAAAATTACGGCAGACAGGTTATTTCATGGTAAATCGGAAATTTAGGCCTATTTCAGACGAACCATCATCAGCCTCCGTTTTTATTATAATAAAGACGGAAGCTGATGATGGTTCGCCTGAAATAGGCGTATACTTCCGATTTACCGTGAAATAACCTGTCTGCCTTAATTTTTCTTATATTTGCTCTGTATGTATTTATATACATGTATATTTCGCGCTCTCTTAGAGAGTTATCCTACCACTGTATGTACAGGATACTCCTTTGGATTCTTCTATACTCACACTGCATGCTGATATATATATATATATATATATATATATATATATATATATATATAAACATACTTTTCACTCAAATACGATTGCCCATTAAAAATAATAATGTCAAACAAATAAAAATTCAAATATATATAAATTTCATTTTTTTCCGGAGTTTTATTCACTTTTCTTCAATTCAGTCTATTTTTGTAGCTTCATTTCTCATGCAAAATAACGCAAATCAACGAAATACCTCTGATGTTTGCACACACAAAATAAAGAGTGGTGTAATCAGCCATCTCTTCAGTAATGGATTAGTAACAGCAAAAGCCATCTTAGGCTCATTCTATGTTGCAGGAAGATTTTTGCTGGCCCACGATATCATGAGACTGTCAATAATATTACCAAAAGAAAATTAAAAAAGAAACTTAAAGAAAAATTAAATTTATTTTAACAAGTCTGACAATAAAATTCAAACATTTGCATTGTGCAATTTCTTGCAGACATTTGACTGAAAAACGTCAGTAAAGTTCTTGGAAACATCTTTTTACAGGTGCCTTGAGGAGAAAACAAATCAGTCATTCTTTAGGCGTTGTCAATCTGTGAAATTCCTCTCGCATTAGTTACCATTAAATAAAGCAAGCAGTTAATCTATTCTATTACGATGCATTGTAAAATATTTATTGAACTTTTTTTTTAATAAATAATTTATACTACTTACAATATTTACAGCCAAATAAAATAACATTTCACTTAATCTGTGAATAATTTCCAGAGGGCTGTGGTTCCTGTTTTGCTGAGTATACAAACTGTCCTATATATCCGAAAGCTTTCAGTTATTCTATTAACCTTTATCAAGGATGTTTTCTTTTATTTTTAACTGAATTTATAATTATGTAATTTTGTATACAGTGCATCTATTTTCAAGTACGATCAGCACATTGTGGCCGTGTTCATAGTTGATATTTTTGAGTGTTGTTTTTTTCTGTTTTATTATTTCGACTTCCATTATTCTCATATATATTTTATACGTGGATGAGGCTACTATAGTCGTATTTTCTACGAGTAGGTTACTGACGAAGTTTCGTGGGTAACCGTGTGTATTTAGATGGGTCATAATTGAGCTATAATTAGAGAGTTGTAACGTGAGTCTTCTTAATAGGAATGTAGTGGTATATCCAATATAATTTGCTTTGGTCAGGAACGCAGTAAGTTTCTTACAGAAGATCAGTATCATGTAAGAATTTACATGTTACTTATTAAAGAGGGGTTGTTGCCAATTTTTACTTGCGAATATATATATATATATATATATATAATAAAAGAGTTTATTTAACTTATAGAATATGTATTCAGGTTTTTTTACATTTTTACAACGAATCCTCTGCATATCTTGTCGGAACCCAACCCATATATTCAACTTATATGTATATACCTAAACTTATTTATAAATGGAACTTTGTGTGTGTATGTGTGTGCGTGTCCGTTACCTATAGACTCCGAAACGACTGAACCGATTTTCTTTAAAATTTACACAGTTGTACTATAAGCGTCTGTGAGTGTTCTTAGCTAGGTTTTGTGTCGAGGTACCCCAGATAAATATCGAAAATCGATAATTGAAAAAGTCGGGTTATAGAAGGAGTGGTCCGATTTTAATCAAATTTGATACTCATAGACAAAGACATAAGAAACAATATTCAGAAGTTTCAAGGTTGCAGTTCTTACTATAGTGCAGAAAATCGATTATATATATATAAGGCAAGATGTTTTTGTGTGTGTGTTTATCTGTCTGTATGTCCTTTATACAAATCCACAATTTTTATCTGATTCTCACCAAACTTCACACAAATATTCTTTAGACTGAGTCTGAGCTCCAGAACTATGGATTAGTTTTAAAGCTTTCATTACACCCGAGCAACGCCGGGATATACTGCTAGTTTCTTCTAAATGCTTGAACTAAAGAAAAATATGCATTTTCCGACAAGGTTCGAACCTGCGTCCCTCTGAGTAGAAGATCCATAAATGCTTTAACTGGCTTGGCCACAGAGAAGCTTTTGCGATCCAGCAAGTTCTGAATTGTGTCTTAGCGAAACTCTTCCCATCATATATTTATCGTAAAGTTTCCTATTTGTTTCGTGCCGAAACGTAATTTTCTAAAGAAGTAATGGATTTGTTAGGTTTTTATCACTTTAACGTTAAGTCATTAGATACTCATATTTAAATAGATGCTTCTTTTTTTAAAAGCACTGTTCAGAATTTGTTCAGTCGACAAGTCATCTTCGTAATCGTGCCAGTTAATGCACTTTGCATATAATCACGGTTTCCCTCTGCTCAGTGGAATGATGGTGCGAATCTTGCATAAATAAATAATGTTTAACAAATAACGGAACGTCTACTAATATATGGTTATCCACTAAGAATAACGTTTAAAATAAATCTGTCGGATGAGTAAATAAAAATCCGTTATTTTGTTTTTTTCAATTGCTTACTTCTTATTTGCTTCTTGTTGGAATGGTTCTTTTGCTTTTGCTTTTTTTTACGGTTTATCAACCTTTTGCAGGTTATTTAAAGTCGAAATTTATTTTTGGATTATAATAATAATCTTTTTCTTTTTTGCGAATGAATATCGTATAAAGAATCTTTGGGAATTAATGATTTTCGGATAAAAGTGATACTATTTTTAACCTATAGGTGTGGAGAGAAGAGATGGATTTTCTTAATAATATTTGGACGTAAGTGAATGGAATTCGAACTCGGCTCTTCGATTCCTCATTTCGAGTCATTATCCATTAGACGACTCGCGCATTCAAGATTATAGCATCCGGTATTTCCAAGCGACCAGCCCTATCGTTATTTTTGTAGACAGACACAAGGACATATAAATTTATAAATCATTAAAACAACTTAGCAAAATGTCATTTAAGATAATTAATTATTTGATTAATTTTCATTTAATGCAATTCATTTTAACAAGTGTACTTGTTCTTAATACTGCTTGTTAATCAATGATTAGTGAATAACAGACATGTTTCTCGGAATTACTTTAATCTTTTATGGCTTAAATTTTTTCTCATGCAGTAGTGGGTGTTTCCTAAATGTAAATGTTTCCATCGTACTTGTCCGCATCCATACAAATAAGTTTTGTTTATTTAAACTAAAAGATGTGAGTATTACGTGTGTATGAGATCTGTTCAGAAAGTATCCAGCCACTTAATATCAACGAAAGAATAACCTACCTAGGGAAATGACGCTAGAGTCTACATCAAAGCAATCTCCCGCTTCCGAGACTCCAGACGCTTATTTCAACTAAACCCACTGTAATTTTCAAGACAGCTAGCAATGTTATTATTATTATTTTTTTTTTTTTTTGTGGGATCGTCATCAGCTGCTTGTCAGAATTCTCTTTAATCTCGCCAACGCCGTTTCTTTCGGAAAAGCCATATGTTATTGTGAGACAAATAAGAAACTGTTGAAATGACTAACAGATCTGGATGAATAGTTAAAAAAAAAAAAAAAAGAAAAAGAAGAAACAAAAACCCTGGACGAGATGTGAAGCATCTAGTCGCACGCTGATTGTGTAAAAGTCGATTCTTCTATGTGCTCTTCAGGACGTAGGTGATCATGGCTTTCCACGTTTCCCTATCCCTGGTGGCTCTTAACACGCCTTCTCCTGTTACACCATGTAACCCTCGTTCCATCATCCACCTGATTAGGTCCTTCAAATATGTTATCCGTTGCTTTCCCCTGATTCTTTTTCCCTCTATCTAGCCTGTTAGTATCAGGTTCTCCAAGCCTTCCTTCCTCATTGTATCAGTACTAATTTCCTTTTCGTTTCCATCATTACCAAAACTTCATCATTGCTCACATGCTCGATCCATCACATATACACGGTCAGTGGCATTTCAATGCCAACTAAACATGTCTTACGGAAGAATGTTTGTTTGCACATGCGCAGTAAGTTCCTATCTGACTGGTTCAGAAGTTATATCATAGCCGCAAAAAGTGGTTCTGTAGAAATTCAAAATGGCTGGATGTATTCCAAAAAGACGTCATATTTGCAATAAAGATTTCCAAAAAATAATCTCATATCCCTATTTATTTTGTAACCTTTTAATTTTAAATACTTTAATTCTTGAAAAGATAAGTGAAAAGTAAAAGACAAAATGTACCTGAAATTTTCTACCCAAATTTTGTAAACGTTAACAAGGAATAATAATAATAACTATAACGATTATATTGACGATAATCGATTTAGATGTCCACGAAGTTCAGTGTAAGTTGTAACAAATCGACATTGACCAGGTTATCATAAACATTAATGACGACCATGTCTTGATCAATCTGCAAGAGAAAAATAACACATTTACTAAAAATTAAAATAAGAAAAAATACAGGTTTATTTTTTCTAAGTAAAATGGTATTTCTCAATCTTTACAATTATAGGCGCCATAAGCCCATCAAAATGCATTATCTATCTATCTATCTATCTATCTATCTATCTATCTATTTCAGTCTCTTCGTATCTATCTAACTAGCTAGCTAGCTAACTAGGTAGCTAGATAGATAGATAGCTAGACAGACTGAAAATTATCACTTAAAAGTCGATTTAAAATACGCTGAATAAGTCCAATCGTTTTCAAAACACTGAAACACTAATCGCAGTCTTTAGGTTACAAGTTAAACAGTTTGTAGAGGAAATTTAGAACCTTTATGCACTAAGAAAAAATAAATCGAACTTTTTCGGCCATTTTTTCCATTACTAGATTTACTAGGAAAAACTATCATTTCCGGTATGCCACAAAGGTTGCCAATGTACAGAAAAACAAAAAAACGAAACAAAAACAAAACAAAACAAAAAACAATTGCTTAATTAGAATTTAATTATTAAAAAAGAAATCGTTCCATCATTATAGCTGATCTTTCAACCATTCAAACTTTCGAAAATCCAATATTTCAACATTTTCTTGCTTAAAAAAAAGAGTAATTTTCACTCGTTTCTGTATTTAAAAAACTAGCACATCAAGATACATCTGTAAATTCTGGAACAGGTATTAATCAATGTGTCGACAGTAAGAAGAATATGAAATTTCTTCACCTCCTCCATCTGCAATGTTTGTAGATGTCACCTCATGATCCATGGACTGTGTATCATTGTGATAGAGCACCGTATTTTGCGATTTATCTAACTTTTTTCTGCAGTGCTCAAACGCTTTAAATCCTTACAGTAGAATTCTGCTATAACTGTAACATTGAAAAATAGTCATTCAAAATGAATTACACCAATTCATTTCTACCAAATACTTACCAAAACACTTTTTTGAATTGTTACGTTTTAGCCTTTTTGACTATTCTAAATAAGTATTTGAATTTGTTTATAACCCTTACAAGTGGGCCCATGCCGTCAAAAATAACGTCAAAACTTTATATCGATAGGCTGTCTAAAATAACACCAAAATATTTATATAGATATGCCGTCTAAAAAGACGGCAAAATATTTATATCGATATGCTGTCTAAAATGACGGCAAAACATTTATATCGATATGCTGTCTAAAATGACGGCAAAATATTTGTATCGATATGCCGTCTAAAAAGACAGCAAAATATTTATATCGATATGCCGTCTAAAATGACATTTAAATATTTGTATCGATATGCTGTCTAAAATGACGGCAAAATATTTATGTCGATATGCTGTTTAATATCACGGCAACATATATATTGATGTACCTTCTATAGGGTACCTCACATTAAGGCATAAGAAAAAAATAATCCAAACCCTTAAGTGTGACATGCGGGGATATATATATATATATATATATATATATATATATATAATACTCACGCATATATATATATATATATATATATATATATATATATAATACTCACGCATATACACGGTCAAAAGAACCTTCAGTTATTAGAGGCCATCTATATTAAGTCAAAGCAGCCCTCACTTAATAAAATTACATTTTAATATAGACCCAACACATTACATTGCATTTAGACATAGGGTTCTGTTAACATTTCGGCCTCTCACGTCATAAACCGCATTACAAATTTACGACCTGCGTCTGCTATCGTTGCATAGCAATGTTTTATGTCAATACAAGATAAAATCACCTTTGACGGTGGATGTCTTTGTTAACGTCCCTGTAACCTCTCTGACGATAGCTCACGTAAGCCGAAAGCTTAGAACCAACTTAATAAAAAATATCCCAAATGTTGGACAATTTTTGTCTTTATTTTTATCTGAAATTTAAGTCAAAATACGATGTTTAGAACGGCTCATTATTAAACATAATAAATATTCATTGTCTGTTATATTTAACAATATATGTTTAGAAAATATATATATTGATGTATATATGGGCAGCAGTCTTACATTTAAACATGTTTCGTTAAAAATGACTGACAGGGAATATTTTATTTCATTTTTTATTTAGTTTTTCCACTATTCTTAGATGTTTCGTTTTTGGTGCAGATAAAGAATGTAAAAAGGTTCCATAATTTTTGACTTTCCAAACTCATTTCTTAAGTTAATATTAGTAAACCGTTATTGCAGTAAATCAATTGATGACTTGATCTCAGATTTATACTAATTCTGCCATCGTAATAACACTAAGTCTGTTGAATTCAAACATGGGCCATATTTAGTCTAGTAAGGACAGGACAAACATGGATAAACGCGCCCACAATAAGACAGAGTGTCAAACTGACGTTTGTTTTTTTACCCCCAATGATACCACTTTTTTAGCTATCTTCATCTTCGACGATGCTTAGAATTGGAATTAAACCAAAATATATGAAAATTAAACCAAAATATATGAAAATGAATTTATACATTTTCTTTGTTCTTGAGAATTGACAACAAAAATAACAAACACTATTTATTAGATTGTTTATTTACACTATTTATATTATTTGTTGAAATGTTTGGCAAAACAATGATTAAATGCCAATTGATTCAAATTTTATAAAATAGCAAATTATAAGCATTTCCTGACAGTTCTCATATTTTAATTATTCGATAAATGTTTATAAATTTATGAAATAAAAATTGTTGTCACATTCGTTTTTTTATAACTTGATAAATGATAAAATATATGCAAATATTATTGGGAAAAGGTATTAATCCGTCACTTTTCCTCCAGCTATGAGCTAAATAGTAAGTCAGGTAGGGTTCTATAGCCTTGGTTGGCAATCAGTCTACGGAAGAAAGTAATGGCAACACACTGCGGGAAAATCTTCTGTCCAGACAGTTATATCTCTTTCGAGACATGATCGACCAAGCATGTATCACGTGCTGAGAGCAGGGTTAGGGTTAGGTTCTTTATATTCGCTTACAGACAAAAAACCTTGAAAAAGATATGAAAACACCCCTTCTCTCTCAGCTATGGGTTAATTAGTAAGGCTTGTATCACTAGGTACTTGTCTATATTTCTGAGGTGAGACAGCACTCACAGCACTCGCAGTATTCGGACTATTGTCCTCATCTTTGTTGCCATTTGTTCCACGTTTCGGCCGTTGTACGCTCCGGCCTTCTTCAGGTACTAGGAATTTCAAACCGAATTCTTTGTTGCGATCACTGGGGTATATGAATTCCATTCCTTGCGTAAAGCCTCGATTGGAAGTCATGGGTTATCTCCCTCTAACCCTGCAAGTTACTTGTTCACCAATGTTCACAACTTTAAGAGTCAAGTCTATATCCACTGGGCCATGTGTCCTTAAGGACAAGAAGAATTGAATTTTTTGGACTTATGAAAAAAATCACTAGAAACAAAGAAGAGGGTGCTAGATTGCTATGTGATGTCAGTTCTTCAATACAGCAGTGAATGCTGGACAATATAATCGAAAATGAGGAAAAAATTGAAGCAGCGGAAATGTGGTTCTACAGAAAGATGCTGCGGATATCATGGACCAAGCATGTGATCAATGATGAGATTTTGGGAAGAATGGCAACGAAAAGAAAATTAATAGTGGGCATCAGGAAGAGACAACTGAAGTTCCTGGGACATAGAATGGGGAAGAAAGACTTGGACAACCTGATACTGACAGGCCAGATAGAAGGAAAAAGAGGCAGAGGAAGGCAGCGGATAACATATTTGAAAGGCCTGAGCAGGTGGATGACGGAACGGGGGTTGCGTGGTTTAAGAGGAGAAAACGTGCTAAGAGCCACCAGGGATAGGGAGACGTGCAAAGCCATGATCGCCTACGTTCCGAAAGGACATGGCACATCGAAGAAGAAGAAGAAATCTAATGTCCAGTAACCCTTTTTTACCAGAGTTCATATTGCAATTTTTTTATGTTAATGGTTTTCTCTAGTATTTTTTACCAGAGCTCATATTGCAATTTTTGACCCTAATAACTTTCTCTTAACTTCCGTATTACTGGTTTCTATATTGTGTTCATCTCTATGCTTAGTCGGCTTAGGAGATTTTTGAAGCTTAGCATATGTGCTGATTTCTTAAGATTCCTAGCACCCGCAGAAGGCCGAAGCGTACAACGGCCGAAACGCCGTACAAATGGCAACAATGATGCGGACAATAGTTCTAATAGTGTGAGTACTTGTATAACTATTCATTATTATGTAAACAAAAATTCTTGTAATCTAAAAAAATAATAATTCTGGCTTTAAATAACCTGCAAATAAGTCGTAGAAAACAAGCCAATCAAATTAAAAATTAAATTATGCTGGATCATAGCGTTCTTTATTTATTTACTTCCATACTTCACATTATTATATTATTCTGTAATATATGCATATTTTTAAATTTTCTTTTGACCGAAACAAGGTGATAAGGCTGCTAAGCCACCAAGGGCTATCTAGAGTGAAACAAATTGTATGAAAATTTAGAAAGCACCGAAATCCCAATACTAAACAGGAAACAACGGATAAACCTCTACTCCTGTTCAAAAGACCAGGAAGTAAAAGCGGTAGATAAGCGAACTTATATACTCCTACTGAGTCAAAATAAATAATAACATTTCTGAGTTTAAGCGGAAACGTTAGATGTACAGTTGATAAAATTCCATAATTTTCTACTACATCTTTTGTTCCATATTTTAAATTCTTTGATCTATTATTTGTTGTAATATACGAATTCCAGTTTTTAATTCATATCTAAACTTATTTATAAATGGAACGTTGTGTGTGTGGGTGTGTGTTAATGTGTATCTGTGTGTCCGTTACCTATAGACTCCGAAACGACTGAACCGATTTTCTTGAAAATTTACACTTGTACTTTAAGCGTCTCCGAGTGTTCTTAGCTAGGTTTTGTGTCGATATACTCCCAATAAATATCGAAAATCGATAATCGAAAAAATCAGGTTATAGAAGGAATGGTCCGGTTTTAATCAAATTTGATACACTCATAGACAAAGACATAAGAAACGATATTCAAAAGTTTCAAGGTTGCAGTTTTTACAATAGTGCAGAAAATCGATAATATATATATATATATATATATATATATATAAAAGGCATGATGTTTGTGTGTGTGTCTGTTTATCTGCCTGTATGTCTGTATTTTTTCAGCCCTTTTATTTTAGTTTTTGCTTTGGGTTTGGCTCTAAATAGGTATAATTGTAGTTCTTAGTCTCAGCCATGATACCATTTACTCAGAGGACTTATTTAAACTTCAAAATTCAGCTTACGACGAAAAAAACTTATTTGATATCGATACCAGGAAATGAAAATTTGACTTACATCCATTCATTTTTCTTTCAGTCTACGGTTTCGCTTTAACTTGAAACAACTATTGCTTTTTAGTCTTTCGTGCCAACGTCCAAAGAGTCTGAGCTCCAAGACCATGGATTAGTTTTAAAGCTTTCATTACACCCGAGCAACGCCGGGCTATACTGCTAGTTCTGTATAATTTGGTTTCATTTTTATAGCATTAGGGATGCTCCGAATGTAATGCCTCCTATTCATTTCCACCTATATTTCATAAGATACACAACAGATACAAGGAACGCAATAACACCATTAAATAGAACAAGATTCCAGCTACAGAATATCTTTTAGACATATTCCACACTACACAACTATGCATTTATTTGGATACTGTTTATATCGTGGTTTGATAGATGAGCAGTGCTGCCTAGAACGTGGCTTGTCATATGAATTACTGCTACGCTGAAACGTATTAGTCACCACTTACTGTGCTCAAATCTACTATTGGATCTCTGAAGACATCCAACGTTGGTAAATGAAAGTTGGCGCAATATTATTAGCATGAAAAAAAGCGGTGACGCACCTATACTTCATAGACACTTCAATGTGAGGCGCAATTTTGCCAAATTTACGTTTCTAACAAGGCAAAAGAATGATAGGCTATTGGAGGGAAATTTCAGCCTCTAGTGTCATGTGATAACTCACCTTGAGAAGTGCTGTCTTAGTTTTCTTTGAAATACTGAACCTCGGGTATCACATGCTTATCTCAGAGACCATTTGCATTTTTCAAGAAAATCTGCATCGTCATCTTTCGGGATCGCCATTAGCTGTTTCCCCACATTCTTTTTAATGTCCAATGGGCAAAACAATCGTCGTTCAACCAAATGAAGGCATTACTTTCGGGGCAACTATTACAGGTTGATTTTCTTTGCATATTTTATATCGTTCAGTATCTTGTTTCATAGTTTATTATTTTCTTTATTCCGTTTGTTTCATAGCCTTTTTACTCTACCATATATTACATTTCTATTCCTTTCTAATATATAAAATTTACAATGGTTTGTGGTACAGTGGATATCGGCTCGGAACGAGAAACCGGAGAGACGAGTTCGAATTCCAGTTGAATCCATTGTATTCACTTACGCGCAAATACCCTTGGGAAAGGTATTAATCCGTCTCTTCCTTCCAGTTATGGGTTAAATAGCAGGACAGATTGGGTTCTATAGCCTTGGTTGGCAACCAGTCTACCGCAGAAAGCAATGGCAAACTACTGCGGGATAATCTTCTGCCCAGTCAGTCATGTCTCTTTCGAGACATGATCGCCCAAGCGTGTATCACGTATGGCACTTAACTGACTGACTAAGCAGATGTGCGGTTAATGTAATCATAGCGGCTTGGAAAATATCTACAAAAAAGTACATTATGTCAAACTCCAGGACATTACTCTTACAAAATCCAAAAATATGGGAACGAGTACGGAATGCAAGAGAAAATTATTAGTGTCAAAAACTGCAATATGATCTCTGGTAAAAAATACTAGAGAAAACCATTAACATCAGAAATACTAGAGAAAACCATTAACATAAAAAATTGCAATATGAACTCTGGTAAAAAAGGGTTACTGGACATTAGATTTCTTCGTCTTCTTCGATGTGCCATGTCCTTTCGGAACGTAGGCGATCATGGCTTTGCACGTCTCCCTATCCCTGGTGGCTCTTAGCACGTTTTCTCCTCTTAAACCACGCAACCCCCGTTCCGTCATCCACCTGCTCAGGCCTTTCAAATATGTTATCCGCTGCCTTCCTCTGTCTCTTTTTCCTTCTATCTGGCCTGTCAGTATCAGGTTGTCCAAGCCTTTCTTCCTCATTGCTCACTATTAATTTTCTTTTCTTTGCCATTCTTTCCAAAACCTTATCATTGCTCACACAAAATAGATCGTAAAAGAAAAAAAAACAATATATGAACTTGTTCGGAAAGGACTGTATATTTCAAACCCAGTACAAACCTGTTTAAATTTAACAAAACTAAATTTTGTCAAGGAGAGACACAGATCTCGAAAGCCTTTAAACATGATTCTGTTGCAGCATTAAATACAGGTCAACAAGAGGAATAGGGTTAAGCGCGCTGAGCTGGCGGGAAAAAGCCGAAGTGACGGCTATTTTGCCACTGATGCGCAGAGGGCTACATAAGAGTAAAGGTTTAGACTGGAAGACAGTGAAGAAAAAGACGGACAAGTTGCAGGGGGTGTCAGAGAAAGGGCAAGAGAAGGATAGGAACACAGGTGTGAAGACAGTTGCGAAGTTAGAAAGAAAGGAAAAGTTATACAGAGTGATGTAGAAAGAACTGGAGTTAAGTGAATAAGAGATGGGTATTGACATTGCATTGAAATTCCTGGGGGTTGTAGCGGTCAGGAATGCAAATATATGGAAGGGAGTTCCACGGGGAAAAAGAAGCTGCCGGAATAGACTTGTTGGCTGCATTTGGTTGATCTTAATGTAAATGAGTGGGACTTTGTTGCCAATTTGGTTGCACGAGTAAATTCTTGTGACAGGGGCACCAGAAGCCATGAAAATATTTGTAGAATAGACAGAGGGAAACCACATCCTCCCGGTGAGAAAGTGGCTGGAGTCGAGTTGCCAAGTAGGGACCTATCACATTACAGATTCTCCTTTGGAGCTTGTCGAGAACACTGAGATGAACAGCAGGATGGCCTGACCATATATGACAGCAGTATTTCATGAACGGACGGATGGTTGATTTGTATATGTGCTTGATGGATTCAGGCGGAAAAAATATCCTGGCGGTGACCCAACCTTCCTAGCAGTGGATTGCTATTATTGTATATAATTTCGTATATGTTTCTTAAATAGACTTCTCAGATGAAGACTTCCATATGAATGTAATGCCTGGCTCCAAACTCGTTCAAAAATATCTTAACTGTCACTTATATAAAAACGCTTGCTTTGTTCAGGTTGCTTTGTTCAGATTGTAGGTCTTATCGAGGACCATCGCTCATAGATTGACGCTACAGAATCACAAACAAAGAACAGGACTAAGTTAGCAACAGCTAAAATGGTTATTATATTAACTAGAAGAGAAAATAAAAATAATTGCATAATCAAGATGTCGTCGTTTCAAACTACGTAAATAAAAGAACAAAGCAGCCATATACATGGTGCGATGGATAAATTGTCGTCTAAACGACACTGAAATGAAAATCTCATTGACACCTCGTTTTAAAAGATATACAGCTTGCAATAGATAAATTGTCGTCTAAACGACAACAAAACATAAATAACAGTGATATCTCATTTTAGCAGTTATATAATGTGCGATGTATAGCCTGTCGTCTAAATGACGTAAAAGTGAAAATACCACTAACGTCTTATTTTAAAAGATATACAAGTTGCAACGGATAAATTGTTGTCTAAATAACGCCAAAATGAAAATACCACTGACATCTCATTTTAGCAAATATATTTACCAAAATTAAACAAAGATATTTTGAAATCCTAAAGAGTAAATACATTCAGTAAAGTCGCCATTAGCTTCAACCACGACCTCCAGACGAATCTCATGCATCTCTTCTTGCTGAAGTTGGTGAATGCTTCCATAATCTTTGCCCTCAGTTCCTTTTTGGTATTATATGGAGTTTTGTTGGTCACTCGCTGAACTGTGCCCCACGTATAATAATTAAGAGGTTCCAGTATGGACAGTTAGGGTGATAGGGTTACAAATATTTTGTGACAGCCATGACTAGGTTCTTACTTTTGTGGCATGGTGCAGAGTTTTGTTATAAGATATAAGAACTTCCAGCAGTCACCCTCTTGACTCAGGTCTGTACTTCTTCCTCAAGGCAACTGATGTAGATGTTCGTATTGAATCTGTGGCCCTCGCCAACAAATTCGATAGCTCTTTTCTTATTAGAACGACCAGAGTGATTCTTCTGATCTGCCGTACCTTCGTAATCACTATTAGACTCATCTAAATCTTTCCAGATTCTTTGCACTATCTTCATATTGACACCCAAAGACTCTCATATGTTCGTGTTGACGTTTCCAGCAGTATAGCATTAGTGAATTGCGTCATGGTGCTATTTTTCTCAGACGGTGCCAAAACTGACCTTCCTATACTGTGACGAAATCAAAAACAAAAAACGTGCATGCGCAAAATTAAAAATATAAAAAAAGCGACAGTTTACTCATTGCACCCTGTATAGTGGAAAGAGAAATAACAATGGCCTTGACGGAAAATGTTTTAATAGTCATTTTTTAATAAATTTCAAACGAAACTTACATTCTTATAAAAAAAGGTCTAATATTACCATTAGAGAAAGGGAGAACAGATACAACACTTTTAATCCCAACCCGAACTCAAGGAAGTAAAAAAAGCCTAACTCGAGTAGCACTAGCTGTTCGGTCGATGAACATTTAATCTGGCAGATCTTTATTCACCGGGTACATGTTAACACCACCAAGCAGCGATGGCAAGATAAACCTTTTCACGGTCAATATTCTGTCCGTACCAAAAGAAAAATATTATGGTACGGGCAGAACATTGAAGAGGTTTATCTTGCCATGATTTCTGTATCTGGTCGATTGCATTTGCTTTTGATTTATTTTTCATGCTTTGGTAGTAGGTTTAATATGTTTTTACTTGCATATCTTGACCGACTTGAAGCTCCATTTTGAACTTTTTGGCTTCATTTATCACTGAATATTTGTTTTTACTGCTTTTATGCTTTTTGGCACATATCATTATTCAGTCTTCTGTAGTTTCCAGTTGTCTTTAAAGATTGTTGTAGTTTTGTAAGATAGTTCTAGTTGAACTAATCCTCTGCCTCCTTCAGATCTGGCCACATACAGACAATCAACATCAGCCTTGGAATGATGCATGCAGTGGTAAGTAAAAAGCTTTCTCGGTTTAGCGTCTATGCTCTTAATGCCAGCTATGGTCCGGTTAAAGGAGATGAAAGAACAGAGTGTTGTTATTATTATTATTATTGGGAGTAGAAAGATTAAAGAGATTACTGTTTGCAAGTCAATGAATTGGGGTCTTAAACATTCTTATTATTATTGCTTATGTACCGTGTTTCTTCAGGACGTAGGTGATCATGGCCCTTCCCATCTTCCTGTTCTTTGTAGCTCTTAATAAATTTTGTCCTTTTGATGTTTTTCTAGACCCCGTTACACCATCTATTTACTCAAGTCCAGCAAGTATGTTATGCGTTACTTTCCCCAGTACCTCTTTCTCTCAATCTATCTTGTGCGTATCAGATTTTCCAAGCCCTCCTTCCTCATTGCGTGGCCCAGAAATTACAAATGCTTCTTTCTGATATTAAGTATATGTTTCCTTTTTGTTGTTATTTTCTTGGAAATCTCGTTGTTGCTCACATGTTCGGTCCATGGTGTCCCCCGCATCTTTCAGTAGAACCTCATTTCTGTTGCTTCAAGTCTCTACCACATGTTTGAGGAGATTATCCAGCATTTAGGAAAACAGAAGACCCTTTTTCCTTCATGCGATCACACACGCGCACACAAAATCTAAGCAGAATTACCTTCCCTAATGATTCAATCCCAAGTAGATGATAATGACGATCAATAGCATGGCGAGACCGAGGCATACTAAAGTGGTAGCGACAGCCAACGCTGCTGAATCAGCGACTGAAAGAGAAGAAGGCATTTTACGATCTAAATTCTGTCACACGACCAATCGGATAATGTATTTCTAAGTGAGCGTCTGTTCATGAATGTGTGTGTGCGTGTGTGCACGGGCACGCGTGTATGTTTGATGCCGTATTGAGCTTTGCTGAATCAGATTTAAACGTCAACATTTTTAGATTTTGTTTTTTTTTTTTGTTTTTTGTTTTTTACTTTTATTGGATATACGGGTAGCGTAGCAGTTATCGGTGCGGTAAATGAAATCGGTAGAGCGGGTTTCAAATTCCGACTGAAGTTGTTCACTTCGCACTAGCAATGCCTGACGAAAAGCATGACTTTGTTTCTTCTATCCCTAGCTATAGGTACCAATAACAGGACATGCTTTCTAAACGAATGATTAAAAACAGATGCATCCAAAATTTTGCGAGAAATAGATAAACGGAGAGCTTATTTTCTAAACGCCGCTTAGATGTGGCACAAGGCCGAAAGTATGAGGTACCTAGTCAGGATCGATCTCAGTACTCAGTTGTGTTAGGTTCTAGCGAGTCAAGCTTGCTAACTATTACACCACTCATAGGTACCCAAGATAGATAGATAGATAGATAGATAGATAGATAGATAGATAGATATCACTAAGTACAAGGCAAGTGAGCCTCTTAAGGTAGAGGGTTACACTCACAATGACAAGGGAAAATGAGCTGTGTGATATGAAAAAGATGTTAGCAAATGAAGATTATGCAGATACATTATAGTAAAAAATGGTTTAGAGCCACACCCTCCCTGTATTTCAAGGAATCGCCTAAAAATTGAAGGTTCAGTCTCTTTTTCCAAACTAGCACCCTGGCTCTCTTCGGGCCTGAGGGAATTTCTCTTTCTGAAGAGTTTTAATATATAGTCAATAATAACAATAGAAACAAAATTAACCCGTTACGTCATGAAGTTTTTTTACACTTTGAGCTATTTTTGCCTAATCTATCTTGCTGGTTAATAGTAATCCTAGGGATGACGGATTTAAACATTGTTTGTATCCATATTTCACATGCGGATAATCGGAGTACGGATTATCGAAGAGCAGAAAATCGGAGTACGGATAATCGAAGACCGTAAAATCGGAGTACGGATAACCGAAGTGCCGTAACTCTATAAAGCACCATTTATGAAGGTTTAGCAACTTTTTTTTAAACATGTCTACTATTTTGTCTGCTTGCTTGTAGTCAGTTTTTGGGTTCGGAGCTAAAGGGGTTAAATCAGGAAATGGAGGTTTGTAAAATGTATTACAGTTCAAAAGTTTGGTATTCATTTATCCGGAATTTTGAATTATGCGGACATATTTTTCAGCTCTTGTTACCAAAGTCCGTATAATCGAGGGACTAGTGTATAATGCTCAGAAAGCTAAACCTGTAGGTCATTAGTAGTGAGTTCGATCCTCACCAACTGTCCATTATTTATAGCTTTATGCCGTAGGTCAGCTACGCTTAGAAAAAAAACACGCTTTCATCAGATAAACATACTCAAATTGGGCGTAATTTTCATCGCTAAACTTCTTTGCCTCTAATCTATTTTGTTTCCAAAGTAATTCATGATACCGCCAAACGTTGTGGAAATGTTAGACGGAAACGAAATCATATGTTTGTTCTTGTATTCAAAACTTTTCTATAAGTCTTCTTGAGTCTAGTAAACATATTTGCCAAAATAAAATATTGCTTAAATAGATTCGCTTATGAACACAAACTAGAAAGTTGTGATAAATGGAAATATATTATGAAGAGCTACATTTTCGTCTGATATTCCCACCAGATTGTGAAGGAAAACAACAGATTATAGTTGAATATATATATATATCAAATATTTATATGATAAAATATATTTTAAGATGTTTAGGGGTTAGAGTGCTTAATATCAAGAATAGAGTGTAAATATAAAGGTGTACATTGAACTCAACACCCAGAGACGATTGCTTTTAGCATGAAACAGTCTGTCGCCTCTGGGTGTTGACTTCAATGTACACTTCATATCCGAAAATAAAAGTAGCAATAAGGGGACAAAATAGAAAAGTTTTTTACGTCATTTTTCACCGATTTTTGTTGGGTTCGGCTTTATGTTTGAAAAATTTTCGACTTTGTACTATTATCTCTCTCTCTTTCACTCACTAACTCTGTCTGTCTGTCTGTCTGTCTCTCTCTCTCTCTCTCTCTATATATATATATATAGTAAATAACCTACAGAACCAATAAACCTACCAAGGTTTCACCTAACCGGATCTTCAAGGAAGGTTAGGTGAAACCTTGGTAGGTTTGTTGGCTCTTGAGGCTATTTACTTTATCTGCCCTGCTTACGTATTGGGCGCTCTTTTGTTATAGATTACTCGTCTCGGGTTTTTTCTTTGGGCTACCACTTTGACTGGTGTTCATGTGCTTAGCTCTTTCTTTTTTTATTACCATTTTTTCATTCCGCGTATATACTCGGAGGGTTTTTCGAAACGAGTATAGTGATAAGTTTACAATTATATATATATATATATATATATATATATATATATATATATATGTAAAAGGAAAACTGTTCTATACCAACTTTTGTAACTTATAACCTGGAATTTTAAAATATTTCTTTCTTAAAAGAATCGCTCCGTTCTCTATCCCAAATACATAATGATAAAAAATTAAAGTAAAAGAAACATGTTAACTTATGAACTAAAAGTAATTAAAAATACATTTATAAACTAATTAAACGAACAAAAATCAAATTTATAGAAATACATAATAATTACATAAAAATGAAATCAAAGAATTCAACAACATCGACAATTATTCACTTTTGTTTTTTAGCCAATATTTTATTTAACCCCCCCCCCCCAACCAAGTAAATCGATAATGATAACAGAAGGCCGGAGATTACTGAGTGTGAAAGAGAATGAGAAAATTTATTGGGGAGAAAGAACAATACAAGGACAGGATTCAGGAAGAAAGTTGATGACGATTGGAATTTTATTTGATCTTAAGCAAGAAAGTAGAAGGGATTTCAAGATACGAAAAGGGCGAAAAAAAACTATTAGAATGGAACTTACGTTTAGATTTAACTATTCTAACAATAAAATTATGAGACTTAGCTTTCAATCTAGTTGTACGTTTAAATTCACGCGGTCGAGGTAACAGGGAGAAAAGCATATTAGAACAATTGCCATGAAATTTTTACAGTAAAGACAGATTGACGTCATGTTGCGGTTGTGAAAAGTAACTGAAGTCAAAATACCAGATCAAGTCAGATAACATTAAAAGTTAGTACCTCCACTCATTTTCGATACTTCAATTTAAATTTAATTTTTTAAAAATAAAAAAAAAGTTTTCTTGATGCTTTAATTTTAGCTTTAATTGAAAGCCAAGAGATTAAATTTACTAATTACAGCAAAATACACTGGTGTATTTCAAACCGAAATTATATTGATCGGAATCAAAAATTGTGTAGATTTAAAAAAAAATGTTAAAGTTTCAAATTTTTCGTCATTTTTCATCGATTGTAAACAGAAGCCGTTTTAAAAGATTTAAAAAATCTTACAAAAATAAAATACACCTAGCTGACACATTATTTTTTCAAATTACCGAATTTAAAATTACTTTAAGTTGATTTGAAACAAGCATTAGTTGTTTACTGCCTGAAATATTTCCAAAAAAGCGTTTCTCAGTTACGGTATCCTTATCATCACATCTGTCAACTCCTTATCAAGAGGTGTTGACTGATATGTTTTACAGTAGTCGGCCAAAAAATGCCAAGTATGGAAGACGAATTTGGCATAAATTTTATTTTTTTTATTTAAGGGAGGACAACCCTTGAATCACGTGACCTTTTAATTATAAATACACGTACAGCCACCGGTACAAATAAGATACGGGTAATCAAAATGCACACAATTAAAATGTTTTAATTGTTTTAAAAATCCAATGGCTAAATCATTTGTGTGAAGCTTTTCAATTTTCGATTGGTAAATGTAGTCTTCATGCTTTAATTTCATACTCTAGCCGCCCCAATGGAAGAAGAAATTTTTTAATATTTTTGAAGCCTTATTTATTATTATTAAAAGAATTTAAGAACATAAAAATAATTCTTGTAAAAATTCATTTTTCATTGATTTTTTTTCTTTTCAGACTATGATATGCTTAATTTATATTGTTCATAAAAGCAATTAAAAGTTTATCCAAATAAAAATTGGCATAGTTGCTGCATTCTTCGTAATTCGGACCTACTTTTTAGAAAGAAGGCCAATATTGAAGAAAAAAAAGACAGTTGATTAGCATTCCCCAATGACTCCTGAATTTAATTATATTAGGTTTATTCTTTCCCAAAGTCGAATTTTTAGACATTACTGGAAATTAATTAGTGTGTGGGGGGGGAGGTAACATATGTAAAAAAAACAATATTTTTACTAATATTTTCTAAAAATAATTATTTCAATATTGATATCAGTCAATTATGAATATGTCCTGAAATTTTCATAAAAACTCGACCATTATTTGATTTCTGCAAGAATTTTCAAATTAATGTGTCTTTTAATGTGTCTTTCACGGTCAAAAAAGTAAATTGCTCAATTTTACGTTTTTGACGTAATAAACTATGCGTCAATTTAAGTCTTGCACTGACGAAAAAAAAAAGATTTTCTACCAAAATTTCGAACGTGTTAGAAATAATTAAAAAATTTTTTTAAATAATTAAAAAATACTTTGATCTATCCTTTTAATATATCCTTTGCCGATAACTTTGTTTTTATTTAGTTTGAGGCCTTTTTCCTTCATACTATGCTGTTTTTTCAGCGATTGTTTGGAGGTTCCTAAAAAGGCCTTTCTTTGGGTTTGAATTTGAGTTCTGTTTAATGGCATATCAACTTCTGTGGGATATTTAATGCCAAAAAGGCGGGGTTTTAAGATATTCTTTTTTAATGTTCGGTTATAGTAAGAAGGTTGATTTTAATGAATTTTTTGTTTTTATTCCTTTTAATTTTAAAAAACTGAAAATGTCTTCTAGATTTGTATTCAAAAATGTTTTGCTGAAAATATTTTTTTCTTCAAAAATGTGTTAATGTAATAAATTTTTCCTTCAAAAATATATTGTTGGTAATATTTTTCCTTCAAAAATGTATATTTTTCTATAAAAGTCCACTTTTATGTATATATTTCTATAAAAGTGAATTTATATACTTTCATGGTGTTTTGAACCCAGTTAACTATTTGCCTATAGCTTGGACCCTAACAGGTGCTACCACTCCGGGTCAGGGTGGACCTGAGAACAACAGAAATTAAGAGGTGGTTCCATGACCTTGCTGCTAGATGCAGTTTACCGTCATGCCCAGGAACCCTTTTCTTTAGATTTTCTCGAGAATCTCAAAATGATATAGCAGGAGCACCAGACCAAATATGGTATCAACAATCAATTCACGGACAAACAAAACATTTATAAATATGCAAGATAGATTCTGAAGAGAAAAATTGTCTGCGGCGACACAATGAAGCAACTTTCTTAAAAGCAAATCTAGCAATTGAGTCAAACTTGTACATACGATCCATCTCTAAGGATTTCGATACCCTATACCGCTTTGTATATTCGGGCAGGATGGGCGTTGTGGTACAGTGGATATCGGCTCGGAACGAGAAATCGGGGAGCCGAGTTCGAAATCCAGTTGAATTCCTTGCATTCACTTACGCGCAAATACCCTTGGGAAAGGTATTAATCAGTCTCTTCCCTCCAGTTATGGGTTAAATAACAGGGCAGATTGGGTTCTATAGCTTTGGTTGGAAACCAGTCTACTGCAGAAAGTAGTGGCAGCCTGCTGCAAGAAAATCTTCTTCCCAGTCAGTCATGTCTCAAAAGAGACATGATCGCCCATTCGTGTATCACGTATGACACTTAACTGACTGATATTCGGCAAAAGCTACCCAGTCCCTTCTTTCCAGTTTTGATAGAGTTCAAAAGCGTCTCTGCGTCTTTCTGGGTGACAAATTATTTTCCACCCTGCCACACCCCTCTCTCTCTGATTGAATATGGTAAGTCTCCCGCTGCTTTATCGCAAATTCCATAGAAAGTGTTCGAACTACATACCTTGATTCCGTCAATTCGAACATTTACGGCTAGGACCCGCCATGCCACACACACTGTAGCGGACCACACTGTAACGGACCACTCTCTGTATTCCTGTGGTAAGAAGTGTGTTTGACTCGAGCAGCAGCTTCTCGCGAACCACTGCTCTGTGGAACCGACTACCAAGAGAATAATTCCTTGATTACCACAATCTGTTCAAGTCTACTGTTAATCGTTATCTTCCCCACCTATACGCATAAAATATATTTCTTACTCTGAACCCTCTGGTTCTGGGTGTTGTACGGGATGACCCTTGCTGTATAAAAGAATAAATAAATTGAATTACTCCGCTTTGTATCAAAGGAAAGTGTGAGACCAAGAAAGAGCAATGAATTGCTCTGCTGGAGGTTGACATCAGCCATGCTGATGGAGAGTAAAAATGGTTCTCTGTGATGATTAAAAGGGTTAGAACTTACAGTAAAAATTCGACAGTAACTACAAATTTTACTTTTCGGACTTACTGTTAAATGGGCGTTTTAGCGCAGTGGATATCGGCTCAGAACAAGAAATCAGAGGACAGAGTTCAAATTCCAATTAAATTCACTTACGCGAAAATACCCTTGGGAATAGTATTAATCAGTCTCTTTCCTCCAGTTATGGTTTAAATAACAAGACAGATTGGGTTCTATAGCCTTAGCTGGCAATCAATCTACTGCATAAAGTAATGGCAACCTACTGCGGGATAATCATCTGCCCAGTCATTCATGTCTCAAAAGAGACATGATCGCCCAAGCGTGTATCACGTATGACACTTAACTGGCTGACTAAATAGTTGGCAAAACAATTAAAGCTTCTACTGGGCATAAAGTGGGGGATTGGTTTTCTATTGTCATGAAGCAATAAACTAATCCCCTACTAATTACTACTTATTAATATAATAATATAATTCACCAGTCTACTGCAGAAAGTAATGGCAACCTACTGCGGGATAATCTTCTGCCCAGTCAGTTGTCTTTTTCGAGACATGATCGCCCAAGCGTGTATCACGTATGGCACTTAACTGACTGACTGATTAAAATAAGAGTAAATAATTGTGTCATCAGCATAAATAGTGATTTGGGAACTGATAATATCGCGAAGGTTCTCCATGAAGATAAGAAAAAACGTAGATCTAAGCATAGATCACATGCCCTCATTAATATGAAAGGATCTAGCAGATTGTCCGTTCAACTCGATATTCATTAGACAATATACACCCTTGGGTAAATTAACTGAAACAACTGCTTTAATTTAGTCTCTTTCATTATACAGTCAGTTTTAGCCCTACTTGAGTGACAGGGTGTAATCGATTTCTATTTTTTTCCTCAAATTAAGTCATTTACAGTGGTGTGTAGTAATATTTTCGGGGTGTATAATGAAATTTGTTTGGCTTAGAAAAGTATTGCATAATCAGTGATTGTATCAAATGTATATCACACACAGATATTATTGTTTCGGTTGTCGATTCGTTGTCTTACGGCAGTTGTCTGCGATGGAAGTTACTCCAAGGAAGCGTACAAAAATTGTAACGCCGCGCGAACTCACTGACAAGCCTTACTGAGAGATCGCGAATATTGTTGGTATCAGCCTTTCAACTGTCAGTCGTGTCATCAAGGCAGAGAAGATCAACACCAAGTGACGACGTATACGTGATCATGTAAAAGTGTGAAATTTCCTAGCAAGATATTATTTGTTTTGTTTACATTAATTTGCACAAGGGTGTTTTAAGAATAATTGGATTAAGTTATATACTCGTCCAGAATGTTATGGATTCAGCTAAATATAAACTATAAATAGGTATTGTTGGTAATTTTGCTATAAATTGGTTTTATTAGTGATTTGTTTAAAAACATATATATTTTTGTTTGGGGTTTCATTATCTAAACTTATTTATAAATGGAACTGTGTGTGTGTGTGTGTGTGTGTGTGTGTGTGTGTGTGTGTGTGTGTGTGTGTGTGTTTGTGTTCGTTACTCCGAAACGGCTGAACCGATATCCTTGAAAATTTACACAGTTGTACGTTAAGCGTCTCCGAGTGTTCTTAGCTAGGTTTTGTGTCGATGGACTACCAATAAATATCGAAAATCGATAATCGAAAAAATCAGGTTATAGAAGGAGTGGTCCGGTTTTAATCAAATTTGATGCACTCATAGACAAAGACATAAGAAACGATATTAAAAAGTTTCATGGTTGAAGTTTTTACAATAGTGCAGAAAATCGATAATATATATATATATATATATATATATATATATATATATATATATATAAAAGGCAAGATGTTTGTGTGTGTGTCTGTTTATCTGCCTGTATGTCTGTATTTTTTTTCAGCCCTTTTATTTTAGTTTTTGCTTCGGGTTTGGCTCTAAGTAGGTATAATTGTAGTTCTTAGTCTCAGCCATGATACCGTTTACTCAGAGGACTTATTTAGCCTTCAAAATTCAGTTTACGACGAAAAAAACTTATTTGATATCGATACCAGCAAATCAAAATTTGATTTACATCCATTCATTTTTCTTTCAGTCTACAGTTTCGCGTTAACTGGAAACAACTATTGCTTTTTTAGTCTTTCGTGCCAACGTCCAAAAAGTCTGAGCTCCAGGACCATGGATTAGTTTGAAATCTTTCATTACACCCGAGCAACGCCGGGCTATAGTGCTAGTCTGTCATAGCTGGAACTTTTCTGTTACCACTCCCAATCAGAGTGGACATGGGAACAAAAGTAATTAAGAGGTTGTTCCACGTTTCTCATAACATCCAATTTCCCGATCAGTGTCTTTGCTGCCGAATGTAGTTTATCGTCATACCCAGGACTATTGATGAGACTACTGATCAAAAGTGGTCCTAAGAATAAAAGGACAACCAGTATAAATTGAGGAATAACTGCGAGCCTAATCCACTTCAAATCCACTTCAAATACGGTAGATGCCTACATTAAGATCCAACACACTCGATTAAAATATAGGCTTGTATCTCGTTGGGGAAATATTTGTACACGCAATGAGAACAATTTCTCTAATTATAGAATTTCCTGTGTCGTTTTATTTTATGCTAGCTAAAACCAAACATAGAAGAGTCGGGCATAAGTTAAGAATAAAATAAAAAGTAAAATGCCAACTTACAGACTTCATTTGGCTGAACATCCTCATAGGTGATCAGGTCACTGCATTGCACTGGAGGAAATTTACCTGAAGAGATTTTAAAGCAACACTTGTGAAAAATGAAAAAATTGCAGAATGCAGTGAAATCTAAAAAGAAATAAATCTTTTCATAATAAAATAAAGTTTCAAGTTCTATGAAAAACGTTTGTCTTTTTACAGATATTTTATTTATATCTAAATTTTACACACAGACACACACACACACACACACACACACATCTCCCATGCGCTCTCTCCTTCTCACTTACTCTATATATACATATCTACATCAAATATACATATACACAGAAGTACACGCATATTCTTTCTTCTATAATAAAGACAGTTGTGCGTTTATATATATATATATATATATATATATATATATATATATATATATATATATAGTGTATCGAGGCAGCAAATAATTTTCTAAACATATACTGTTAAATATAAGAGACAATGAATGTCTATTATATTCAAACATGAGCTGTTATAAACATCGCATTTTGGCTTTAATTTCAGGGGAAAATAAAGACAAAAATTCTGCAACATTTGGATGATTTTTATTAATTTGGTTCAAAGCTTTCGGCTCACATGAGTCATCTTCAGAGAGGTTATTAAGACGGTAATACAGTAACATCCACCATGATTAAACATAATAGACATTCATTGTCTCTTATATTTAACAGCATATATATATATATATATATATATATATATATATATATATATATATATATGTATGTATTTATTTATTTCTCCCCTGTCACGCTCATGGAAAGAGAGAGAGACAATAGCGATGCAGCGTTGGCTCAGTTCATTCTCTTTACTATCAGTTATTAAACTTTACTACCAGTTTTGAAAATTCTTGCCGCATGTTTGCTCTTTAGCAGTGCCTTATTATCTTATTTTTTGTAATAATTTTGCCGTCGAGTAGTGAAGAATATATATACCCTCTCTATAATAAAGACCCGTCGCGTATTTATTCAAAGTGATATGACCGTAAGAAGAGAATGGAGGAAATCTAGATAGCCATTGATCATTGATTTGAAGACGTTAAGGTTCAGAGAATTACCTTCACGGGAGTTTATTCCGCAAATTATTAATTCTCGACTTGGTCTTGTTAGGAATGTAAAGTATTAAATCCTCAAATATTTTCCTCAAAAATACCTGGCTATTTACATCGTTCGTCTAAGCATCTTAGCATACAGGTGGACCACTAAGTATAAATATAAATATTTTACGGACAAACATAATCTCGCTGCTGATCTTGAGAGGGGTCTGCACTCTGTGGTGAATTGGGGTAAGAAGCGGCTTGTAAATTTCAATGCGTCTAAGCCCAATTTGCTCTCTGTCAATCATCATAGGCAACCTCTCCTGCCTCCCATAAGCATGGACCAAGCGAGTCTCCCCGAAAGCAATACTCTGCGCCTCCTCGGCCTTACCCTCTCCTCTCATCTCAAGTGGAACCACTACATTGAGTCAATAGAGAAATCTACTGCCAAAAAGGTTGGGTCACTTTGTCAGGCCTGGAAGTTTTTCTCACTTGAAACCATCCTGCATAAATACAAACCAACCATTCGTCCGTGCATGGAGTACTGCTGCCATATATGGTCAGGTGCCCCCGCTGTTCATCTCCGTGTTCTTGACAGGCTCCAAAGGAGAATCAGTAATGTGATAGGTACCGATTTGGCGGCTCGACTACAGCCACTTTCCCACCGCCGAGATGTGACTTCCCTTTGTCTGTTCTGTAAATACTTCCATGGCTTCTGCTCCAACGAGCTTGAGGCACTGGTGCCTCTGCAACAGGTGTTTACTCGCGCAACCAGATTGGCAACTGGGTCTCACCTATTCGCAGTTAGATCAACCAAATGCAGACGACAATTCTACTCCTGTAGCTTCTTTTCTCGCACTTCCCGCCTGTGGAACTCGCTTCCTTATTCTTGCTTTCCTGACGGCTACAACCTCCAGGAATTTAAATGCAAGGTCAATTCTCATCTCTTAACTACTGACCCCACTTCTTTCCACACTGTCCTGTACATCCTTTCTTTTCTCTCCACCTCTGCAACTGTCATCCACCTGTATTCCCATCCTTCTCTTCCTCCTTTCTAACTGGTTCGTCCTTCTCCTCTAATCCTTTTACTCTTATGTAGCCCCCTGCACATCAGTGGGCTTCCCGCCTTGCTCGGGGTGATATGATTAAAAAAAAACAGAACTTTCACTAACCCTTCAGAGAGACCCCATTCCTTTTACGTCTATTCGGACTCCTATAAAAGATCCATTGCTAAAGATTCTGGGGAAATGGTCGGCTCCCTGTACCACTCCAGCAAGTACCCGACTCCTGCTATCCTCTACCATTACACGATCCAAATCAGGGCAAAAAATGGAGTACTGCTGGCATATATAAGTGCGAGCTGTTCAATCTTCACTTTCCACTCTCGTGACCAAAAGAGTCTCCGTATCCTTGTACGCGACAAATTATTTTCCCTCAGTCTTTCTTAACCTTCACGTCTAAGACCCACCATGCCACGCATATTGTTCCCTTTGTTACCTTTCTGGTAAGATGTAAGCTACACTGCGTTAGTGTTGGGGATAAAATGATATCATTCCAATTCTGAGGTTATCCAAGTATCAAATCATATTTGAATAAAAGAAAAAGTAATGTATACCGAAAAAGGATATTTTCAGTGCATCACCGAATAATTATGTGACTCAAATGATATTAACAAGACAGAAAAAATAGAAACATCGAATTATTAATAAGAAATCACTGGAGAAACTCATTCTCGTATCAAGGATCTGATGGCATTAAAGATCAAATCAAGAAAAATTAATTAACTGTACACAGTTTTATGACTAACAAAAAAATCTAGATTTAACAGATCTAAAGCAACCACTCGCTAATCAGAATTAAGGATAAAGCAAAAGCATTAAATAAATAAATAAATAGAAACTTCAGGATCAAGTGGCACTCGACCGGAATGTAGTAATTTTTAATTGTGAGTGTGCATAGTCAATCTATATTTTATGCCTCCGTTGAGATAAAGAGGCAGTCAGATATAGTAAATCGTAGTTTTTTTTTTACCGAAGGCTAGATTTGCTCTGTCTGTCGTGAGACAATACTGAAGTAGAAGTGAAGATGTCCCAAGTTTTAAATAGTCTCAAACCCCCCCAGACAGTGTCAAGTGAAGCTCATATGGGTTGCCATCCCATGCACATCGTCCTTTAACAATTATTAATCTACAATCTGCATGATAGCAGCCTAAATGCAGAGTTGTTTCAAAATCTACAATTATGATCAGAAGTTTCAATTGCTCGGTTCAAATTCCGCCTGACATATCGTGCCCTTGTGTGTAGTAGTTTTCTCACCTGGGATTTATCATTTTCGATCCTTTTGCTAACAAGTGACAAAAAGGGTACAATCCAGTGATTTGAGACATTTTATCCAGTTTCGACAGACATAACACTTAATCACGACTGTTTTCTATTTTCCCTGCAAATTCAGTCTGCCTTTAAAAGCTAATGCTTATCAGTCGACCAAATTTTGCGCCAAACAGTCGTTCTTGTATTCAAGGGATGTAAAAAAATACTATCTATGTCGGTTGCTTATTTTTAATGGTCGTAAAAATATTTATCTATTCTTCTTAGGAAGATTTTTAGAATATGCCTTCACTTAAATCAATTTACCGTTCGTTTTTCCATACGTTTTATCATTAACAATAAACAAGTCATTAGGACAAACTTTCAAAGAAATCGAATTTGTATATATAGAAGTCGGCATGACTGAAATAACTTTACTCAGTGACAATCTTTTCCACATTAATTCGATTAATATGCTCTATCTCGATATCGAACATCAGCATTGGGAAAAATTTTCTGAAATTGGTAAGTAAGCATTTCCATATCAATAATCCTCTACACAAAATCTTTCATAGAAATTTTATTTAAAATAGTTATTCTTGCATATGAACAATATTAATTCCCACAAAAGACAAATTTTCAAGAATTTAGATAGGGTTAATGCAGAAACGTATTTTACCATCTTGCAATTGTAGGTCTATTAACAAATGTCCGGTGGAAGGCAAATGTAGATCTATCCAAGTAATCTACCAATTCAATATCTCCTCCATAAATAACAAAAAGAATTATCAAGTTTACATTGGAATTTCAGCTGAATAATTTAAAGAACGTTATTACTCTCATAACATTTACTTATTTTGACGGTAAAAGGGTGGAACCCAGTTGCCAATCTAGTTGCAAGAGTAAATTCTTGAGGGCGGGGAACCAGGGACTGAAGGTCCTCAGAGGAGAAGCCGTGAAAATATTTGTAGAAAACACAAAGGGAAGCCACATCCCGTCGGTGAGAGAGTGACTGAAGGTGACCTGCCAAATCGAGGCCGATTACATTGCAAATCCTCCTCTGGATTTTATCGAGAACCTCGAGATGAATAGCAGAATATGGCAACAGTATTCAGTACACGGATGATTAGTAAATTTATAAATGTGCAAGGTGGATTCAAACGAGAAAAACTTCCTGCCTAGGCAAAGCGATCAAACTTGGCTATTAATTTGATTTATTCATTCCACTTGAGATTGGCTAAGAGAGTGAGGCCGAGGAGGCACAGTGCATTGCTTTCAGGGAGACTAGTGTGATCCATACTAATGGAATTTAGGAAAGCTTCTCTATGGTGGTTAAAGGGGAGCAGCTTAATTTTGGAAATCATGAGCCATTTCTTACCCTAATTCATCACAGATAAGATGCTCTTTCCAAGAGTAGAAGCGAGGTTTACTTGGTCAGCCCTGGGAGATTTCGAATTGAGGCTGAAGTAAATGGTGGTGTCATCTGCATAGATGCCTACTTGAGAACTGATTACTTCAGGAAAATCATTGATGAATATCAGGAAAAGCGTAGGACCTAAGAGAGAGCTTTGAGGGACACCCGCGTTCACATGAAAGAATTTGGAAGTATGCCTATTCAGAACGATCGTCACTTTACGATTTGACAGGACCAATTAGATTGAATCGAACAATCGTCCAGTTATACCGTAGCCCTATAGCTTGCATAGTGGGCTGCATGCCAAATGCTGTTAATTGCTTTCAAGATTTCTAGGGCAACAATCCAAGATTCGCCGTTCTTGTCAAGGGCCAGCTATATGTATTCGGTGATGGTCGTTAGGTTATCAGCAGTAGACCTGGCGATTCGGAAGCCATATTGCTTGTCAGAGTGTAAGTCGTTGGCTGTGAGATGTTGAATCATTTCAGCAGTGATAATAGCCTCGAACACTTTGTCAAAAAGCAGTAAGAGGCTGATAGGGCGATAGTTAAAAAACTCTCCAGAGTTTTTAAAGACAAAAACTACAAGAACTTCCAACAAACAAGAATGCTTTAGAAAAAAGTAAACTCAACACTAGCTTAGAATATTCTGTTAAAAACAAAGTAGGCAGAATAAGCAGAAACTTCATAAACGCAACATTGTTTGGTTTAACCAATCCTTCAGCCGTAATTCTTCCTAAAATTAAATCACAAATATTTCTACCATTCACCCACATTAAAAAAGATTTTCCAAATGTTTTTTTATATAATCATATCGCCCCAAACAAGGCATTTTACTGCCACTGTTGTGCAAGGGGTTACATAGGAGGAAAGTTATGAAAAAGAGTGACAGGTTATAGGTGGTGTCAGGAAGTGGGTAAGAGAAGGATGAGAATACTGATAAGAGTGGAGTGGATGGAGAAAGGAGCATGAGAGAGAGGATGCAGGTTAGTGAGATAGGAGATGACTATTGACTTTACATTTAAATTCTTGGAGATTGTAGCTGACGGGGAAGCTAGTAAATGGAAGAGAATTCCACAGGCGGAAAGTGCGAGAAAAGAAGCTGATGAAGTAGAATTTGCGTTTACAATTTATTGATTTCACAGTAAAAGAGTGGAACCTAGTTGCTAATACTGTGGCTCGAGTAAATTCATATACAGAGGGCACCAGTGAGTTAAGTTCATCGGAACAGAAACCGTGAAAGTATTTGTAGAATGTTAAAGTTAGTTATAGTTGCGTTAAGAACATAGATAAATGTATCTCACAACATAATAATAAAATATCAAATAAATATTTGGCCTACCTGACTCAATTATCCTACTACAAATAATAGTGATCCTTCTAAAAAATAATTGCGACTGCCGAAAAAATAAGACCTGCCAATTGAACGGCCAGTGTATGTCCGAAAGTAAAATGTATAAAGCTCCCATCCTTTCGGATGATAATGATTTTAAATTCCATTTTAACCCTCTAGGGCCATTCGTATCATATTTGATACAGTATTTCCCTATAAGGAAATATTTGGTATTTCCCTATAAGGAAACATTTGGTATTCATTGACTGAGCAGTCAGTACTGCTTTCATTTGAAATTTATAAAATAATTCTCTTAAAAATTTTTCAGGAAAATATTTCTTTCAAGGCTTGTTTTCATACTGTATCAAATATGATACGAATGGCCCTAGAGGGTTAATAATATAATATGATTAAGGCTTCTACTTGTCATAAAGTAGGGGATCAGTTCTATATTGTTATGAAGTAATAAACAGATCCCCCACTAATTACTACTTAACCCTCTAGGGCCATTCGTATCATATTTGATACAGTATTTCCCTATAAGGAAACATTTGGTATTTCCCTATAAGGAAACATTTGGTATTCATTGACTGAGCAGTCAGTACTGCTTTCATTGGAAATTTATAAAATATTTCTCTTAAAAATTTTTCAGGAAAATATTTCTTTCAAGGCTTGTTTTCATACTGTATCAAATATGATACGAATGGCCCTAGAGGGTTAAAGCAACTGATTAAATGTAGAAATATTGTTTCAATAGCTATATGTTGTCTTTAAAAAACAGTAAATATGGCAAAATCACTGCTTTATCTATATATTGTTGGAGATTACAAACACAATAAGAACAACGCAATTATTACTTGGAATATCGTTGCTAAACCCAAACCTTCTAATGGAAAAAGAGACAGATGTAACATCCTTTTTAGAAAAACTTGCTATCTTAAATCCTACAAATAACCCTAATTTACTCAATAAAAAAAGTTAATTAATGACCACATGCTACCATAGAAAAAATAATTACTTCAATTCTTAGATCCTGAAAGATATGGATTCCTTTATACGTTTGCCTCTTTCTTTCTTACTCCCTTACTTTACATCTTTCTTTCTTTCTTTTCATGCAATTATTACTATTAATAATTATGGATTACGCCCCTTTGATTTCATCTCCCTCCGTTTTAATAATAATTGTTTTTTAATTTCAAATTTTAATTTTAATTTATATCAATGAAATTTTTGTCTGTTTAAATTTTTACTCTTGATGTATCAAAAAATAGTACGCTAACATTATAAGATTTAACTCCCATGAGCATTGAGTGAACTTAAATTCTAATCTTTTAAACGGTCAGTTCTTAATATGCATGATTACTGATGATTACGTAATGCATGAAACTCCGAGTCGTGATATCAACTTAGGATATTATATATATATATATATATATATATATATATATATATATATATATATATATATATATATATGTAATATATACATTATTTTCTATGTCGTTAAACGACCAGATCGACATTCTGGGTTTATGAGTAGTAATGAAAAAAAGAATTATCTGGAAAGAAAAAGAATTATTAAATATGTAAAAAAGAATTTTATATACTAGGAGGTTACTTTGTTAAACGACCAGATCGACACATTCCACTGGGTTTATGAGTAACAATATATTGAAAGAGAAAAATTATCTGGAAAGAAAAAGAGTCAGAAGTATATAAAAAGAATTTTATATACTAGGAGAGTTGCTTCGTTAAACGACCAGATCGACACATTTCCGCCTGGTTTACAGGTAACAATATATTGAAAAAAATTGCTCTGGAAAGAAAAAGAGTCAGAAATATGTAAAAGAATTTTATATACTAAGGAAGTTCTTCGTTAAACGACGGATCAAACACATTTCCACTGGGTTGCAAAATGCAATATGTTAGAAAAATTATCTGGAAAGAAAAGAGTCAGAAAATAAAAAGATTTTGTATACTAAGGAAGTTACTTCGTTAAACGACCAGATCGACACATTTCCACTGGGTTTATGGTAACAATATATTGAAAAAAGAATTATCTGGAAAGACAAAGGAGTCGAAATATGTAAAAAGAATTTTATATACTAAGGAGTTACTTCGTTAAACGACCAGATCGACACATTTCCACTGGGTTTTATGAGTAACAATATATTGAAAAAGAATTATCTGGAAAGAAAAAGAGTCAGAAATATGTAAAAGAATTTTATATACTAAGGAGGTTACTTCGTTAAACGACCAGATCGACACATTTCCACTGGGTTTATGAGTATTAACAATATATTGAAAAAAGAATTATCTGGAAAGACAAAGGTCAGAAATATGTAAAAAAGAATTTTATATACTAAGGAGGTTACTTCGTTAAACGACCAGATCGACACCATTTCCACTGATTTGTGATAATATATTGAAAAAAAGAATTATCTGGAAAGAAAAAGAGTCAGAAATATAAAAATTTTTATATGCTAAGGAGGTTACTTCGTTAATCGACCAGATCATTACTTCCACTGGGTTTATGAGTAACAATATATTGAAAAAGAATTATCTGGAAAGACAAGAGTCAGAAATATGTAAAAATTTTACATACATCACTAAGGTTACTTCGTTAAACGACCAGATCGACACATTTCCACTGGGTTTATGAGTAACAATATATTGAAGAAAAAATTATCTGGAAAGAAAGAGTCAGAAATATGTAAAAAGAATTTTATATACTAAGGAAGTTGCTTCGTTAAACGACCAGATCGACACATTTCCACTGGGTTTATGAGTAACAATATATTGAAAAAGAATTATCTGGAAAGACAAAGAGTCAGAAATATGTAAAAAGAATTTTATACTCTAAAATTTGCTTCGTTAAACGACCAGATAGTACATTTCCACTGGGTTTATGAGTAATAATATATTGAAAAAAAAATTATCTGGAAAGAAAAAGAGTCAGAAATATGTAAAAAGAATTTTATATACTAAGGAGGTTACTTCGTTAAACGACCAGATCGACACATTTCCACTGGGTTTATGAGTAACAATATATTGAAAAAAGAATTATCTGGAAAGAAAAAGAGTCAGAAATATGTAAAAAGAATTTTATATACTAAGGAGGTTACTTCGTTAATCGACCAGATCGACACATTTCCACTGGGTTTATGAGTAACAATATATTGAAAAAAAAATTATCTGGAAAGAAAAAGAGTCAGAAATATGTAAAAAGAATTTTATATACTAAGGAGGTTACTTCGTTAAACGACCAGATAGGCATCCAATCAAAAAATGCGTTATTTCACGGGTGCCAATCTAATATATTTCACATTTTATATATGTCGGACATATTTAAACTATAGCAGATATTGCGGTGAATATTTGATCTTGGAGTTATTCAGGCTAATTCAAAACTAATAGGCAGAAATTTCTACAAGCCTACACACACTTTACACACACACACACACACACACACACACACACACACACACACACACACACGCATGCACACACATACTCCCTCTCTTTCTGTCTGATACACACAGAAAAAGGTAGACAGGGAGAGACATAAAAATGTGTTTCTATATACTTGAACCGAGTATCTTGTCTCTAACAACCAAATGACCACCGAGCCGTCATTCAGGAATATGTTGCCGTCATGACAAATTCTCTGCAGTGACATCTGCCTGTATTTGACGGCTGAAGGACCTGACGTTGGTAATCATGTGAAGATCAGTGTCAAAGGCTGTCCAGCAAGGACGTAGCAAGTGGATGACAAAATAACGGCTTTACGCCATGCCGGAAATTTGCTTGTTACTTGCTGGCTGAGAAAACATCATAGCTTCTTTATCCTGTGTGATAAACTTTATAGGTTCACTGTAGTGAGTGTAGCCAATATATATCAATGCGACTATTAATGATATATAGTTTGATTTCATTATATATATATATATATATATATATATATATATATAAGCTTATAAATGGAACTTTGTCTGTGTGTCTGTGTGTCCGTTAACTATAGACACCGAAATGGCTGAACCGATTTTCTTGAAAATTTACACAGTTGTACTATAAGCGTCTGCGAGTGTCCTTAGCTAGGTTTTGTGTCAAGGTACCCCAGATAAATATCGAAAATCGATAATCGAAAAAATCGGGTTATAGAAGGAGTGGTCCGATTTTAATCAAATTTGATACACTCATAGACAAAGACATAAGAAATGATATTCAGAAGTTTCAAGGTTGCAGTTCTTACAATAGTGCAGAAAATCAATAATATATATATATATATATATATATATATATATATATATATAAAAGGCAAGATGTTTGTGTGTGTGTCTGTTTATCTGCTTGTATGTCTGTATTATTTCAGCCCTTTTATTTTAGTTTTTGCTTCGGGTTTGGCTCTAAGTAGGCATAATTGTAGTTCTTAGTCTCAGCCATGATACCATTTACTCAGAGGACTTATTTAGCCTTCAAAATTCAGTTTATGACGAAAAATTATTTGATATCGATACCAGGAAATCAAAATTTGACTTACATCCAGTCATTTTTCTTTTAGTCTACGGTTTTGTTTTAACTACAAACAATTATTGCTTTTTAGTCTTTCGTGCCAACGCCCAAAGAGTCTGAGCTCCAGGACCATGGATTAGTTTTAAAGCATTCATTACACCCGAGCAACGCCGGGCTATATATATATATATATATATATATTATAAATTATAGTTTAGAACATGTAAAAACTACTATCTACTACAAAAGTGTACATTTTGTTTCGACATTGAAAGAACAATGTCTCATCAGGTAGCTAGTAATGATGGTGATAAACGTTATTTTTAAAAACAAAATTGATGAAAATTTACTTCCTTTTATTGGCAAAATCTTTTGTACGAGGTAAAGAGGATGGGAAAGAAGAGAAAAGAAAAAGAGAAATCAAAAAAAGGGGAAGGATAAGGAAACAAGAAATAAAAAACAAAGAGAAAAGTAAAGAAACAAAAAGAAAGAACCAATGGAAGACGGCTCAAGGAGAAATAGATCACAAATTTAGGTTGGAAGTAAAGTATAAGCATATTCAAACATCGGCCACGTGACGTCTGGGCTCAACAAAGAGGGAAAAAGTGAGAAAATGGTGGGGGGAAGGAAGTGGTGGGGAAGACAACAAGAGCTGCATAGAAATAGAAATTTTAAACTGTTGTAGTGAAATATCCTGTCTTACCTAGGAATTGGTATAGCCCGGGTTATAAAAGACCGGGATATAACGAACTACAGAGTGATAGAGAGTGTTCGTGATTATACGGGAGTCTTCGTCATTATACGAGAGTGATCGTGATTATATGAGTGTCATCGACTTTAGTCGAGAGCCATCGGCCTTAGACGAGAGTTAGACGTCACTAGACGGAAGCCTTCTTCTCAAGACGAACGCATACGTCATATACAGAGACATTGCTTTCTTGATTGTTATTCTTGTTAACCGTTCGTTCGTGTACGTGTATTTGGTTTATTGTAATGAGGTATAATAAATCTTTATTCATATATCCTCAGTGTTAAGAATTATTTCTTGCACTATTCTTTCTCTCTTTATCCCCTCCCGGGATATAACACAAACCTTAGCCAGAAATGAATTGTAGATAGATACATTTGTTAATGACATTGTATAAAGCAAAATCCTTTGGCATTTAAAAAAAATGGTGAAATCACATACACAGACATAAGAATTATTCAAATGCGCGGATTTGAAGATATTTAAAAATACAAGACGTAGAGATAAATTCATTGGTGCTAATATAATAAATTGGAAAAAATATTATTTAAATTGAATAAAACATAAAATTAAAGGGTAAATTAATGTTCAAAATAAGATTTAAATTTAAATTTAAAGCATTAAATAGATCACAATTTGTAATAAAAAATGAAAATAAAAATACAGATAAAATAACATAAGAAAAAGATTATATAGTTAAAGTAAATTATCAAGATACTAAGATTAATACTGTAAAAAGTTTATAATTGCTGGAGATTCAAACTTTAGATTTTATAATTCTAGCAGCATTGTAAGGTTAGTTCTTTAATATGTTTACAATTTACTGTAGTTTCATGCCTCTAATTCAGTAATATGTCACTCTTCATGTATTTAATAATTTCTATTTTTTCTTGTAGACAAAGAAAACATGGTTCATTTACCGATCTAGATATTCTAGTTTGTTTGAGAAGTTTCCATTTAACTTTAGGTGTTTTATTTTCTTCTTTTAACTTCCAAAAATATTTAGAAATAATGTCATATTTCGTTTATCCTTATTAGTAAAAGATGAGAAATGATTGTAAAAACGCTTTTTTAAAAAAACCTTGAATTACCAAGATAAACTTTAGCAACCCTAGGATTCTCTACAGATGAGATTAAACACATATAGACCAGGGATTTAGTTAAGCATTTATTAGATAGGGGGCATTGGTTAGGGTTTCTACAATTACAAAGATTATTATTATGGGGCAAATTAAAATGAGTAGTAGAAATGTTTTTGTTGTATAATTTCAATATGTTATTGCTATGTCATTTAATTATTTTTTCTAATTAAGAATAATTTTAAGTTTCGATTTTACCAGTATAACTTATCTTTCAATAAAAAAGCGTACAGAAATTCTACTTATCTCTCTAAATACTACTGGCAGTTGAAAGATGCAAATAAAACTCCTGCAATTAAATAGAAGGTTTATCTGAATATTAATTTTCGTTACTTTCTCATAACTTTCCTCCGATACAACCCCCTACATAAGAGTGGCAATAAAATGGCTTGCCTGGGGCGATATGATTATATATATATATATATATATATATATATAAAAGATTTTAGATTTTATATATATATATATATATATATATAATCTAAAATCTTTTATATATATATATATATATATATATATATATGTATATATATATATATATATATATATAAGATTTTAGATTATTACAATGGGTAATACATATTTCACCGCGTCCTGATGTTATTATCGCGGCTCGTCAGAGTCAAATGGTACAACAGCTGGTCCTCAAAATATCCGCACCAAAATATTTCTTTTCTTTTATTTTATTTTACATAGACGCTCACATGTCCATATTAGAACAGACATTTATAACAATTATTTACGAAAATTTCTCGCTCATTTGAAAAGAACCCCAAAGAAAGAGGAAAGCAAGGATAAAGAAAAGTTATATGATTGATTAATGTAAAGAAGAGAAAAAAAGAGAAAAAAGACAAAAGAGAAAAAAGAAAAATGGGAAACAGAAAAAACTGAATGGAAAGCAAGAAGAGAAAAAGAAAGGACAAAGAGATACAATAAAAGGAAATACGGTATAACGAGAAATAATGTATTTTTTGTAATTTCTTTTGTCTTCTTTTGTGATAGAATGAATATTATTATTATTAATATTATTCTTATTTTTATTATAATTATTAATATTATTGTTATTTTTAGTATAATTATCATTACGTCTTAGAGAAATTTATATATATATATATATATATATATATATATATATATATATAAATTTCTCTAAGACGTAATGATAATTATACTAAAAATAACAATAATATTAATAATTATAATAAAAATAAGAATATATATATATATATATATATATATATATATAAATATATATATACATGAATGTATACATATATTTGTTATCTGTTTATTGTTTTATTTGTTGTTATTATTATAATTTTTTATTATTATCTATTATTAGCATTGCTAGTATTTTAGATATTTTTTAAGATTGTATTTTAATAAATTGTATTTTCTTATTGGGAGTTATTATTTTAACTATAGTTAGAATAAATTACTCCAAGTGGTTATAATGTAATTTATGTTAGGATGTGTGATTTATGATTTATTTTTCACCATAAATATTCCTTAATGTCGGTATATTTTAATTTAAGGGTAAATCTCTTGTCGCGTTTCTAAGAATGAATATGAGTGAATATGAATACGTTGGTTTTGATCTAGCGTTTTTAAATATGTAAATTATTTTAAAATCTGTTCTATCGTGATTTCTTTCTTTTTCTTTCCTTCTTTTTGTGTATTTCCCCGCTTCTGTTAAATTTATCTAATTTTTCCTGTTTCTATATTTATAGTTTTTAATTTTAGTATTTTTAATTATTTTAACAATATTCTTTAAATTAGCATTAATTTTTAAAATAATAGTAAGATTAGTTATTTCTTCAAATTTTATTAAGATTATAATATACAATATTTTTTTTGTACCGTAAATATATCCCAGTATATTTGAAATTAAATTTCATAGTTAAATTTTTCCATGTTTTTCTAAGAGAACAGTTGGGAGATTTGAGACGTTGTTACGATAAATGGTGTTAACATTTATTTTTCGTGATTTCTTTTTATTGTATCTCTTTGTCCTTTTTTTTTTCTTGCATTCCATTCAGTTTTTTATGTTTCCCCTTTTTTTCTTTTTTCTCTTTCTTTCTTTGTTTACATTAATCAATCATCTGTCTTTTCTTTATCCTTGCTTTTCTCTTTCTTTAGAGTTCTTTTCGAATGAGCGAGAAATTTTCGTAAATAACCGTTACAAATATCTATTCTAATATGGACATGTGACCGTCTATGTAAAATAAAATTAAAAAAAGACATTTTTGGTGGTGGATATTTTGAGGACCAACTATTGTACCATTTGGATCTGACGAGCCGCGATAATAACATTAGGACGCTGTGAAATATGTATTACCCATTGTAATAATGTAAAATCTTTTATAAATCATATTAATCTGTTAAATTAAATAAATGAATTTAACACTGAGTTTTCTTGAATTCGTCTCTATCGGAATTTACCTGGATTGTATACGAAGTGTGCTATGTTATATATATATATATATATATATATATATATATATATATATATATATATATTCTGAAAAGAATATAAACTACATACAAATTATTCAAGTGTTTATTTTTTGAGCGCTTACGACTATACTTTTAGCCATCGTCAAGGATGAGTTTTATTTTACATGTAACTGAAAATACATAGTGCTTATGTGTGTGTGTAGAGTCATCTATGTGTTTTATATTCCAAACACAGTAAGCACATTGCGCCGTGTTTGTAGTTCATATTAAGTATTGGAATTTTTTCATTAATAAAATGCTTCCTTCAATTTAGCCGTTTCTGCATGTGGATTGTGCTATATACGCATGTTTTATTAAACAATTTAGATATATTGTGTTCATTTACTTTATATTTTAATTCTCTTGTAGTCACGAATAATTTTCCTCGTATGCTGATTGAAAACAGCAATAAAACCATTGTAGGCATTTTCATAAGTTATATTTTTCCATTTATTTTATTTAGGAGAATAAAACTGCTGAAACTACTGAGATAGATAGATAGATAGATAGATAGATAGATAGATAGATAGATAGATAGATAGATATGAAATCAATGAGATAGATAGATAGATAGATAGATAGATAGATAGATAGATAGATAGATAGATATGAAATCAATGAGATAGATAGATAGATAGATAGATAGATAGATAGATAGATATGAAATCAATGAGAATGAGATAGATAGATAGATAGATAGATAGATAGATAGATAGATAGATAGATAGATATGAAATCAATGAGATAGATAGATAGATAGATAGATAGATAGATAGATAGATAGATAGATACCTGGGATACATTTTGTCCTATCTTCCGACAGACCGTATGAAGCCAAACAGATACAGACTGATGAACCACACCCAATGTCTAAACACTGGGACAAAGGTGGACACGTGTCCATGGCGTCGCATTTTTGCAGTAGCTTACCTTTAAATAGAAAATGAAATGATTTATTGCATTATGGAAACGTAATTTTCATCTACAATCAAAATCAACTCAAATCATTGCAATTTTCAGAGTTCATATTGTTAAAACAAAGTATTACTAATTTTAAAAAATCGAGTACATAAAGTTCAGTGTTTGTGTGTGTGTGTTTTAGTGTGTATGTTTCAGTGTGTGTTTTAGTGTGTGCGTGCGTGCGTGCATGTGTTCTTGAAGCACTGTAAATTAATTAAAGATAGACAGTTATTTGTTCATATATATGACCGAACAAATTTCCATAAATCTCTGACCTCAAATAAATGTAGTTTCAGATATATATATATATATATATATATATATATACATCAACCTTGAACAAAATACCATGTGTACACGGCATTTCACAACTGGGAATTCAAAGGCAACAGAGATTGATACTGAACCCAGTCTATCTTTTTCTTTCTCTCTTTATCCATTTGTCGCTCTCTGTCTGTCTGTCTGTCTGTCTGTTAATACAGTTGGGGAGGTGCTGACGAAGTGCCCAACAGATGCAATTTTATCATTTGTATTATAGCAGCATGTGTCATATGTTGTCTAACTTAGCAATTCTTTCTTAATAGAAACTACTTGTATCATCATCTTTTTTATTATCGCCGCCTGATACACGCTTTGGGCAATCAAATCTCGGAATAGACTTGACTGACTGGGCAGAAGATTATCCCGCAGTAGGTTGCCATTGCTTTCTGCGGTAAACTGGTGAATTATATTATTATATTAATAAGTAGTAATGAGTGGTGGATTAGTTTAGTACTTCATGACAATAGAAAACCGATCCCCCACTTTATGCCCAGTAGAAGCTTTAATTGTCTTTCCAACTATTCAGTCAGTCAGGTAAGTGCCATACGCGATACACACTTTAGGCGATTATGTCTCGAAAGACACATGATTGACTAGGCAGAAGATTATTACGCAGTAGGTTGCCATTGCTTTCTGCATTAGACTGGTTGCCAGCCAAGGCTAAAAAGTCCAATCCGTCCTATTATTTGACCCATAACAGGAGAGAAAAACGGATTAATACGTTTCTCAATGGTATTTGTGCGTAAGTGAATGCAAGGAATTAAAATAGAATTCGAACTTGGCACCCTGATTTGTCGTTCCGAGTCGATATCTACTGCACCACAACGCACTTGTGTACTAAGATGAGATATTATTCTCTAATGAGTTCATCTTTGAGTGACCGTATTTATTTTCCTCATGGCATATAACATATCAGTCCAAAGCTGCTGTTGTGATCCCTTAGTCGCTAATATCACAGTCCAGTGCTACTAATCCACTCTTCTGACCTCGCTGGTGTCCAGAGGTGTCTCCCTTTACTATAGAAATTGTTGGTGTTATATTTTCATGTTACTTTTAACAGTCTACTCTTCCATATATATATATATATATATATATATATATATATATATATATATATTAGTTATCCACATACAAGCCTGTTTCGCTGTATCACAGGTCATCAGTGCGGATATATATATATATATATATATATATATACAAATTAATGAAGAACGAATAAAATATTCACAATGTTCAAAATATTAATTTAAAACAGTACTCAAAACAAGAAATAAAGCAATAAATATTTATTATAAATTATACTTTAGAACATGTACAAACTACAATCTACTACAAAATTGTATATTTTGTTTCGACATTGAAAGAACAATTTCTCATCAGGTAGTTAATAATGATGGTAACAAATGTTATTTTTAAAAGAAAATTTACCAAAATTCACTTCATTTTATTATTGGAAAAATTTTTCGTACGAGTTAAGAGGATAGGAAAGATGAAAAAGCAAAAAAAAGTGGGGAAGAAAGAGGAAAGAGAAGGACACAGAGGAAATAAAAAAACAAAGAGGAAATCAAAAGAGAAAGAAAGAAACGAGAGGAAAGAGCCAATAAAAAAACGACTCAGAGAGAAACAGACCACAAATTTAAATAGAAAGTAAAATATAGGCATGTACATTTATCGGTCACGCGACGTTTTCAAAGAGAAAAACGTAAGAAAATGCACTTTTTTATTTTTATTTTCTGTTTTCTCATCTTCCCTATCCTCTTTACTTCGTACGAAAAATTTTTCCAGTAATGAAAGGGAGTGACTTTTCATAAATTTTCTTTTAAAAAATAACGTTTGTTACCATCATTATTAACGACCTGATGAGACATTGTTCTTTCAATGTCGAAACAAAATGTCCAATTTTGTAGTAGATTGTAGTTTGTACATGTTCCCAAGTATAATTTATTATATATATATATATATATATATATATATATATATATATATATAGTACTGTTCAAAAGTATTAGGACAAGAAATGTTTTATCTTTTATGAGGCATCAAAATAAAGTTTAAAATCACCCCTAACACTTTTGTACACTACCGGTAGTGTGAAAAAGTATTAGGACAGTGTGTTGATTTTCCTAAAGACCTTACTGAAATGCAAATACAGGGTGAAAAGCCAAGTAAATTGCTAATAAATATTGATTATTTAAAACTAGGTGTAAAAGAAATATATTAAAAAGAAGTTATATATAATTTTTCCTATTTTTTTATTAAACAAGTTATTATGAAACTACTCTATTGAACATTTATGGGATATTTTGGATAAAAAAATTGATAAATCTAATGTTACTTTGCAAGACACACTTTGGGAACAAATACAAGCTGCTTGGCAGGAGATACCATTGAAGATGCCTGTGATGTCAATGACTGACAGAATGAAGGCTGTGATAAAAGCAAAAGGCTATTATATTAAATATTAAATTTAATTTGTAACAAGTATTTTTTGTTAAAGCATCTGTTGAGTAAATCAAATAAAATTACTTTAATTAAATTGTTTATTTTCTGTCAATATGCCTAATAAAATATAAAATAGTTCTTGTCCTAATACTTTTGCACAGAACTGTATATATATCGCATAAACTAATAAGTCTTTATATACTTACGGTTATTGTAGCTTCCTTTGGCAACAAGTTCATCCACTTGGTTCACCTCTTTGTCAGCGTCATCGTTGTAGCTAACTGGTTCAAACTCGTTACCGGAACTTCCAATGAAATGACTACCATCCTCCGAAATGTCCAGTCCTAAATCTGGGCTCTCTTCCTGTAGTCTCTCCTCCATCCCACCCTCAGTTGGCAAGTTGCTATAGCTCTCTTCTGAATAGGTAATATCGGAACTACCTTTTGTGCCGGCAGTGGAAATCGAAAATTCTGTATAAGTATTTGCTAATCTAGATCCAGTGGTCGTCTCAAACAGCATGTCATCATTCGTGCCAACATTAGCCATATTAAAAATGGTCGGATTAGAGGTAACTTCAGTCGAATGGGTCCCTAAATTTTCCGTCTCAAGCTCAGTTGATAAATTATTACTACTTTCTGTTGATGTGCTCTCTTCTGGATAAGGCATACCGGTACTACTTTTTGTGCCGGAAGAGGTAATCGACAATCCAGTAAATGCATTTCCCAATTCAGATCCAGTAGTCGTCTCAAACAGTCCGTCATCGTAATCATTCGTGCCACCATCAGCCGTATTAGAAATGGTCGGATTAGAAGTAACTTCAGCCGAATGGGTCCCTAAATTTTCCGTCTCAAGCTCAGTTGATAAATTATCACTACTTTCTGTTGATGTGCTCTCTTCTGGATAAGGCATACCGGAACTACTTTTTGTGCCGGAAGAGGTAATCGACAATCCAGTAAATGCATTTCCCAATTCAGATCCAGTAGTCGTCTCAAACAGTCCGTCATCGTAATCATTCGTACCACCATCAGCCGTATTAGAAATGGTCGGATTAGAAGTAACTTCAGCCGAATGGGTCCCTAAATTTCCCGTCTGAAGCTCAATTGATAAATTATCAGTACTTTCTGTTGAATTATTCTCTTCTGGATAAGGCATACCGGAAATACCATTTGTGCCGGGAGTGTAGAACGACAATTCATCAAAGGTGTTGCCTAATTCAGGCGCAGTGGTAGTCTCAAGAAAGTCATCATACAAATAATCCGTGCCAGACTGAGTCGAGGCAGAAATGGATGGGTTATTAGTGGTCAGTTCGGACGAATGGTTCATTGAAATATCATTTGAACCGATAGTGTTTTCTTCAGTAGATGCGTTCTCGTTTTGGTTAAGATGCGTTAAATCCTCTTCTCCATTCCCTAGGGTTCCATTTATAGATTCTTCTCTGATGGTCTCATTTGAAGACATAGCATCGTGATTTTCAGACAATAACTCATGACTTCCATTTATTGAACTAGCGTTTGCTAAACTCTCTATATCAAAATTTTCGGTTGTATTGAACAAAGTAGAGGTACCATTTAAATTCTCTGCAATTTGACTTTCGTTTGCCTGATCCAGATCGTTTAATTCAACTTCAGAATAGTTGCCTGTATAACTGACATCTTCAGCAATACTGCTATTACCCACACTATGGTTAATGTCGTTCAAATCGAGGCTGTTATTCAATGAGCTCTGGTTGTTATTTTCACTGAACATTTCTAGACTTTCATTTGTTGAACTATCAAAATGTTCCAACAAGTCGTGAGAAGCTTCACTTGTTTCATTCATTTCATGCGACACGTTAGCCGTTTGTAAGTCGTCGTCATCACTGACTTCCTCTCCTAACGACATGTTTAAGGCTTGTGTTTCATTTGAATTGTTTAAAGTTTTGTTACTTAAACTATTGTTAGAAATGTTATTCTCATTAAAACTGCTTTGCGAAATATTTTCGCTACTGTTTGAAGAAATGAAATCGAGGCTATCATTCAAATTGTTACTGTCTGAAGACTCGACATCGAAGCTTCTGTTCAACATCATCTCATCAAAGCTGCTATTTGAAAAGCTGCTGTTAGAAACATCTAAATGTAAACTGTTGTTTAAATTCTCAGTGTCAAGACTACTATTAGAAATATCTAAACTGAGGCTAGTGTTTAAAATATCTACATCGTCACTTCCATTGGAGAGGTTTGTAGACTCAAAATCAAGGCTACTGTTTAACGTCATCTCATCAAAGCTGCTATTTGAAAGGCTACTGTTAGAAACATCTAAATGTAAACTGTTGTTTGAACTCTCGTTGTCAAGACTGCTATTAGATATATCTGAACTGAGGCTACTGTTTAAAATGTCTACATCGTAGCTGACATTTGAAAGGATCCCATTCAAGCTGCTATTTTTTGTGTCTGCATGAGAACTACCGTTAACAGAAAGTATGTCTTGTGTGTCATTCCAAGAATCACTGACGTTATTGGTGAAAAAGCTTAGCTCATCAGGTAAGTATTCGGCATCAAAACTCTCGTTAAAATCTGCTGCATCAAAATCATTCTTCAAAATAATATCAAGGGTCTCGTTAATATTGTTCTTTTTAGAGTCATCATTTAAATTAAGGCTAGCGTTAAGTGAATTTAAACTCATACTGGCGTTTAAAAGTTCTTCTCTTAAGCTCTCGTTCAACGAGAAAAGACTTTCGGCGATCTCGTCAGCTCTGAGACTGCTGTTCCCGTCTTCGCCAATCAGCATATTAGCACTATTATTAGCGTCCAGATCGCCATCAATAATAATCGCAGTCTCGTTTAATTCTACCTCGGATGGTTCGACATTGTCTTCCATGACAACGTGAGGTTCTCCGTCCCACCTTGCAGTAACACTGGGTTTGAGACCAGTATGCTTCAAGTCTTTGAAATTGGCCAGTTCATTGAGAAAAGTGATGCATTGCAGTTCATACTCAGCAGCAGTCAGTTCTGTAAAACAAGATATTCGTCAAAATATTACAACAAACACAAAATATAATAAAGATTTAGATACAAATATTTCCAAAATTGTTTAGTAACTTATATACAGGTGGTGTTTGAACACATGATTTTATTTCATATCTGACTGAAATTATATATATATATATATATATATATATATATATATATATATATATAGTGATGATCATCCACGTATACTGTCTTAATATGTATAGGAAAGAATATTAATAAAAAGTTTTGAATTTAAAAATGTACTTTTTTTTAACAGTATTTGTTTATTTTTATTATATTTATATTTCAGACCGTCCTCGGTCCTTCATCAGAAACAAGTGATTTTTAAATTTGAATTAGAAACGTATTTCATGATAGCGTTCGAATATTTTTTGTTTACATCACGTGGTGTGTTTGTTCACAACATGCGGCACGTCCGTAGAGAAAATCTGTTTGTTTTAGTTAAAAATTTCTTGGAATATCTGAAAAAAAATTTTTACCTATTGAAATATTTGTAAAGATTCAACACACCTAAGTCCCTATTTAACCCTAGCTTGTGTGTATTTAATTTTAAAATCCAGTATTTTTCTTTCTTTCTGCGTGTGTATGTAGAACTAAAATTGGAGTCCATTAGTAAACATTTGCAATTTTCTAAAGTATGACCAGGTTGATTAAAATGGGCTGCAATTGGAGAGTATACATTTTTTTGTCGTATATTTAGTTTGTGATTATTGAAGAGAAATCTAAAGCTATTACCGGATTCGCCGATGTATCCACTGTTGGGGCAAATTGAGCAAAAGATAAAGTATATGATGTTTTTGCTATCACAAGTAAGGTTTGGTGGGTGTAATTTTATTTTGATGTTGGGTACAGAGAATGTTTTGTTTGTTATTAAATGTTTACAAATTAAACAGCGAGGCTTTCCACATTTTAAATTCCCTGATAGGTTTGTATTATTTAAATATTTGTTAGAAGTGAGGATAGTTGATAGGTTGGGTGTTTGTTTCTTTGCATTTATGGGTGGTTTATCGAAAATGTCTTTGATGTCTTTGTTTGATTGGAGGTTCCTGTAATCATTTTTTAAATTTTTGATAAGTGTGTAGGAATATTGATTATGGTTAAAAACCATGGGAATTCGGTTGTGATCTTTTCGTTTTTTGTATGTGAGAAGTGTGCTACGATCTATGTGGATGGTTTTATGTAGTGCTTCCTTTATATATATATATATATATATATATATATATATATATATATATATATAATTATAGGGTACGTATGGATGGAATAATATTCCGTATCTAAATAAACACTATTCTTTAAAAAGTGCTCAATATTTTTTACGATCTGTAGAGTTTTTAGTCCTGTACGGTTTTGTTTTTAGCTTGTGTATTTGCGTAAGTATACATTTAATTATGTTTATATGTTCATGCATTGAAATATGATTGTGTATGCCATGACCTCATTCATTCAAGGCTAGTCATGTTAATAATTTGCTCTGACTGTATCCAATATTGTGGCAATTCAGTCTGTGTCCAAATAGATCTTTAAAATTTAACAGACAAATTGACAAGTCGATAAAAACAATTTTTTTTAATTTGTGCATGTATATATGCGTGCGTATATTAATCTGTATATGTGTCTGTTTGCCAGTGTATGTGTATATACTCGTCTATTTTTCCATGTGTGGATGTTTGTAGGTTTATTTATGTGTGCGTTCTTTTTTTTTTTTCCTCGTTTAATATATGAATAACTTTCTAAACCTAATAAATTGTTAAAATTTAATTTTTTTTTAAATTTCGCAGTAATAATAAAGTAGATCTAATAGTCAATTAATTATGCTGATCTCAATTTAATCAAATATTAATACTAATGCCCGCCAAAATTATTTTTAAGTCTGCTCATATATTCTTCAAATTAGAAGTTGCTTTATTCTGATTAAAGGGGCTTTGCTTATTTTAAACCTTTTAAAACCCTTAAACTTTAAATAAACCTCATCACTTGATAAGACACAAGAAATATCGGAACAAAATAGTTACTTTTGTACTGATATTATAAAGTATTCATGTTATAATTTCTGAATATATACACACACACACACACACACACACACACACACACACACACATATATATATATATATATATATATATATATATAGTTTATAAAAGAAAACTCAACACGTCATATTAGTTATAAACTATAGTTCATTTCAATGAGCTTAATTAGCTCATATCATCAGACTCTTTTACAATATTTCCTCCATCTGGCATAAAATTTCTGCCGGAATGAACGTTTTCTTAAAATGAAGAGGGAACATAATAGAAATAATAATAATAAAAATAAGATTACAAAGAAATAAATAAATGACAATAAATGTAAGGGGAAGGAGGGAGGAAAGAAAAGAGATAGTCCAGATCCAAATATGGGTAGTATCCTTTTGAAGTTATTTTGACCTCTTAGATGGCATGACCTCTGAAAAAAAAATAATGCCATCTAAGAGGTCAAAATAACTTCAAAAGGATACTACCCATATTTGGAACTGGACTCTATCTCTCTTCTTTCCTTCCTCATTCCCCTTATATTTATTGTCATTTATTTATTTGTTTGTAATCTTATGTTTATTATTATTATTATTTCTATTATGTTCCCTCTTCATTTTAAGAAAACGTTCATTTCGGCAGAAATTTTATGCCAGATGGAGGAAATATTGTAAAAGAGTCTGATGATATGAGCTAATTAAGCTCATTGAAATGAACTATAGTTTATAACTAATATGACGTGTTGAGTTTTCCTTTATAAAGTTCATATCGCTCTGGTTAACACCCATCGAGCTCTTTATATGGATTTACCTATTAATAATTTATATTAAGGAAATCTTTTTGGATTATCCTTACCGTTTACGGACTGACAACTATACCTATATATATATATATATAGTGACGGTACACAATCTGTGGTAAGAAAACTATCCTTAATAAATAATCTTGGTGGAATCTGGTAATATAATATTAAAAATTATAAAATATCAAAAACGATCCACAAAAAGAGATCAGTGTATTTAATTACAGAGCAAATATCAAACAATAAATTTCGAATCATCTCATCTTGTAAATAGTCTATTTCGATAGACGAAAGTGTCATTCGTCTGTGTGTTCCAACATCTGCCCCAGAGTTGCTGAAAAAGACTATTTCTAAGATGAGGTGATTCGAAATTGATTGTTTAATTAATACACACACGCACACACGCTCGCACGCACACACACACACTCACACACAGACACACACAAATATATATATATTTGTGACTAATATATTATTCTCTCATTACGACTGAACTCTCTAGAGAAAAAAATTAAAAAAACAATTTCCACTTCTGCGATATATGCATTACTCTTTAGCAATCAATTGAGTTCTTTCAGTGACTGGAGTGTGTATACATTGCTTATATGCAACACGTTAAAATGTTGTCTTCCATGCGCCTATGGTTTAGTGGGTAGCGACTCCTACCGACACCAAATCGTTCGAGTTTCAATCCCGGCCAAAAGCAAGTAGATGTGTCTAGCCACACTGCTGACTTGTGATACAGTGAAACAGGCTTGTATGTGAATGAATAATATATATATATATATATATATATATATATATATATATATATATATGCGAAGATGCATCAAACATATGAGACCAATAAAAATTAAAAAAATAGTACATTTCACTTAGATAAAGCGAAAACTACAACAAATATCAATTTAGCATTTAATCTTCTTCGAAACAATCGACTTCTGAAGCTACACACTTTATCCAGATTCGTTTCAGTTTAAGGAAGTATTTATGGAAATCTTTTTTTTTTTTTTGGGAGAGCGTCGCATTCTCTTACATTTTCTCGACGTCTTAAAATTTCGTCTCTTTTAAGTGAGATTTGATTTTTGAAAAGGAAAAATCGTAAGAGGCTTGATTTGGGAAATATGGTGATTATCAAACCTAGGAAATATTATACATGGCCAAAATCTTCTACAAAAGCTATGGTCACTCGTGAAAGCACTGTGCTGAGATGAGTCAGCCATATTCTACATACTTTCCTTCCAAGCACTACAATACTCATGGAAGGTAATTAAGAGCATTATAACTTAGCATGTATGCGCGACAGAGTTCAAAAGGTCAATCTGTACCAAATGGCTTCATTCGGTGTACTTTAGCTCCGTTCCCTATACTTTTATATCAAACCTCGTATACATATTCCGAAATGTGATGTGTAATATAATAATCTGGCCCGACCCGAAGAAGGAAGTGAGGAAGCGGGGGCGTTTTCCGGCCGTTGAAAGGAACGGATGTTTGTTTGACCTTATTTCCGGCAGTAGCGGAAATGGCTACAAGAGGCAGACAGAACAGGTGTCTCTGAAAATTACGTAGGCGTCGCGTGGGCGTCGCGTGATCAAGGCAAAGCCGGAAGAAACAAGTCCCGGTTTTGGAAGATATATAAAGACTGCGAAAACACGGATTCGCCAGTCAGTCAGTCTCGACAGGCAGTCTAGGCAGAGAGACGTAGAGGAGAACAGATACGACGACACCCCCCCGTCACCCTGTCAACCCTTAGAGGCGCGCTCCCTCAACTCTCTGTTCACTAGGCCACACGGTCCATCGTTCATTAATAAAAATATCACTGATATATTTTTATATACACCCGTGTTTGTTATTTGTCGCTATATAACAGATGTTTCAACTCGTCCTTCTTTACGACTTTGGTGAGGACCGGGAAATTTATTTTTTTACATTACAATTAAAAAATAAGATTAATTTTCGTCATTTTTTTTTATTTACAGAAAGCAAAAGCGTTGCACAAGCAGCAAAAATAATTAAAAAAAAGAAGATATGTTTTGATGGTACCGTAGGTAGAATTAGAGTTCGTAAATGATTTGCTATGTTCAGAAGTGGAAATGAAGACAAAAATCGAAACACTGATTAAAAATAATCCAGGATACACAATACGAGACATCGCAGACGTACTTTACATATCTGGATACATGAATCGCTAAGATGTTTTGGTGCTTGATGATTTAACGTAAAAAATTAATGGCAAGAATTTCCATCTTCAATTCACAAATTAACGCTATAAAAACGATAGATTAAAAAAAGAAAAAGGAACGATCATAGGCGATGAAAAGCAGATTGTTTACAAAAATATGAAGAGAAAAATGTCCTCGGGAAAACGAAATAAGCCACTGTTAGGCACTCCAAATCCGGTCTGCAGCTTAAGAAGATGACAGTGCATACCTGGTAGGATTGAAAAGAGCTTTTTGTCAGAATTAGAGTTTGAATTTGAGTTTTGTTTAATGGCATATCAACACCTCTGTGGGTTATTTAATGCCAAAAATGTGGGGTTTTAAGTTTTTATGTTAATGTTAGGTTATAGTGAGAAGGTTGATTTAGTCAGATTTTAATTAATTTTTTGTTTTGATTCTTTTTTATTTTAGAAAACTGAAAATGTCTTCTAGTTTTGTATTCAAAAATGTTTTGCTGAGAATAATTTTTTTCTTTCAAAAATGTGTTGTGATAATAGTTTTTTCTTCAAAAATGTATATTTTTCTATAAAAGTTTATTTTTATGTATATATTCCTATAAAAGTATTTTTTTACTTTCATAGTGTTTTAACCCCAGTTTGTGGATTAACTATTTTGCCCATAGTTGGGACCCTAACAGATGCTACCACTTTGAGTCAAGGTGGACCTGGAAACGACAGCAATTAAGAGGTAGTTCCATGCTTCTCACAACCTTCCAGTCTGAGGACTTGCTGCCGGATGCAGTTTACCATCCTGCCAAGGACCGGGCTTTTTGTATTAGGATATCCTTGTGCAGAATACAACGTTGAATTTAGACAACGATCGATGCAAAACCTTAAGATCTTGGAACAATCCAAAACAACCCCAGACCTCACAATATTAAGATGTTTGGGTGCTTGATGATTTAACGTAAAAAAATTAATGGCAAGAATTTCCATCTTTGATTCACAAATAAACGACAGATTAAAAAAAGGAACGACAGATTAAAACGACAGATTAAACAAAGGAACGATCATAGACGATGAAAAGCAGATTGTTTACAAAACTTTGAAGAAAAAAATGTCCTCGGGAAAATGAAATAAGCCACTGTTAGGCACTCAAAATCCGGTCTGCAGTTTAAGAAGGTGATAGTGTATATCTGGTAGGATTGAAAATGGCATTTTGGATTAGGATATCCTTGTTCTAAATACGATGTTGAATTTAGACAACAATCGATGCAAAACCTTAAGAACACGGAACAATCCAAAACAACCCCAGACCTCACATCATTTTTGCAGACCTGAGAAAATTTGGTACAGCTTCCCTGGAGTGTCCTACTCACCTGATTTTTCATCCTCAAATTACCACTTACTTTGATCTTTGTAAAAGTCCCTTCCCTGGACGTCTGTAAGGAAAAAACACTTAGACCAATTCATCACCCAGAAAGTTCCTAAGTTCCGAGAGGATGTAGTTATAAAAATGCCTCAAAGAAAGCAGAAGTTAGATGAAGAAAATGGCAAATATATAGTTGAATAAATTTATGTACAAATACCTAAATATTGTTTTAGAAATTCACTTAAAAACGCTAAGAATGTTTGCTTCAACCATTTTCTTTCCTTCCACAAATCCCAATCTGTCGTAAAGAAAGCAATGACTGACAAGAGACATTTCCCAAATTTGATCTTTAAGAACCACAGAAAATAAAGGAAAGTGAAAAATAGATAATAAAAACATCAACAAACTTAATGATATCATTAGATATCAATGAGCACAACTAAAATACCCCTCGGAAAATGACGGTTTGTTTGTTTTGTTTTATTTTTGTTTTTTTGTTTTCTTTTCCTTTTTTATTTTTGTAAGATAATTGTCGCCTTTGTGCTGGGCGGCACGCATGTTAGTGAAATGTACTAACATTTCGTATCCACTTTTCAGGAGAATTACTTGACAAATTTCATCTGGACCCGAAAAATTTATTTTCATCATATTTCGCATACAAATGTTTTTTTTTTTCATTGCCAACCAACTCTTTCAAGTACTTCAGCTGTCGTCAACTACGGCTTCATCCGTCCTTTGATTGGTCGTTTTTATTGTGATAGGTGTCTAGCCACACTTCTCACCTAAACAGGTTAAGTTGAGGAACTGGTTTAGTCCCTAATGACTCGATCATTCGGCTGGTAGTACTGGGTTATTTGGTACTAGTATCACTCGGTTAGTAACTTGTGCACGTGCTTATTGTTATTATTATTATTATTATTAGTAGTAGTAGTAGTAGTAGTAGTAGTAATGGTAGTAGTAGTGGTTCAAGAAAAAGAAGGTTCTTACCGTTTAATCCGTCGATATCAATACAAGGTGGAAACGAGTTCGGGTTCTCCAACATTTCAGCGAATGTCATTTCCCTCATGGTAGGTGGACAGCTGCAAAAGCCCTCAATACACATGGCACTCTCGCACAGTTTCATCACGTCAGAATTGGTAGATTCATCACATTCTTCACCTAAGGCTGCAAATTCAACGTTGCCTGGAATTGGTGGTGACGATTTGCACTGGCTGTTGATGGCCTCAATGGAGCCATGGCTGCATTCGCATTTACCCTGGATGCATGCAGTGTATGTCCCGAAACACACTACTGAACTATTGCATGGTTGATGCAATATCACGGCTACAATTTTCAAAAATATATAGAGAGAGGAAGTAATTACTGATAGAGTTTGGTATTGTTTTATCTCGGGATGATAAAAATAATCACCAACTCCCCAGTCACGTTATTTTTAGCATAAGAATAATAATAATAATAATAATAATAAAGATAATAAAGTCAATAATTGTTGATTATATAATTTATTTTTTACAGTTTATCACACTATTTAAAGACAGAAAAATATTTTTAGATTGTAAGATTTTTTTGGAGTGGGGTCAGATAATAATGATTTGGGGATACAAGTCTTACTAATCTAAAAATTTATAAATGGAATTTTGTCTGTGTGTGTGTTTGTGTGTGTGTGTCCGCTACCTATCGACTCCGAAACGGCTGAACCGATTTTCTTGAAAATTTACACAGTTGTACTATAAGCGTCTGCGAGTATTTTTAGCGAGGTTTTGTGTCGAGTTACCCCCGATAAATATCGAAAATCGATAATCGAAAAAATCGGGTTATAGAAGGAGTGGTTCGATTTTAATCAAATTTGATACACTTATAGACAAAGACATAAGAAACGATATTCAGAAGTTTCAATGTTGCAGTTCTTACAATAGTGCAGAAAATCGATTATATATATATATATATATATATATATATATATATATATATATAAGGCAAGATGTTTGTGCGTGTGTCTGTTTATCTGTTTGTATGTTCTTTATAAAAATTCACAATTTTTATTCGATTCTCACCAAACTTCACACAAATATTCTTTAGGCTGAATCTGAGCTCCAGAACCATGGATTAGTTTTAAAGCTTTCATTACACCCGAGCAACGCCGGGCTATACTGTTAGTTAATCCATAGCTGGGAAGAGAAGAACTGTATTCATACCATTCCCAAATATAATTTAACGTCAAGGAATCTAACGAACTGGACTGGAATTGAAACTCGTCTCTCTAAGTAGTTATTCAAGCTCACAGTACCTGGTATTCCCATAGATAATGTATAAAGATTAAAACTATCATTTATTTAATCAATAATTTTTATCCTCCGAGCCTGATCTTAATCTGTCAACTTTTCAATATCAGGCACGAATGTTGTCAGTGATAGACAAAGACCACGTCTTCTTATGATGTCAAGTTGGTTACGAGATTTTGATAGCAAGTGGAAAACACGTTTAATGCCAGCTTCAACCAAGTAAAATGTGGGGGAGGCCAATAGAACTTTTGCTTTCTCGAAGAGCGGGGCGTATTTCCTTGCAGTGTCACTGTTCTTCTACATTTTGTTTGTTTTCTTTGAATCTTACTTTCATTGCTTCATTAATTTTAAGTCAATAATACTCTCTTGTCACGTATCTATCTATCTATCTATCTATCTATCTATCTATCTATCTATCTATCTATCTATCTAATTTAAACTTATTTATAAATGGAACTTTGTCTGTGTGTGTGTCTGTGTGTCCGTTACCTATAGACTCCGAAACGGATTAACCGATTTTCTTGAAAATTTACACAGTTGTATAATAAGCGTCTGCAAGTGTTCTTAGCTAGGTTTTGTGTCGAGGTACCCCAGATAAATATCGTAAATTGATAATTAAAAAAATCGGATTATAGAAAGAGTGGTCAGATTTTAATCAAATTTGATACACTCATAGACAAAGACATAAGAAACGATATTCAGAAGTTTCAAGGTTGCAGTTCATAAAATAGCACAGAAAATTGATAATATATATATATATATAAGGCAAGGTGTTTGTGTGTGTGTGTGTTTGTCTGCTGTATTTTTTTCAGGCCTTTTATTTTAGTTGTTGGTTCGGGTTTGGCTCTAAGTAGGTATAATTGTAGTTCTTAGTCTCAGCCATGATACCATTTACCCAGAGGACTTATTTAGCTTTCAAAATTCAGTTTACGACGAAAAAAAGTTATTTGATATCGATACCAGGAAATCAAAATTTGACTTACATCCATTCATTTTTCTTTCAGTCTACGGTTTCGCTTTAACTGGAAACAACTATTGCTTTTTAGTCTTTCGTGCCAACGTCCAAAGAGTCTGTGCTCCAGAACCATGGATTAGTTTTAAAGCTTTCATTACACCCGAGCAACGCCGGGCTATACTGCTAGTTATCTATATTAGCAGCGTGCATAGGTGATTTAATAATTAAATCCAAGTAGATTTGTAAATAAAGCTCAAAATATATATTTCAATTACATAATTTAAGTTTAAAGATTAAAATATAGAGGGCAACTGGGTTGTAGCATTGCGGTCTCTTTCGTGGAACTTGGGGCTCCATAAATCCCAAAATCTTTCTCTGCCCACCCCATAGAATTTATTAGGGCGTCTTTGTGGCCATGTGTTCCCATGTTAAAACCCATTGATATAGTGGACGTCAATATATAAAAAATATTCTCCGAAAAAAAAAGTGGACCGATTTGTATTTTTAAAAATACCCACCAAAATGGTTGTTTAGCCCGGTCTTTTCACTGAGACGAGATATAACACAAGGTCGGGTTTAATGTGAGGAACCCGAGTGGATACACTCAAGCCAAAGACAAAAATTGTACAGCCCCGCAACCGGGTACCTCACAGTATTTAATTTCCTGAGATGCGTCTCTTTCCGCAGACAGAGTTACAGCTGAGTCGCACTCTGCCGGATGAGAGAGACGCAACTGAGAGATGATAATCTTCCCAAGACATGGTCCGCAGAATGTGTCCAACAGAATATTTCCGTTTTGTTGCATTTTTTTTATAATCTTGTGGTTCCAGCAAGGCATTTTACTGCCACTGTTGTGCAGGGGGTTACATAGGAGGAATGTTATGAGAAAGACTGACATGTTACAGAGGTGTCAGGAAGAGAGTATGAGAAGGAAGAGAATACTGATGAGAGTGGGGTGGACGAAGAAAAAAGCATGAGAGAGAGGATGTAATTTAGTGAGATAAGAGATGACTATTGACTTTACATTTAAATTCTTGGAGATTATAGCTGTCGGGAAAGCAAGCATGCGGAAGGGAATTCCACAAATTTATATGCTTTTGGGCACCAAATGATTAGCTTAAACGACTGAAATTTTTACCACTACGAGTTTTCATGGGACGACCCGTTTCCCACTCAGGCTATGGGTGTTATTATTATACCATTTCTAGAATAGTTTTCATCCAAAACTACAGAAACCAGCCTGTCCTAATATCTAACAATAGGTGTGTATGGAAGTTATATGATAGATTCATCTGTCCTAAGTAGAACGATAAACTACGTCTGACAGCAAGGTCTCTGATCAGGAGTTTTTGGGGAACATGGAATTAATTAATTGCTGATGTTCCCAAAGACATCATGACCCGGTGTAATAGCAGCTGTCAGGTCGCAACTATGGGCAAATAGTGAAACACAAAGTGGGGTCAAAACAATGAAAATATTAAAATACATTTTATAGTGTAAATACAAAGAATACATTTTCATATTTTAAAAAAATCAATACATTTTTATTTATTAAAAAATATATTTAAGCTTCCAAGAAAACTAAATGATCCATAAACATACAAACAAACAAATAGAAACGAACTTCCAATCAATGGTTAACTAGGGAAAGAGAATGGCTTGTAAATTTTAATGGCTGCAAAACAAAAGTGCTCCCTTTTAACCACCTATTATGGTGAAACACACCTATTTCTCAGATAATGGACTCTCCCTTCTATATTAATAACAGTTAACAGGAAGTTAACTCGAGAAATTCGTGGGAAATTCATAGGTGTTCTAGAGAGTTCTTTAGAATTATATTAAAGTTCAGTAAGGCAGTTGATATTAGTCAGCAGTTAGTCGAATACTAAGGACTCAGCTTACAGTTGAAGATTACCAAGTTCCTAACATTTTGGGTGCGTTAAGTCGATTAGCAACTGACTTAGCACGATTATAACTTTCAGTGCAAAACTACTCCACAACACTACCAGAGAGAAACTTTCCTGCCACCACTTTTCAACCGACCTGAAGTGGAACGAATATATATATATATATATTTTTTTAATCATCTCACCCAAAGCAAGGCATTCCACTGCCACTATTGCGCATGGGGCTACATAGGGGAAGGTAAAGAGAAGGAGTGGTTAGACATAGAGAATGTCAGGAGGAAGGTGACAGATGAGTAAGGATAGCGAGGATGAGGGTTAGGCAAATGGGAAGAGTGCTTGATAGAATGGGAGCAGGTTAGTGTGTTAGGAGGTGTCTATTGACCTTACATTTAAACTCCTGGAGATTGTAGCCGTCGGGGAAGCAATCGTTTGGAAGAGAATTCCACAGTCGGGAAGTGCGAGGAAAGAAACTGTTGGAGTAGAAGTTACGGCTGCATTTTATCGGTTTCACTGTAAAAGGGTGGGATCTAGTTGCTAATCTAGTATCTCGTGCAAATTCGTATTTAGGGGGCATCAGTGATCTAAGTTCATCGGAGCAGAAGCCGTGAAAGTATATATATATATATATATATATATATATATATATATATATATATCGGATCTATCGCTGTATTTTCTCGTAATTGATTCTGACTTGGCATCTCAATTTCATTCATTTTCTCATCGACGTGACGTGGATTCCTCTTGCCTTTTCTACAAATATTTTCATGTCAACTGTTCTGATGTGCTTTTCTTTCCCTGGTGTCTCGTCTACGTGAATTTAAGCACGCTACTATATTGGCATATAGGTCCCACACGTTTACCGTTGAAATAGTTACATATAACTGCCACTTCTTATCCAACAACTTTGTTTTTTGCACTTCCCGCCTGTGGAACTCATTTCCGTTCACATTCTTCCCTGATAGCTACAATCTCCCAAAATGTAAATACAACGTCAATTGCCATCTTCTATCTTCTTGAATACTATTCATCTTTTATCTTTTCCATAATTCGTGTGCCCAGTTTTTTCTCTCACTGTAAATCTCTATCTTTGCACTGGTGATGGCCCTGTCTTGCTTGGGATGAAATGATTTTAAAAAATACCTTTTTTCGTGAGTAAATGTAACGAACTTGACTAGAAGGCACTTCGATTTCACTTTCCGAGCAGCTATGACACAAATAAAAAATATTATAGCATTATAACAGTACCTATAAACGAAAGTAATATGTATCACGAACAGGCAAGCGGTGAACAGTGTGCAAAATTGTCAAAATTATCAAGCGTAGACTTGAAGGATTTTCCTCCATTCCTATATTATAATTTGATCTAAATGTTCAAATAAACACATATAGGGTACCTAAACTTTATGAACTTAAGGGCAGTACTAGATTGGCGGCAAGGTCTCATCATTTTACAGTAGAAATTGGTTGACGTAACCTTCTCTTAGAATACTTTCATGATAATTCTTCTGACGAACTTTTCTCTATATTATCTAGATTTTATGAATTTAAGCGCAGTACTAGATTGGCGGCAAGGTCTCATCATTTTACATTGGCTAGATTTAACTGCAAATTCTATGCTGATAGTTTTTTGTAGCACTTCTCGCTTTTAGTTAATCTCTTCTGTTTTCTTGCTTCCCAGTCAAGTTTGATCTTCAAAAATTAAAATGCAATGTCAATCGTTATCTTTTGTTTTTTAATTTCTGTTCATTTATTGTTCTCGCTTCTTAATTTTTTTTTTATATTCTTTCAAACTCAATAGCCACTTGTGTGTTAGTAGCTTTGTTGCCTTGCTTGGGTTGAAATTATGAAAAGCAATGTTTAAAATGTACAAGTGCGAAAAAGATACACAAATGTATATATAAAAGATTATGATTTTCCCCAATCCGGATTAGAAATCCGAATTAAAAGTCATTATCATCAACTTCTTCTTCTTCATTTCCTTCTTCTTCTTCTTCTTCTTCTTCATTTCCTTCTTCTTCTTCATTTCCTTCTTTATAACTTGTCTGTTCTTGGGCGATTATGGCTTTCTCCATTTACCTGCTCTTAGTAGATTTTATCTTTTTATGATCTCTAAATCCTGTTCGACCAAATAGGTAGGTTATACGCTGCTTTTCTCTGTCCCTCCTGCCTTTAATGTATCCTATCTGGATATATAAATATATATACACTACCGGCCATAAATTTTTTAAAAGAAATGATGTATTTCATACTATTTTTAGTATTTATTGCCAAATGAAAATAGAATGATCCTTTTCTTATTAATACTTTGCAAAAGCTTTACAAGGCAAAGAAGCAAAGATGAACTCGTCCAAATCACCTTAAATTTTCGTCATTCTTTCATTGATGAAATTGCAATATAGGTAATTTTTAAATATTTATAAATTCATTTGATGCACATGTTATTGTGCAATATTAACAAAAGAACCATTCTATTTTCATTTACAATGATTCACTTGGCAATAAATACTAAAAGAATAGTATGAAATAAATAATTTTTATAAAACACTGAGGTGGCCTCATAATTATGACCTCGTAGTATATATATATATATATATATATATATAATATTATTATTATTATTATTATTATTATTAAATAATAGTCATAAATCTATATACAGGAATAATCATAAATCTACATTTAAACTAAAAAAACTCAAACATTGTACCAAACTGGCTAGCAACGTGTGGAAATTAAAAATGAAAAATGGAAAAGTCCCTTATATAACTTGGGCTATAGTGAAAATAGCCAAACCATACAACGGTGGCGATGTATGCAGATTGTGCCAGGAGGAAAATTTAGCTATTATGTTGTTCCCTGAAAGATCAGAAATGACGTCTAGATGTAACCGCACCTAAAATTAAATATTAGAATCATACAAACATGCATAAAAGTGTTCTAAGATTCTTAAATAACTCCTCCTTAATTTTGAAAATTTTTGGTTGTTTAGAAATTCCAGTCGCACGTTCGTAAAAAAAATTCTTGTTTGCATGTTTGAAAAACGGAGAATTCAGTTATATAAATAGCCTGAAGCTACCGAAAGGTTGAAACCTAGGTTGCGGTCCAAATGAAAAATATTCAAAAGTTCTATAATATAATTGTATTAAAAGCTTTTTAAATACAACTATGTACTGGTCGGTGTGCGCTGTGGTGCATTGGATATCGGTTCGGAAAGAGAAATCGGGGAGCCGAATTCGAATTCCAGCTGAATTCATTGCATTCACTTACGCGCAAATACCCTTTGGAAAGGTATTAATCCGTCTCTTCCTTCCAGGTATGGGTTAAATAACAGGACAGATTGGGTTCTATAGCCTTGGTCTGCAACCAGTCTACCGCAGAAAGCAATGGCAACCTAATGCAGGATAATCTTCTGCCCAGTCAGTCATGTCTCTTTCGATCAAGCGTATATCACGTATGGCACTTAACTGACTGATGTACTGGTCTAATTAAATTATGGCCAAAAACTGTATGCAAGCTCTATCTAAAGTTAGGCTCAAATTCACTGCAAAGAAGTTTTAAGAAGGTTTTTAAGGAAATCATAATCTATTACCTGGTTTACATTTTTCCATGTTTTCTGTGGGTGTTGTGCCGTTTACACAACGGCACTGTTTTGTCTTGCATCCAATCTGCTTACACTTGGCATTAACAGGACAGTTGTTGTCCGTGTTACAGAACTGACCAATCAAAGCAATTCCTGAAAAAGAATAAAAATAAATTTAGTTTCAAAATGACCTAAACTCTAATGCGTTTGCCTTGTTTCAGTTCCGCTTTATATCCATTTATATTTATTAAAACGAAGAATTAACGAAGATTAACGAAACTGCTTATAAACAATCGATGATTTGAAATGATTTGTTTGAACATTATTTTTGTTTACAATCAAACAGTATTATATATTTATTTCTAACGGCCTGATTATTTACGATAAATTTTTGTTACGAAAATGTGCGTCATTAGGCAGGATAGGGGTCGCAGGTTCGAATCTTGCCAAATGACACACATTTTCGTAACAAAAATTTATCGTAAATAATCAGGCCGCTAGGAATAAATATATAATACTGTTTGATTGTAAACAGAATATCTACTTAAATACGAGTATCGATCAAAAATAATGTTCTAACTAATCATTTTATATATATATATATATATATATATATATATATATATATATATATATATATATTATGCTCTCATTACGATTGAGCTCTCTGAAGAAGAAAATTTTTTAAAGTTTCCACTTCGGCTGTAATGCGTGACTCTTCAGAAATGAATTGAGTTCTCTCGGTGACTGGCGTCTGTATACACTGCTTACATACAAGACGTTAAAATTTCCCTTCTCTGACCCCATGCGCCGATGGCTTAGGGAGTAGAGACTCCGACTGACACCAAATCGCTCAAATTTTCGATCCCGGCCAGAAGCAAGTGGATATGTCTAGCCACACTGATGAGCTGTGATACAGCAAAACAGGCCTGTATGTCGATGACTAATATATGTAGATATATATGTGTGTGTGTGTGTATGAAATGAAATGAATTAAGTCACAGAAAGTCATTACACCAAAGCAAATTTAAATTACATTACTTAAAAATACCCTTGGAATCATTCAGTCAATTTTTCTTGCGTCGAGTCACTGACATTTGCTTCACTTCAAATTCTGCCCGTGTTCTAATGGTTAAGCAGTTTTTTTTCAAACGATTTGTCATATTTAAAAATGAAATACTAAGGCTATTTCTGTCGGAAGGTATATTTTTGTATCAAGATTTTAAACATCTTAGTCAGTAGACATTAATTTCACTGTTTATAATCAAGGTTGTCTCCTCAAATAAGTGTACCCACTATAAAATTTGTAATATTTAAAAATAATATTGGATTTTTTAAAAATCCGTTATTTTAAAATTCTGCATGTCCTTCTTTGAAATAATTGATGTAAATATAATTCCGAGCTTGTTCGTTTAAAATATTCTACAATTCCATCTTAGTAATCGAATATTGATTAAATTAATAACTTACGGTGTTTACATCATTCTATATACACATTGAAGTGCCAAAAGTCATGGGAAAGCAGTATGTAACAGTAGTGGTTGGTGGCGCCTCTAAGAGTTTGATGTTATGCAAATGCCCAGGCTTATATCAGTTGATATTTAATGTGTCATTGTGAATACTGACTAAGCGGCTCATGGCAAGGCGACGTGAATTAAGGAGTTCGAACGGAAACAGGCAGATGCAATATTTCCATTTCTGAAATTATGGGGCATTTGTCATTCCTCGATTCACGGTGTGGCGTATATAATGGAATCAATCCTGCCCATTGCTGATAACTCTATGATTAAGAGCAGAAGCGTCTGGCTAGAATTGTTTGCGATAATAGACAAATGACACGAGCTCAAATTACACTTACATTCAATTTAAGAGGTTTTGATTGAATTATTTTTCTTTTTACGGTTTATCAACCCTTTATGGTTTATTTAAACCTTAAACATTTTTCGGATTGTACGAATACTTATTATCGGTAGGTGAATATTGTACGAACAATTTTTTAGAAAAAATGATATTTAAAGATACAATTCTACTATTTAACCTGACTGAGAGAGAAAATATGAATTTATACCTTTTCTAAGGCTATTTGCGCGTAAGTGAATGTAACGAAAGCTACAGGGATTTCACATTTCAAACCGCTGTACATAACACCGGGTGTGCATTGTAGTGCAGTGGGTATCAGCTCAGAATTTAATTTCGCACAAATAACCTTGAGAAAAGTATTAATCTGTCGATTCTCCATCCAGTTCTGAATTAAATAGCAGGACAGATTGGGTTCTACAGATTTGGTTGGCAACCAATCCACTACAGAAAGTAATGGCAACCTACTGTGGGAAAATCTCCTGCCCAGTCAGTCATGTCTCGAAAGAGACATGATCGCCCAAGCGTGTTTCACGTATCGCACTTAACTGACTAACTGAATAGACAATTAAAGATTCTACTGGACATAAAGTGGGGGATCTGTTTTCTATTGTCATGAATTAATAAACTTATCCCCTACTAACTACTACTTATTAATATAATAATATAATTCACCAGTCTACCGCAGAAAGTAATGGCAACCTACTGCGTGATAATGTCTTGCCCAGTCAGTCATGTTTCTTTCGAGACATGATCGTCTAAAGCGTGTATCACGTATTGTACTAAACTGACTGACTGAATAGTTGGAAAGACAATTACGCTTTTACTGGGCATAAAGTGAGGGATCGTATATTTATTGTCCTGAAGTAATAAACTAATCCCCCACTAATTACTAGTTACTAATATAATAATATAATTCACCAGGCTACCGCAGAAAGTAATGGCAACCTACTACGTGATAATCTCTTGCCCAGTCAGTCATGTCTCTTTCGAGACATGATCGTCCAAAGCGTGTATCACGTATAGCAGTTAACTGACTGATACATAGCACCACTAGAATATTCTCATATACATTTCTTAACCCAATTCTGTAAGTCATATTTGCTACTGATGCTGACTAACAATTCAGGAGGCACTATCCATTAGCTTACTTCATAGCTTCTTTAAATTTCGTTGGATATGGGATCAGAAGACTGTTCAGGGTAGCTTTAACGACACTAGATACTGTACTTTGTATAGGTTTGTGATCTTTGCTAAATGAACCCTAGAGGATTGGCAACATGTGGCGCACTTATGGGGAGTTTGTTTCGAACTTATGATCAGGCTCCAGTGTAGCGCAAGCATTCTGAGCTTATTGACCTCAGTTGTCAACAAGGCACCGTACAATTGGTGGTAGTTCTATAATAGCACACTATTATAAAACCACCATATGTTCACGTGGCATAGGTTGGATTAGTTGGTCCGTGTAAGCATGTCATGGACTGGTGACTACTACCTTCGTTACCCATTGTACCCATTGTACTCATTCAAAAACAACATGTAACTCTTTCCCCAACAATAATGTATGATTGCTGCTGAATACTATGCCGTGTCATGGGAACGAAGATGTCAAAAATCGTTTTAAGGAGCATTAGGGATATTTCCAAGGAAAAGTGTGGTTATCCCGTTTGCCCTACATAATCCCAACCAAGCATTTATGGGGGTCGTGGAGACGTCCATTCGCACGCACGATCCTTCACCTCCGAGTATCAGTAAGCTGTGGACATCTATCGGTACGAAATGGTTCAACATCACTCCAGTGGTTTCTCTAAAACCTTGCGAAATCGATGCTACATCAGTTCACTTCACTTCGCCGGGACTCTGGGAAGTTACTACACAACATTAGAAGCATATTCAATGAGTTTTTTGGCACTCCCATGTACACTTATTCATTATACTTACCAATGATAACTGGCTTTTTACATTCATCAAGTTCATTTTCTGCAAAATACAATATAATAAATAAACAAAAGTGTTTGGATAACTAAAGCGTATCTTAAACAAAGAAGGAAACATATTAGATAATAAACAACTTATACAGTACGAAAAAAAAAAAGAAACGAAATATATCTACATTCCATATTATTTGACGCTGACCGTAGAGCGAAGACGAACAAGAACAGCTTGCCAAACAGAGTTCAAAAGCGTTTAGGCGGCTTTGTGGTTGATGAATTATTTTCCAACTTTCCCACAGACCCCAGATGAAATTTTCGCTATTCTATGGCTATTTCCATGTGTTATCTCGTGAATAAGAATAAATAACTCAACAACAGGAATAGGTTAATTGTTGTATTCCGTGAAAATAGTATTTACAAAGGTTATTAGTATCCAATACAAGAATAAAGGTTAATCGTCTCAACCGTCGTAAGACGTAGTATGAGCAATGACTGATTTGATGATCGGCTGCTTCGTCACACTCTACTACGTAGATGCCACCATTACATTACATAGTAATGGCATAGTCCATTATAGCCGAATAGGCGCGGGCGTCCCAACACCATGGCAAATGTTCAGACAGATATTCTCTGATATTGAGTCCTCAGCCCTATAAACATTATAAGTTTGAAAGAATATATATAGTTCTGCTGCTGTAGTTTCTTACAATTAATAGACCGTCATACCTAACCGGCTGATCTTCCTAAATATCAAAATTCTCCTCATGTTAAATCTTCATCGTCCTTCAAACATGCATTGAGCACTTTCTAATACAACTGTTTACTGGTCTAATTTAAACCTGTTGAAAATGCTGTTCTATGTATATGCTGTTCTATATATATATATATATAGAACAGCATTTCTATATATGCTACTATATACATATATAGTAGCATATCCTGCTACTATATATATATATAATGTTCGCTAGAAGAGGAGACAAAAATGATAAGAAAGCAAAAAGGACAGCCTTTGTACTAGATGGCTACATCACATCAAAGACAATAAAACTAAGCAAGAAACAATAAAAGTAGAAAAAAATGGAAAGTGATAAAATTCGGTTAAAAGCAGGTTGACATCTTGACCGTTAGGGAGAAAAAAGAGGAAAGGAGAAATGCAAGGAAAGGGAAAAAGAAGGAAAAAAGAGAAAAAGTGAGTTAGTATGTATTCTTTGGGACCAAATTCCTAAATGTATTTTCATTCTGATTAGCTAAAAGAAACACATTTGTAAATTTTATATCTTCCCACATACATACACAGCAAACCAAGGGTTTTTGGTATTTAAATGTAAATCATTTGTACAGCCAACATCAAACATTGCCTATCTCGAAACATAAAAATTTCCGTGTCGCAATGTACAATTCATAACTATATGTTTTTATATATATATATATGTGTGTGTGTGTGTGTGTGTGTGCACTTTGCATAAATAATATATATATATCATTCATGCAAAGTGTAACTGTGTCCGTTGTCTAGATTTCTGGAAATATTTCTTGCAAGTAATCTTGCTTGCAAAGACAGCACTTGCTGGCTGTCCATTTTTATGGCACTAAGAGTCTGATTTTTCTGAAACTGGAAGAACAAATGACAGACTCAGTGAAAGAACAGAATACAAAGATATCTTAGAGTAATAAGGATTTAACCAAATTTAAATTTTGTGTGATGCAATGGAAAAAATAAACTTAAATATTCGCATATTCTGATGCAAGCGTTTGAAATTCATCTGAAGAGAAAATTTTGTTAACTGCATCATGCTAGGCAATTTTTCTTTCCTGAATCCGTCTTGCATATTTATAAGTTTACTATTTGTTTATTCTTAGAATATTGCTGCTATATTGATCGGTACTTCTGCTGCATATTTTAATATTTTTAATGAAATCAAAAGAAGAATATATAAAGTAGATTCATGACACGTACATCGCAATATAAAGAGTAGATCACATATACAAAATTAGATTCTTGTCACGTAGATCGCAATATAATGTGGAGATTGCATACCAAAGAAGATACGTGACTCGTAGATCGCAATATAATGTGTAGATTGCATACCAAAGTAGATTCATAGCCCTTAGATCAAAATATAAAGTGTAGCTACAGTGTAAATTCATGACAAGTAGACAACATACCAAAATATTACCGTTTTTTCTTTTTAGTATATCTTCTGTTTCTTGAGATTCAATCTTTGAAATTAGCTTTTCAAAAAAAGAAATGGTTCTTGTAAGGGATTAGGGATCAGTTTAATCATTAATTTCTACTGATCTGATATCGATTTACTCCTAGAAAATACCCTTGTGTTTTCCAGTTCTTTGCTTTACCCTCTAAGCTGTACATACTACGTGATGACGAAAACCTGCACTCTGTATAACATGCCATTTTATTATTATATATTATAAAAAGGCGGAGTTTGGTAAAGAAGTATTTTCGAAAAGTTTTGGCTGCTTGCGTGACAACTAAAAGAACAAATGCTTAAATGGCAGACTTGATTATGTCCGCAGATTGAGAGAGGTCCGATTAAGAAAGTTGTTTTTTGTTTTCTGTTTTTTGTTTTTTTTACAAAAGACAAAAGACACGAAGTCTTTCTTTTTTTTTTTTTATTTTTTTTTTATGATTTCGCATGTACGGGATTTGGCCGGCCTATTTGCTTGATTGCTTGCTTTCCTGGGAACGGGTGTCGTATTGGTCGCTTCCATGTTGATCTGACATGCAAACAGAGCGAAAGTGACTTTTCATTTTTATCTGTCATGTTTATGCAATTGTTTCGACTCAGAATTTGTTATGAAATCCGCATTGAACATATTACAATTTTTGCTAGAATAAGTGCGCTTTTAACTACTGTACCGAAATATTCGGATTAATAATCCGGCATTTCTTTCTGTAAGAATTTTCGCAGACTAAAATTTTACTAAACACAGGGAGTTATAATTCTTTATCTATATTTAACATAACCTTTTAAAATAATCGGCTTATGTGAACTTTGTAAAAGCAATGTTCAAGAAATTAGGCTATAACTCATGTCTGCGCGAAGCATGAAATTTTCTATGTCGTGTTCAAATTTTGCCTACTTTTACTTTTACTAACGTTAATGACCTTGGTAATAAATGACCTTAGCAATAAATGACCTTAGCAATAAATAAAATTTCCCCCACCCCACCCCACCCCCAACTAATGGTAAAATTGAATTCTCTGGTCTTGGAAGGCCGACTAATAGAAACGGAAAACCCTAAATCTTTTAAGAATAATTTCACTCTAAGCAAGGCGGTAAAGCCACTAAGACCGAAGGAGGGATCACTGAGGGTGAAGGAAACGAGGAAAATTAAATACCAGCATTTAAGAAGCAGAAGATAATGATTGAAGCTGCATTTAAACTTTTGAATATTGTAGTTGATAGCAAACTAGGAAGCTAGAAGTCAGTCAGTCAGTTAAGTGTCTGACGTGAAACACGCTTAGGCAGTCATGTCTCTTTCGAGACATGACTGACTGGGCAGAAGATTATCCCGCAGTAGGTTGCCATTGCTTTCTGCGGTAGACTGGTTTCCAGCCAAGGCTATAGAATCCAATCTGTCCTGTTATTTAACCCATAACTGGAAGGAAGAGACGGATTAATACATTTCCCAAGGGTATTTGCGCGTAAGTGAATGCAAGGAATTCAACTGGAATTCGAACTCGGCTCCCCGATTTCTCGTTTCGAGCCTATATTCACTGCACCACAACGCACATTTCCAAAAACAAAAAGTGATGAAGAAGAAAATATTAACATAGAACTTACGGTTAAAATACGCAAAAGAAATTATGTCTCTTAGATACCAATCTAGTACTACGCTTAAATTCGTAAAGTCAAGGTACCATAGAGGAGAGTTCATCAGAACAACTATGACAAAACTAATCGAAAAGGCACGGGTATGCTACGTTACGGTAGTGGGAAAGTGGCTGAAGTCGAGATGCTATGTCAGGACAAGTAGTTAGCCGGTTAAGTGCCATACGCTTAACCGATCCCGTCTCTTTCGATCCCGAAGTGAGTTGGCAGAAGATTTTCCCGCAGTAGGCTGCCATTTCTTTCGGCGGTAGACTGGTTGATAAACTACGCTATAGAACCCAATCTGTTCTACTATTTGACCTATAGTTTTGGGGAAAAACATGGATTAATACCTGAGGACTGAAGTGGAGATTTCAATTCAGGATAACATCCTTCTTTTGATTTTGTCGAGAATCACTAGATATATAAACGAATAGTAAACGTGTATGATAGATTCTGTCGATGAAGTTTGTCTATCACGATATAGTAAACCAACTTTCTTAGCAGAAGTCTTAACAGCTGGCTCAATAGAATTGCTCACTCTGACAGTTAATGCGCCTAAAAAATACGGAAAACCAGTTTCTGTACCTCTTTAGGCTTTATTGTTACTTTTTCGTGAGCATCTTAGGACTGGAGTAGAATTACAGGGTTTTTATTTTATCCATTGACATCACAGGCTTTTTTGCGTAAATAAAAAGTTCTTTTCATTTTGTTTTAAGTAAAAGGTAAGAATTTTTATTTTTCTTCTGTTTTGGCACTGCAGCAATTCAGTTTGAATGTGTCTAAGAAACAATAGCAACTGATGACACAAGAGTCAAAAAGCATCAGACTTCTGAAGAGAAATATGATGAGAACAAAAGTTCGATCTGTAAATATCAGTTTTTCGAATTCTTTGGTTGCTATGTTACAATCCGCTGGACAAGCCATATCAATTACTAGGCAAGTGTTTTTCTTTCTGGTTTTAACAATAATGTCCGTCCTATTTGCTTCAGTTTTTCTGTCTGTGTAGATGGTGTAATCCCATAGAATGGTGACATCTTCTATTTCTGTAACCGGTGCTGGGCGATGTTCATACCAGTGCTTGTTTACAGATTTTCCATAGTGTTTGCACATTGTCCAATGTAAATATTGCCCCACTCTATCGTGACGATTTTATATTAATTTGGGGCAAGTACAGAACAACCTGAGATTAGATGGTCTATTGTTTCTTGGTGTTTATCACAGAACCTGCATTTTGGATCCACATTATTATGTATAATATTTGCCTGAAAGTTTCTAGTGAAAAGAATTTGGTCTTGCGCTGCAAGAATAAAGCCTTCAGTCTCAGACTTTAATCCAGATGCACGTAACCATCGATGAGTATTAACTTTATCAACATTGGATTTATTGGCACGTTCTGGATATTGGCCATGCAGAGGTTTGTCTTGCCAGCGTTGTTTCATCTGTTCAAGAGCTTTATCTTTGGTTTTCATTTTCATATTTTCTGCCGCAATAGTTGGTTCTTGGCTTCTGTTTTGCTTTTCTACAGACTCTATTAAATTTAAATCTTGTTTGTATTTACTGCCTTCTTTTATTATTGAATATTTTTTCTTTTTGTTTTCATGTCGTTTGACTAATTGTATCACGCAGTTCTTTATTGTTTTTAAGTATGTTAGTAAGCCAATAATTGTTGTCTTGTATGACAATTCTAGCTGAATATGACCTCTTCCACTTTCTTTACGGGGTATGTATAGACGATCTACATCAGCCTTTGGATGATGCATCTTATGTATGCTTAGAAAGAAGCTTTCTTGTTTTAGAATCCATTCGCCTGATGTCGTTTAGAGACCAGTTTAAGATGTCGAAACTATATTGGACAACTGGGATTATAAGGCTATTAATGGCCATAATTCTGTTCTGAGAATTCAATTCAGTTTTTAATATCATTTGTAGCCTTCTATAGTACTCTTTACGCACTATTTCTTTCATTTTTTTTTTTTGTGTGTGTGTGTGAATTTTTTGACTCTCGTTTACACCTAGGTATTTATAAGCTTCTTCTGGCTTTAATTCTTCTATTGTTACTGCAGGGTCTAAGCTAATTGAGGATGTTTGTTGTAGCGATCCACGTAAAACTGTAGACTTAGCACATTTATTGAAATTGAATTTCATTCCAAGCATTTTACAGTTTGCAGAAGACCTTCCAGCTCATTATCATTCTTAGCATATAACTTTAAGTCATCCATGTAAAATAGATGGCTTATTTTCTTTTGGGTTATTTTATAACCACATTCTGTTTTGTTAAAATGACTGGTTAGTGCTATTAATGATATGCAAAATAGTAAGGGAGACAAAGAGTCAAAATATACCTCTTTTGATGTTTATTTCATCAGACTTATAGGTTTCATTTATATGACTGAAGTAAAGGGTTGTTTTTCATATCGACATGCATTGTTTGATGAAATTGATGATGACGGTTGATATCTTGTATATATTTAAAGTCTTTAAGATCCAGGAATGTAGCACACTATCGAATGCCTTACGATAATCTATCCAGGCAGTACTAAGATTTTTCTTTGCATTGTAGTAGTTTTCCAAGATCATTCTGTTAATAAGGAATTGGTCTTTACATGCATAACAGCCATGTTTGCATCCTTTTTGTTCAAGCGGTAATATGTCAATTATTATTATTATTATTATTATTATTATTATTATTATTATTAGATTTGGTCATGTTTATCTGTAAGTACTAATAATTCACCCTAGTTATCTCCCTTGAAAACCGAGGAGGTATAAAAGTACTCTGTAACATCTGTTGGCAGACAAGTCTAGTCAGAGTCAAGTGCAATAAAGCTTAACTATATGTCTATTCACTGGTTCTGTTTTTACTACAATTTATTGCATTTACAATAGAAAATTCAATGCAGCCAGAACGATTTACCTTCGACTCAGAAAGTGAAGTAGCATACCAACACAATGGCTCGAAACCTTTACCAACTTCACTGAAACCCTACTCAATCAGAACCTGAATCAGCCCAATAACAAGGGTGCCCTACTGACTAATCATGTGTCTCACTCAATCAACGACACCATTGCGAGATCTATGAAGTAGAAGCAAAAATGTTACACAACCTACATAAAATCAAAAAATTAATTATTTGCTCGACATGTACTTGTTACCCGGCGACATTAGATCATTTTCTAAAGACCCTTCGAACATTAAGCAGGGATTGCAATTTTCGTCTCATGACTGTATTGGTGGCACAAAAGGAACACATTTAGGACGCCTTCGTAAATGGTCTACGCGATGTTCAAGTGAGACAACGTCTTCTTGAAAATAAAACCCTTATTTTGAGAACAGCTTACGAACAAGTATATACATGTGAGCTTGCTATACAGCAGTCCAGCTCTTATTTTCAACCCGAAACTGTGGCTGCCGCTCTAAAGAAAACTTGTTCCAGCTGTCCTTCTTTCAATGGTAGTCCAATTTATCCTTCTACCCAGGATATTCCACTTTCAAACACCCTAAAACAATCTGTTACTGCTGCACCAACCAGACAGACATGTTACTACTGCGGTTTAAGTCTACACTTAAGGCTTTCCTGTCCTGCCAGGGAAACTCGTTGTCACAACGGTGGAAAAATAGGACATTTTTTCCAACGTATGCTGTTCGTTTAAAAGTACCTCTCACAAAACAACCCGTCCTGTCAGTTCATTACCGTTTTATGCAACACTGGCCGTGTTCTTTGGCTGCCTTTCAAAAACTATCAGAAGAATTAGAATTAACGGAGTCCTCGCCAATGTATTACTAGAAATTGATAGTTCGGAAAATTATATTGGAGACAGTTTTGTAAAAATTTAGGAATGACATTATGTCCCCTCCCCCCAAAAAGTAACAAAGGTGAACGCAGCTTCGTCATCGCACATAAATGTTTGGTCGACCTACAATATAACGACGTTCCAAACATAGCTGTTAAATGATAGACCTTTGTTGTGAGTTGGTACTAGGCCACGATCGTTTTCAGCAACATTCCAGTATTGAAATCCTGTTCGGCGGAAATATTCCTGCATTAAGAATTTGTAAATTGACTGCTGTTAACATTCCGTACCCATCACTTGGCGAAAGATTGCAAGCCAATAGCAACAAAAAGTAGACGTTATTCGCACGACGACAAACAATTTATTGGGTCCGAAATAAAAAGAATGCTTCGAGAAGGAATAATTCAGCCAATGACGCTACCATGAAGGGCCCAAGTATTAATAACAACCACAGAAAACCGTAGAAAGAGGATAGTTGTCGACTACTCTCAGACAATTAACCGGTTCATCCTTCTGAACGCTTTTCCATTGCCACGAATAGATGAAATGCTATGTGAAATAACTAAATATAGTATATTCAGCAGGTTAGATCTGAAAAGTGCTTATCATCAGGTGGTCAGTAAGATAGAATACAGACCTTACACTGCATTAGATACACCTATTAACACAAGTAAATAATTTTCCATTGCTTAGCAGTGGAAGCCTTCGAAAACTCAAGCAGGACATTGCAGAATCTGTAACTACAACAACAGATCCATCTGTCTCACTAGTAGTTGAAACTGATGCATCAGACTGTGCGATTCCTGCTTCATTAAGGCAAGCTGACTGCCCTGTAACTTTTTTCGAGGACTCTCTCTCTCTCTCTCTCTCTCTCTCTCTCTCTCTCTCTCTCTCTCTCTCTCTCTCTCAGAACGACGGCACACGGCGATTGAAAAAGAAGCCTACGCCATAGTTTAGACGTTGAGGAAGTGGAGACACTACTTAATTGAACGCCACTTCAGACTAGTCACGGAACAAAAATCTGTTGCGTTTATTTTCAACTGAAAGGCTAACAGTAAAATTTAAAAAATATATATCAAGATGGAAAGTTTAACTATCTTGTTTCTCTTTCGACATCACCTATTGACCCGGTAAAAAGAATCGGATAGCTGACACTCTGTCGAAAAAAGTCAATCAGTCAGTTAAGTGCCATGAAAGAGACATGACTGACTGGGCAGAAGATTATCCCGCAGTAGGTTGGCATTGCTTTCTGCGGTAGACTGGTTGCCGACCAAGGCTATAGAACCCAATCTGTACTGGTTTTTAGCCCATAACTGGAGGGAAGAGACGGATTATACCTTTCCCAAGGGTATTTGCGCGTAAGTGAATGCAAGGAATTCAACTGAAATTCGAACTCGGTTCCCCGATTTCTCGTTCCGAGCCGATATCCACTGCGCTACAACGTCGAAAAAGAGTATGCAACCTTATTTCAAGCACGTAAGAACTTCAGACACTGCGCATAGATCTATACCAACCAGGCATAACACGGATGGTTCATATGGTAAGGAGCAGGAACTTACCCGTTTCAATGGAGGTCGCTAGAAAAATTACAAATTCCTGCCAAACGTGAACCAAGATAAAACCCAAATTTTATAGACCTACACTTGCGGGTCCTAATAAAATATGGTAAGGAGTAGGAACTTACCCTTTTCAATGGAGGTCGCTAGAAAAATTACAAATTCCTACCAAACGTGACTCGAGATAAAACCCAAATTTTATAGACCTACACTTGCGGGTCCTAATAAAATATGGTAAGGAGTAGGATCTTACCCTTTTCAATGGATGTCGTTAAAAAAGGACTAACGGGCAAGATCGAAATGAGATGTCTTCCAACCTCAATAATCCAATATTAAATCGTGAACTACCCAGGCGTTCAAAAAGATCAAAGAAGCCCGGACATTTGAAGTATTTCTGCCTACGAGTAAAGAAATACGTAGGGGAGAATGAATGAATCTATGAATGAATCTATGAATGAATCTATCTATCTAAACTTATTTATAAATGGAACTTTGTCTGTGTGTGTGCGTCTTTGTGTGTGTGTCCGTTATCTATAGACTCCGAATTTCTTGAAAATTTACACAGTTATACTATAAGCGTCTGCGAATGTTCTTAACTAGGTTTTGTGTCGAGGTACCCCCGATAAATATCGAAAATCAAAAAAATCGGGTTATAGAAGGAGTGGTCCGATTTTAATCAAATTTCATACACTCATAGACAAAGACATAAGAAACGATATTCAGAAGTTTCAAGGTTGCAGTTCTTACAATAGTGCAGAAAATCGATAATATATATATATATCTATAAAAGGCTAGACGTTTGTGTGTGTGTCTGTTTATCTGCCTGTATGTCTGTATTTTTTCAGCCCTTTTATTTTAGTTTTTGCTTCGGGTTTGGCTCTAAATAGGTATCATTGTAGTTCTTAGTCTCAGCCATTATACAATTTACCCAGAGGACTTATTTAGCCTTCAAAATTCAGTTTACAACGAAAAAACTTATTTGATATCGATACCAGGAAATCAAAATTTGACTTACATCCATTCATTTTTCTTTCAGTCTACGGTTTCGCTTTAACTGGAAACTTTTTAGTCTTTCGTGCCAACGTCCAAAGAGTCTGAGCTCCAGAACCATGAATTAGTGTTAAAGCTTTCATTGCAACGCCGGGCTATACTGCTAGTGTACTTATAATTCGCACTACTTTGAAAACCGAGGAGTTATAAAAGTTCTCTGTAACATCTGTCGTCAGACAAGTATAGTCAGAGTAAAGTGCAATAATACTTAACTAGAAGTCCAATCTCTGGTTCTGTTTTTGCTACACTGCGTATTCGTTGTTTTTTAATTTGTTTATTATTTGTTTGATTTTTTTGTTTGTTTCAATTTTTTCTTATTTTTTCTTTTCTTTTTTCTTTTCGAAGTTTGGTTATCTTAATTTACTTAGCTTAAATTATATCTGAAATTATATTTCTACAACAGCACAATTTACTAAATAAACTAAATTTACTAAATAATGCAACACTTTGAAAATATAAATATACTCACTAGAGAAAGTGCGGATGTGCGTTGTGGTCCAGTGGATATCGGCTCGGAACGAGAAATCGGGGAGCCGATTTCGAATTCCAGCTGAATTCATTGCATTCACTTACGCGCAAATAACCTTGGGAAAGATATTAGTCTATCTATTCCTTCCAGTTATGGGTTAAATAATAGGACAGATTGGGTTCTATAGCCTTGGTCGGCAACCAGTCTACCGCAGAAAGCAATGGCAACCTACTGTGGGATAATCTTCTGCCCAGTTAGTCATGTCTCTTTCGAGACATGATCGCTCAAGCGTGTTTCACGTATGGAACTTAACTGACTGATAGAAAACGCAGATTATATAAGATATTCGATTGTTAGAAAAACAATGGCTGCAGCCGCTCGAAGTATTCTATTCTATTTTGAAAAGCCATTTTAACATAGTATTCATGGGATATATTAGGGGAATTTTTCTATCCATAATAATTAATGTGTGCTCTTTAGTAATTTTTAACTTATTTTCATAGAGAAATATTCTTAAAGCATAGAAGCCGTTAATTATGAACATGACAAAACTTTATCTTTTTTACTTTTCTTGCATGAGTCCAAACTTGTGCCCCCCAAACTTCTGCCAATACCAACAGAGCAGGAGAAGTGATTGAACAGCATGATTGGTTGTTTTTGTTTCGGTGGGTCATTTATTGCCAACTAAATTTTATTTATTGCTGGTAATACCTTTTTCTTTCAACAATTTATTATTGTTTTTATATAAGTTTTGTCTAGTAATACTTTTTTCTTTTCGAGTACCAAGATTCATTGGGATTTGTTTTTAAGAGCAGGGACTCCAAGTCCTACTCTGTTATTTAACCCATAACTGGAGGGAAGGGACGGATTAATACCTTTCCCAAGGGTACCAGTGCTTAAGTGAATGCAGTGTATTCAACTGGAATTCGAACTCGGCTCACCAATTTCTCTTTCCGAGCCGATATCCACTGCACCACAGAGCACATCCGTCACTAAACGCTTACAGCAACCTCGTATTCCCAAGCAGTCACTCATCTAAGTACTGACCAGGATCAACGTTGCTTAACTTCGGTGATCAAACGAGAACTGGTGTATTTAAGGTGATATGGCATGAAGGTGTTTTCATAAATTCTGTACTGGTGATGAGAGCCTTGAAGATGAAGAAAGTAGAGAACGGTCATGCAGACTTGACAATGAAAAATTGCAAGCAGAGTGCCAGAAAAATGTCTCAGACTCTTGGTGTCAGCACTTCAACAGTCTCAAGCAATTTGCAGACTATTGGCAAGGAAAAAAACTCGATAAATGGGTCCTTCATGATTTCAATGAAAATAAAAAACTTTGGTGTTTTGAAGTGTGCCTGATGCTCTTTCTGCGTAAGATAAATGACCCCTTTCTTGACTGAATACTCACTTGTGTTTAAAAGTGAATCTTTTATGATAACCCTAAACAATCAGCTTAATGGCTGGATCGTGATGAGTCCCCCAAACATTTCCCAAAGTCAAAGTTGCATCAACAAAAGATGATGGTGACTGTCTAGTCGTCAGCGATTGGTGTCATTCATTACAGTTTCCTGGAAGCCAATCTGAGCATTAATTCAAAGCTTTACTGCAACCAACTTGCTGAAATGCATGAACGCCTGCAAAAAATGAGACCTGCATTAATGAATCGACGTGGTCCAATTCTTCTCCACGATAATGTGTGACCATATGTTGCAAGAATGACGTTGCGAAATCTCACAGACCTGGGATAATGAGGGTTTACCACATTCTCCATATTCTCCTGACCTTTCACCCACTGATTAACATTTCTAAGCGCTTAAGTACATTTTTAAATGGCAAAACCTTTAGGTCCAAACCAGAGATGGAATCAGTTTTCAAATATTTTGTTACATCACAGCCAATAACTTTTTTATTAACAAGGAATAAATAATCTTATCTATCTTATTATTTATGTTAATTCTTTGGGGTTTCTTTTTTACAGTATTTTTCACTCTCTACAAGGTCCGGGGGTAACTCGAGGTAGAGAATTAAATTAAAGGGTAGTTTATATGAATAGATTACGATTGACTCAGTTTGAACAGGTTGAACAGGTCTTGATTGTAGTTATCGATGAAGCATCCTCTTGGAAGTCAGTTCCACAGGGCAGTGGTTCGCGTTTCTTTTTTTTTTCGAGTATTGGTTATTTTGTTACTTTAAAATCTAGGATTTGTCGAAAGTATTAGGTAATTACAAAAACAATAGCCGATTTCTGAAACATTTTTTCTTGATAAATTAACTGTAGAAATGTTGAAATTAATCAAAATACGAACCTAGACGCACATTTACCATGGAAGACTCAGGAATCAATTCCCTTTATATACATTTTCGGCTTATGTAATGTCAGTCCTTCAATATGTCAGTGAATGCTGGACAATATCCTCAAAGATAAAGGAAACTCTGGAAGCAGCTGAAATGTGGTTCTACAGAAGGTTGCTGCGTATATCGTGGACCGAGCATGTGAGCAATGATGAGGTTTTGGAAAGGATAGAAACAAAAAAAAAATAATATTGAGCATCAGGAAGAGACAGCTAAAGTTGCTGGGACATGCAATAAGGGAGGAGGGCTTGGAAGACCTGATACTGACAGGCCAGATAGAGGAAAAAAAGAGAAAGAGAAAAGCAGTGGATAACATATTTGAAGGGCCTGAGTAGGTGGATGACAGAACGGGGGTTGCGTGGTGTTACAGGAGACAGTGGGCTCAAAGCCACCAGGAATAGGGAGACGTGGATGGCCATGATCGCCTACTTCCTGAAAGGACAAGGTACATAGAAAAAGTTACTTTCACTTTTAATCAAAAAGTTTAAATTAGTGCCTCGCTTTAATTCAATGGTAGAAATAGAAGCACAAAATTGAATTAAACTCTTCCATCGCTAACATTAAATTCTCTATTTTATATCGAAACTATTTTAGTGTACATATGCATGGTCTTGATGTTCTTAGTCTTTCCCAACTTTGAACACCAAGCATTTTCTAATAGCAAAGGAAATGTCTCTCTTGAGTCCCTGAATGAGTCTTTCACGTGTTTTCGACTCTCATTATTGCACTGTTATCTGTTTTCTCTTTATTTTTCCCCTTCTTCTCAGAACTGTAGCATGGTATTAAAAAATTGGTCGTATAGAAATATTTCTGATTCTCTCGCTCAGTCTCTCTCTCACTCGCCATTAATCTGTCATCACCTACATGTTGGCGATTTTAATGTTCATCACGTCAAGTGGCTAAATCTATCTAACACTGGTATTCAACCTTTTTTTCATGTTTTTGACTCTCCTTATTGTACTCTGTTAGCTATATGTTTTCCATTTATATCCCCTTATCTTTTGAGGACTGTAGCATATTAGAAAAATATTTGACAGTATATAAATGCTGTCCCCCTCTCTCTCTCTCTCTCTCTCTCTCTCTCTCTCTCTCTCTCTCTCTCTCTCTCTCTCTCGCCAGATGTTTCTGCTTTGTGTTTAGATTCCTGATAACGTACAAAGAATAATTTGCAATGATATTAGTACTGAATTTACATCAGTCACTTTCACACCGCCTTATTGTAACTTCCCTGTGCCTTTTCTGTGAATATTTTCATGGTAACCTTTCCAATGTATTTTCCTCTTTGATATGTTCACCTTATAAATTTAAGCATAGTACTAGATGGGCAGCTCGGTCTCACTATTTTACATTTGAAATTGCTAGATGTAACCATACAATATAAGTTAACTGTTTCTGCTATCGTACTTCTCACTTGTAGAATTTTCATCCGGTTTGTTTATTGAGCATCAGGAAGAGACAACTAAAGTTACTGGGACATGCAATAATGAAGGAGGGCTTGGAGAATCTGATACTGACAGGCCAGATAGAGGAAAAAAAGAGAAAGAGAAAAGCTGTGGATAACATATTTGAAGGGCCTGAGTAGGTGGATGACAGAACGGGGGTTGCATTCAGGGACTCAAATTTTAGTATAAGGACCTCAAAATTTTAAATGCAATATCAATCCGCATCTCCTGTCTTCTTAATTCATGTTCTTTTATTGTCCATTGACAACGTTTTTGGAGATTCTTTCCCACTCAGTAACTGTCTTGCGTCGTAATGGTTTTACCGCTTTACTTAGAGAGAAGTTATTAAAAAATATCTTACCATTAAAATCTGTAAATTCGTTCATTTTCTGAAATAAATGATACTTTTCTGAAACATTATTCTAGCAGAATTAGCCGATTTAAACTTTAAGTAATTTGATTTGAAACAAATATTATTTACATTTTGTTTCGTTGGAAGAGACAAAAAGTTGTCTCTCCTTGAATAACACTGTAAAAAAACTAAAAATAGATATTACCGAGAATAGGAAACCGTCACGTGGTCTGATGAGATATCGTTAGGCGGGAAAGTCAATCACCCTCATTTTTTTCGGGACAGGTAAAATAGAAAATTGTACATATTCAAGCTCGTAGAAATTATCATAAGATAAGTACTAAACTTTATATGTTATTTCAGATAGAAAGTCCCTTGTGAACATTTTTCATATAATTAAACATATATGTATATTTCAAGTGTTTTGATATAAAGACTTTTGTGGCTTATTGAACTTTTGATGTTGTGAATTATTCGTTTTGTGAATAAAACCAATATATATAATTCGCGGACAAAAGTTTAAAATATCGCAGAAAAGCATTTTTAACACACACGGATAGTTTTTTGATGTGTTGAGTGATTTATTGAAAGCCTGAAATTTGGTAAATTTAAGTTAGGGTGACAGAACTGAGAGAATTTACCTAATGCTAAGAATGTTAACACCTTTTTCATATATATATATATATACATATATATATATATATATATATATATAGAGAGAGAGAGAGAGAGAGAGAGAGACGGAGAGGGAGGGAGAGAGATTTTAACTACCCAGTAATCTGACAAACCTTTAGAAAATATTTTAAGCAATCAAATACTTTACTGAATTCTAAATACTTTGGTCATTCAGCCTTACCTACGAAGATAACTTTTGAAGAAATGTAAGAAAATTGCCAATAAATTTAAAATTTAGTATAAGGACCTCACTTATTTTCTGATAATATCGTGTATATAAGTTTGCATTTACAAAAATTGATACGTCTATGCACACTCAAAATATTCAAAATTATTTTAAAAAATACTGAGGTAATGAGTTTTTCCATTTATGATTAATTGACATGATTTCATTTAATAACTATATCACTAGGCCGTTACAAATTATGACTGAGGCTCAACTGAAAGATGTTTACATAATTTCGTCTCTGGTATTTAAGAAAATATCAAAACTTGATCCCCATAAGGCGAGCAGAGGTGATGGAATCCCAGTCATTGTCCTGAAGAAATGTGCCCCTGATCTCTCCTCTCTCCTCTCTAAATTCTATCATTACTGCCTCTCTGCTTTCTGTTTTCCTGCCAGCTGGAAGTCCTCTTCTGTGGCTCCTGTATTTAAGAACTCAGGAGAACGCTCGGACCCATCCAACTGTCGCCTCATCAGCCTCCTACCAAATTTCGGAAAAATGTTCAGAGCTATTATCAATGCTGAAATAGTTCAACATCTTAACAGGCCCACAAACTATTCTCAGAAAGACAGTACGGCTTCCGCTTTGTCAGGTCTTACAGCCGATAAGCTAATGACCATCACGGAGTACATATACCAGGCCCTTGATAAGTCTGGCGAGGCTCGTGCTATTACCCTGGTTATCTCCAAGGCTTTTGATAGGGTTTGGCACGCTGGCCTTCAACTGAAGCTACAGGGTTAGGGTATGCTTGCTTGATTTAATTCAATTCAGGGTATGCTTGCTTGATTTAATTCAATCTTTCCTTTGGATTTTGATGTGCTAAAACTTTATTTTTGCATGACATTCGTACAGTTTGCCTAATGATAAGAAGATTAAATTACATGATACGAGTTATTTATAAATATTGCGTATTATGTTTAACCTGCTCATTGAATGCAGAAGTAAAATTATTCAAGTTTTAAGTTTCGGTAGAAGAGGAGGACATTAGCCTGAATATACATAGTGTGAATAATGATAAACCCTCATCCGAAAAAAATATGTTAGAAACTTAAACTTTCTTGATTGTGAGATAACGTGTTTTGTGTTGGCTGATTGCAATGACGAAATGTTAAACTTAATAAAAAGGGTATTATGAAACTACTTTTTTTATTAAATTTTAGTAATGAAAGTGCTTTCGTATGGAAACCCCTTGTACTGAAAAGTTTAATTAATTAAAATTATATATATATATATATATATATATTTCATTAGGAAGTGAAAGTCAGGTATCATCTGACGTTTTATATTAACTGATTCTCTAACGCTTTCTCGAACGCATACCAGGAACTTTTAAAACGCATCACTGGAAGTTTAAAATAAAGCAGGAGCTGTTCAAGAATTATAAACATTTTAATCCGGGTCTATATGATCCTAAAATATATCTTTATATCTTTTTATAGTATTTACATCCAGCCATTACTTCAAAAAGTTTAAACATAGGTCGTGGAAATGACTCATTTCCAAATTATATATATATATATATATATATATATATATATATATATATATATATATATATTAATCATATCACCCCGAGCAAGGCGGTAACGCCACTGACATGCAGGGGGCTACGTAAGAGTGAAAAGATTTGAAAAGAGAAAGCCGGAAACCACATCCTAAACAAGGGATGAGCCTCTTCACCCGTTCAATAGACGTGGGTGGATTGTAAACCGGGCGATAGTTTAGTCTATCTACTCCAAAGCATAAACTTATAACTGTACTCATTTCGAAAAACCCTCCACGTATCTACGTGGAAGAAACAAATTGTTGTAAAAACAAGAAAGAGCTAAGCACATGAACATCAGCCAAAGGGATTCGGACCTAGTCAGCACGGAGCCCAAAAGAAAAAACCCGAGACCAGTAATCAACTAACAAAAATGTGCTCAATACTTAAGCAGAACAGAATAAGTAAAGTATACCTAGTGAGCCAAGAAACCTACCAAGGTTTCATCTAAGCGGATCGTCAGTGTTCCCTGATGACCCGCTTAGGTAGGTTTGTTGGCTCACTAGCTATACTTTACTATATATATATATATATATATATATATATATATATATATATATATATATATATGTATTGATTGTTTAATTACTTCGTTTCTTGTCAAATGTGCGCTGGTCTAATCTTATTAGATTAGACCAGCGCACATTTGTTATTAAAAAGTGCTCAATACAATTATATTGTAGAACTTTTGAATATTTTACATTTGTAAACGAGTTATTACGCGACTCAGGTTTCTACCCTGAGTGGCGTCTTCAGGCGATTTTCAATAACTGATTTTACCGCTTACCGTTTTTCTTTGTTGTTGTTGTTGTTGCTTTTAAGAACACTCACATAACGATGTTTTTTTTTTTAACGCTCACGTGGTAGGAAACTTTTGAACGCGCAATTTTTAAAATTACAAGAAATTATAACGTTTTCAGCTATGTTTGTATGAACCTAAGAGGCATTTTTTAGTATAGTTATACTTACTCATAATTTCCGTTCTTTCATTCAATAGTTCGTTTTTGTTTGGGAATAGCATACTCTAACTTTTCTTCCTGGCACAGTCTACATACTTTGCCACCGTTGTAAGGCTTGGCTGTTTTTACTATACTCCATGTTATGTCTGGGTCTTTTTCATATTTTGATTTTAATTTTCACACGTGGCTAGCCAATTTTGTACATATTTTTTAGTTTTCTATTTTGAATGTAGACTTGTGATTGAATCACCTGCTCTTAAAGGTGTCTTTGGTTGATCCCAAGTATATTCTATTTTGGCCATTTAAGTCATGTACCTTTGCCTGTGGTGGTGCAGTGGATATCGGCTTGGAACAAGAAATCGGAGAGCCGAGTTCGAATTACAGCTGAATTCATTGCATTCACTTACGCGCAAATACCCTTGGGAAAAGTATTAATCCGTCTCTTCCTTCCAGTTATGGGTTAAATAACAGGACAGATTGGGTTCTATAGCCTTGGCTGGCAACCAGTCTACCGCAGAAAGCAATGGCAACCTACTGCGGGATAATCTTCTGCCCAGTCAGTCATGTCTCTTTCGAGACATGATCGCCCAAGCGTGTTTCACGTATGGCACTTAACTGACTGACCTTTGCCTTGTAAATGATTTCTTTTGTGTTGCAAAGACCTTGAAGTGGATATTTATTTTTGTCTCTGCAGTAGCATTCTTTATTCGTGGTCTTGTTTTGTACAATGCTATCTAAGTTTCTGGCGTTTTTTTTTTTTTTTATGAGACTATCTAAATTACTAGTACAACCATAACTTAGCTTGATTGTGTTTCTGTTGAAAGTTTTGTTTAGTTCTGATCCTTTTGGAAAGTGTTTATCTATCAGTTTAAAAAATATTTGTCTTATTTTGGTCTTAACCTCTAAATTAAATGGTGAGTTGAACCAGATAATGTTTCGTTTTCTATTATCGTTTATTGTTTGTCTGTTTGGTTGAGAATTATATTGTAAAATGTTTTATGGCCAGATTTTCTTAGTGCATCCTCATAGATATTTTTATTTTCATCAAATATTGTTTTGTTTGACGAAATATTGGATAGTCTGTGTTCTATTCCTTTGTGAATGTGCCTAATTGTACTTTTGGGGTGGTTGGATTTTGGATTTATGTGTTTTAACTTAGTGTCTGTTTTCAAATATGGCAAGACATTGCCAGTTCGCAAATTATATATGTATATGCGTGTGTGCGTGTATGTTTTTGTGCGTGCGTGTGTGCGTGGGCATGTACAGTGCATTGTATATATATATATATATATATATATATAGGTGTGTGTGTGTGTGTGTGTGTGTGCATGTAGACTGTAGTGTATATATATATATACATGTGTGTGTGTGCATGTACAGTGTGGTGTATATATGTGTGTTTGTTTGTGTGTGCATGTACAGTGTAGTGTAAAAAATAGATATGTGTGTGTGTGCATGTACAGTGTAGTGTATATATATATATGTATGTGTGTGTGCATGTACAGTGTAGTGTATATATATATATATATATATATATGTGTGTGTGTGTGTGTGTGTGTGTGTGTGTGTGTGCGTGCGTGTGTGCATGTACAGTGTAGTGTATATATGTGTTTGTGTGCATGTACAGTGTAGTATATATATATATATATATATATATATATATATATATATATATATATAATAATATTTATTAATAAATTATAACATTGATATGTTATAATATCACTACAAAAGTAGCTATTTTGTTTCGACACTTTTTGTGTCTTTTCAAGTGATGTGGTTATTTCAAAATGAATGGCTTTAAAAGGTTAAGAACAAGCAAGACCTCTTTCATCAGGGAGGCATTATTGTATGTACAATGTGGACCAATCAGAGTAAAGCAACTTTTACTTTGGAGAATATGTGGGAAGACTTAAAATTAATCTTGGTGGGCATTGGTATTAAAATTTTATAAAATTAAGATCAGCATTATTAATTAACTATTATATCTACTATATTTTTGTTGCTAAAAAAAAACAAAAAAAAAACAAACTATATTTTAACAATTTTGTACATTTAGAAAATTATTCATATTTTAGACGGAGGAGAGAAAAAGAACGCATACATGAATAAACTTACAAACATTCACATATGGAGAAATATTCACAAACATTAGTGAGAAAAAACATATACATAGTAATACACCCATGTATATATACATACACAAATTTTAAAATTTAGTCTTTATCGAGATGTCAATTTGTCTGTTAACTTTTAGGCAGACTAAATTGCTACATATTGGATACAGTCACGGCGGATTCATAAAATCACTGGCCTCATATGAATGGGGTCAGGATAGACATAATCATATTTCAATGCATGAACACATAAGCGGGAATAAATATATACTTACGCAAAAACATAAAACAAACTTAAATGCGTATGCATGTGCAAAACGTAATACATATATATATATATATAGAGAGAGAGAGAGAGAGAGAGAGTTCAATACTGTTCATATGAAGTTATGACTGTAAGCCTCGGTTGTTTAGCTCGCGTGTGCGTGTGTCTCTGCGCATGTCAATGGTTGTATATATGTAAAATTATGTCTGTGTATGCGTAAGAGATGTCATGACAAAAATACATATTCCCACCAAAGTCAATTCCACCTTCAACAAAAGTTCATCAATATACGTATCTCCGTATACATCCAGTATTTTGAAATAAAATTAAAACAGTTAGTTAGACGATCAAAAAAGCATGAAACTTAAGAAATCTATCTATCTATCTATCTATCTATCTATCTATCTATCTATCTATCTATCTATCTGTCCATACATACGTACAGATATAAATATATATACACACTTACAAATATATACAGAAATATACATAAATATAAATACATACACAGAAATATACACAAATATATATATATATATATACATATATATACATATACATATATACACACACACACATACAAATATATACGTATTACATATATATATATATATAAACACATACATACACACACACATACGCAAACAAACATATATATAGAAACATGGACACTTTAACAAACATATATACATGTGCGGACATATACACAAATATACAGACATACACAAACACATGCATGTACACATATACACACACACATATATACACACACATATATACACACACATATATACACACACATACACATACATATATATATACATATATGATCGTATAATACGTTTTTAATTCATATTTGGAAATCACTTGTTTCTGATGAAGGACTGAGGTCGGCAGAAATATAAAACAATAATAAAATATGTATATATACATATACACATATACACATATATACACACGTACACATATACATACATATATATATATATATATATATATACATTTTCAAATTCGAAATCTTTTTAAAAAATTCCTTCCCATACACACATATACATATACACATATACATATACAAAAATATACAGACAAACATGTAAAGCCTACACACATATACAGATGAGTACAAATATCTACAAAAAAAAAAAATATATATATATATACAAATCAGTAATTAAAGCAAATCTCAATATGTCTACAAGCACAAAAGGACAAATGTACACTTATACATACATACGCACAAAAATATATACATACATATATATATATATATATATATATATATATATATATGTATATATATATATACGCACGCACATACACATATACTTATACACATACATACATACATATACATACATGCATATACAAACACATACAAACACGTACATACATTAAAAAATATATATATATACATAGATACATAAACTAATATTTCAATATTAATTTGCCTATATCCGATGGGTACCTCCACCCGACCTAGACGCCCCAATAATAACCTCCCCAGATACACAATCAAGCACATATCAACACAACAAAAACTTACAAGCAAAGAATCCAATACCGAACGCCAACCCAAATAGCCATGAGGCACTCAGTCCGACATCGATTATTGCGTCAAAACATGGCAGAAACTATACCAATATAAGTCATTCGGCCGGAGTATAACACGTTTCACTATAGTAACGACTGACAGACCAACAAATAATAACCATCATACTCGAGGCCAACATCTCACATAATTTCTTAACTATTTATAAATTCCCTGCCCTGCAAAAACCAATGTCGGGCAGAGCACCACACAGCCACACAACCCGCCTAACAATATTAGGTCTAATGGCTGGCAAAAATAGTATAGTATATGACGAACAAAGTACCCAGCAGAGTTAACCAGAACGTCCAACCCAAATTACACATTAGTGACCCGTCCACGGTCACTAATGTGTAATTTTTCTGTAATTAATTTGCCAACTTGGTTAATGTTATTAACCAGACTAAAATTAGTAGTGTCTATTTTCTTATAAGGCCGCTGATTTTAAATACAAAAACCCTACTAACTATAATATTAGCAAGAAAAGATCTAGAAAAATAATATGGTTTACCCCTCCCTACAATTTGCTGGTTAAAACTAAAGTAGGAAATAAATTCTTAAAATTAATTAACAAACACTTTCCAAAAACTAATCCTCTTAGTAAAATATTTAACAACAATACTCTCAAGTTAAGCTACAGTTGCACGGATAATCTAGAAAAAATTATTAAAAAACATAACAACAAAGTCCTCAAAAAGTATTATGATACTAAAAGCATTGTAAATCACAATTCTCAAAGTGATCGTACCAGAGACAAAGGTACTAATACCAGCAATTGTAATTGTAGAAATCCTAAAGATTGCCCTTTACATAATAACTGTCTAGTTAGCTCCATAGTTTATATTTGTACCGTCTCCACAATTGAAAATCCTAGTAATATAAAATTTTATATCGGTTCGACTAAGAACTCGTTTAAAACTCGCTGGCATCAACATACATTATCTTTCAGTAATAATTCCTATAAACACAGCACCTCATTATCTAAATACTATTGGTCCTTAAAGGAAAAAAACAAAACACCCACTGTTAAATGGAAAATCCTTACAAAGGCCCGAATTTGTAACTCTCTCCGTGCACCTTGCTACCTCTGTCTCAACGAAAAATTAGAAATTATCAAATTTAGGGATAAGGTTAAACTGTTAAACCAGAGGAATGAGCTCACAGTTCATTGTAAGCATAGTTCAGCATTTACATTAAAATACGGGCTGTAATTTTCAAGTAATTAAGAAAAATATCCTCAACTGTCTTTTTGATGGGTGTTTCTATTTGGGTTGGACGTTCTGGTTAACTCTGCTGGGTACTTTGTTCGTCATATACTATACTATTTTTGCCAGCCATTAGACCTAATATTGTTAGGCGGGTTGTGTGGCTGTGTGGTGCTCTGCCCGACATTGGTTTTTGCAGGGCAGGGAATTTATAAATAGTTAAGAAATTATGTGAGATGTTGGCCTCGAGTATGATGGTTATTATTTGTTGGTCTGTCAGTCGTTACTATAGTGAAACGTGTTATACTCCGGCCGAATGACTTATATTGGTATAGTTTCTGCCATGTTTTGACGCAATAATCGATGTCGGACTGAGTGCCTCATGGCTATTTGGGTTGGCGTTCGGTATTGGATTCTTTGCTTGTAAGTTTTTGTTGTGTTGATATGTGCTTGATGTGTGTTTGTATATGCATGTATGTATATGTATGTATGTATGTGTATAAGTATATGTGTATGTGCGTGCGTATATATATATATACATATATATATATATATATATATATATATATATATATATATGTATGTATATATTTTTGTGCGTATGTATGTATAAGTGTACATTTGTCCTTTTGTGCTTGTAGACATATTGAGATTTGCTTTAATTACTGATTTGTATATATATATATATATATATATATATATATATATATTTTTGTAGATATTTGTACTCATCTGTATATGTGTGTAGGCTTTACATGTTTGTCTGTATATTTTTGTATATGTATATGTGTATATGTATATGTGTGTATGGGAAGGAATTTTTTAAAAAGATTTCGAATTTGAAAATGTATATATATATATATATATATATATATATATATATGTGTGTATGTATGTATATGTGTACGTGTGTATATATGTGTATATGTGTATATGTATATATACATATTTTATTATTGTTTTATATTTCTGACCGCCCTCGGTCCTTCATCAGAAACAAGTGATTTCCAAATATGAATTAAAAACGTATTATACGATCATATATGTATATATATATGTATGTGTATGTGTGTGTATATATGTGTGTGTATATATGTGTGTGTGTATATGTGTACATGCATGTGTTTGTGTATGTCTGTATATTTGTGTATATGTCCGCACATGTATATATGTTTGTTAAAGTGTCCATGTTTCTATATATATGTTTGTTTGCGTATGTGTGTGTGTATGTATGTGTTTATATATATATATATATGTAATACGTATATATTTGTATGTGTGTGTGTGTATATGTGTATGTATATATATGTATATATATATATATATATTTGTGTATATTTCTGTGTATGTATTTATATTTATGTATATTTCTGTATATATTTGTAAGTGTGTATATATATTTATATCTGTACGTATGTATGGACAGACAGACAGACAGATAGATAGATAGATAGATAGATAGATAGATAGATAGATAGATAGATTTCTTAAGTTTCATGCTTTTTTGATCGTCTAACTAACTGTTTTAATTTTATTTCAAAATACTGGATGTATACGGAGATACGTATATTGATGAACTTTTGTTGAAGGTGGAATTGACTTTGGTGGGAATATGTATTTTTGTCATGACATCTCTTACGCATACACAGACATAATTTTACATATATACAACCATTGACATGCGCAGAGACACACGCACACGCGAGCTAAACAACCGAGGCTTACAGTCATAACTTCATATGAACAGTATTGAACTCTCTCTCTCTCTCTCTCTCTCTATATATATATATATATATGTATTACGTTTTGCACATGCATACGCATTTAAGTTTGTTTTATGTTTTTGCGTAAGTATATATTTATTCCCGCTTATGTGTTCATGCATTGAAATATGATTATGTCTATCCTGACCCCATTCATATGAGGCCAGTGATTTTATGAATCCGCCGTGACTGTATCCAATATGTAGCAATTTAGTCTGCCTAAAAGTTAACAGACAAATTGACATCTCGATAAAGACTAAATTTTAAAATTTGTGTATGTATATATACATGGGTGTATTACTATGTATATGTTTTTTCTCACTAATGTTTGTGAATATTTCTCCATATGTGAATGTTTGTAAGTTTATTCATGTATGCGTTCTTTTTCGCTCCTTCGTCTAAAATATGAATAATTTTCTAAATGTACAAAATTGTTAAAATATAGTTTGTTTTTTTTTGTTTTTTTTTAGCAACAAAAATATAGTAGATATAATAGTTAATTAATAATGCTGATCTTAATTTTATAAAATTTTAATACCAATGCCCACCAAGATTAATTTTAAGTCTTCCCACATATTCTCCAAAGTAAAAGTTGCTTTACTCTGATTGGTCCACATTGTACATACAATAATGCCTCCCTGATGAAAGAGGTCTTGCTTGTTCTTAACCTTTTAAAGCCATTCATTTCGAAATAACAACATCACTTGAAAAGACACAAAAAGTGTCGAAACAAAATAGCTACTTTTGTAGTGATATTATAACATATCAATGTTATAATTTATTAATAAATATTATTATTATTATTAGCTCTACTTTGTATTGAGCACTTTTTTAAAAATAGTGTTTCTTTGGATGGGGAATATTATTCCACCCATACTTGGTTATATATATATATATATATATGAAGATAAATATGACGAAATATAGCTTTAAGGTGTGCTATATTTATAGGATAGCGCATATATAAATATAAAAGTGAAAATTCAAGTCAACCCTCAGAGGCGACAGACTTTCATTCTAGGCGCAATCATAAGGTGACATGTGACGGGTTTTTCTGCGGCTATTTATATATACGGGTCAGTGGTACATTGTAGTTAATTTTCTAACCGCTATTTTAGCCGGAGTGGTATATTAATTTATTATTTGGATAATATTATTTTACCTGTTTTTATTTATATATTTATATTTATTTATTCTATTCGGGTTTTTTTATGTTTATTTATTTATTTAGATTTATTATTTATTTATTTATTTTTTTATTCTGTTTTATCAATTTTAATGGTTTTTATGGTGGCATTGGTTGGTTAATTTGTTTATTATTTGCTTGGATTAAATTATTTGTTCTTTATCATTATTTATATATTCTTTTTAGTTTTCGATTTTTAACTAAAGTAGTAAAAAATTTGTTTTTGTGTCTGCATTTTGAGATGAGTTCTGATCGTTTGTCTAGTAGATTTTTTGGTCTGGGAAGGTAATAATAGCTATTTTACCTCCAAAATTAAGTCTGCAGGTTTTAGATTGGTTGTTGTAGGCTGATGTTTTTGCCGTATTTTCCATGATATTTTTTATATGATTTGGGTTTTGTTTTTAATTTCCCAAATATACTTAGAAAGCATTGTGCTGCGCGCGTATTTACTATTTGTAAAGGATGTTTTGTGTGCGTATATTCTTTGTTTCCAGAGTTCTTTTGTTACTCTTATGTATATTTTTCCTTATTATCTGGTTATTTTACCGTCGCTTGCTATATTACATTGTTTTGTAAACAATTACCGTTTAAGGGATATTCATTTCTTATTCTGCAGTTACACGTAGGTTTTACTTGTTCGGTTGTCTGTTGATACTTTTTCTATTGTGTTTTTGTATTTTCTATTGTGTTTTTGCCATATTCTCGGTGCAACTGTAGCTGATTTTCACTGTGTTTTGTTACATATTTTGTGGAGAGTGCTTGATTCCGGGATATTTTCATGTAAGAATTTGAAGAATATTTTTGCTATGTATGTTTTTACGTTTTTATGATACGGTGGGTTGAACTATATGATATTTATATTTCTGTTGACATTTTGTGTGCATTATGGTATGTAAGTGTTTCCGGTGGGAATCCACTATCATTTAGGGCTGATTCGTAGTTTTTCATCGCTCTGTTAAATAATGCCTGATTGGAAGGCTTTTCCAACAAGTCTTCCAATTGATTATAAATGGCGGGTGATTGGAAGAAGTGCGTATATACAGCCGTTTATCGTTGAGTTTTCTGTATGGATATATGTACCTTTTCTCAGGTTTAAGGTAACATCTAGAAAATCTACATCGTTTAGGATAGTTTTTATGTCTGTCGAACCCAACATATGACATATATATATATATATATATATATATATATATATATGTTTCTAAACATATACTGTTAAATATAAGACACAATGAATGTCTATTATGTTTAATCATGAGCCGTTCTAAACGTCGTATTTTGGCTTTAATTTCAGTTGAAAATAAAGACAAAAATTCTCCAACATTTGGGTAATTTTTTATTAAGTTGGAGAATTTTTGTCTTTATTTTCAACTGAAATTAAAGCCAAAATACGACGTTTAGAACGGCTCATGATTAAACATAATAGACATTCATTGTGTCTTATATTTAACAGTATATACTTAGAAAATTATTTGCTACCTCGATACACTATATATATATATATATATATATATATATATATATATATATATAGTGTATCGAGGTAGCAAATATGTGTCTTTGCTCTACTTTTGCTTTTCATTTGTACTTTTGCATTTGTTTGTATTTGTATCGAGCACTTTTTCTTCTTTTTATGTGGTTGACTCCGTTTGGAGTTTTTTTCTTTACTGCGGAGTATCGTATGTCTTGTCTTTATTCCGCGGATTTCTTTTTTTTTTCCCCGCTTATCCAACGCCTTAGTGCGACGGATGTTAACGGAATTAGATTCTGTCGGTTATTCGTTTTTCTTGAAGTTTATCTTTGTATAAAGTTAGGATTTAGATACTTACAGAGTCTGGTTAGTTGTTATTTTGAATATATATATATATATATATATATATATATATATATATATATCAACATGCCTTGTGGGCATAGAAGAATCCAAAGGAGTATCCATTACATATAATGGTAGGATAACTCTCTACGAGAGCTCTAAACATATATGCATATAAATACATATAGAGCAAATATAAGAAAATTAAGACAGACGCGTTATTTCATGGTAATTCGGAAGTTTAGGCCTATTTCAGGCGAGCCATCTTCAGCTTCCGTCTTTATTCAACGAAGGATTCTACATGAATGGGATTCACAAAAACCTAATCCAGCGAATAAGAAAATAAAAAATAAAAGCATATAAGATGATAAGAATATAACTGTCGCTCCTCTAAAAAAGAAAATAAGAACAATCCATACGTTTGTCGAACCCACTGACATTCTCACAGAATCAGATGTAAAATTCGCATAGAACCCACACCAGATAACACGTCAAGACGCCAATTTCTCGCCCCTAAACAAAATTGATGCCGCCCGCCCAGCGGTCAGTGTCGAAAAAAGTTCGAGGGTAGCGGGTCGGGCGAGAAAGAGGGAGTGATAAAGAAAAGAGAAGAAAGGAAAGAAAGGAGGGAGAGAGAAATAGAGCTTTACATCCTTAATTTAAAGGGACCTCATTATTCTATTTAGATTTATTTGTTTGAACTTGTATTTTTTTTCCTTTTTAAAAATGTATTAATATTAAAATTTTCTCATTAAAAATATAGTGCTCGTAATATTTTTTCTCTAAAAATGTATTATCTGTAATATTTAACAGTGATGTATGACTGGAATTAATTATCATCAGAAATGTATTGCTGGTAATAATTTTCCTTCAAAAGTGCATTGTTTTTAATATTTTTCAACAGAAAAAAATCTTTTTCCCCAGAAATGTATTGTGAGTAATTTTTACTACAAGCCCTTTATCTTTAGAATAAATTTGGAACTTATTCAGAAACTATAACTTTAAACAAAGTTTTAAAAAAACAAATTAATTTAAATTTGACTAAAAAACAAATTTTGTAGCTTTTGTTAATACAAGAAAGAGATTAAAAATTAGTCAAGGAATATTTTCCCTAGTGCTCGTAATACTTTTTCTCTAAAAGTGTGTTACTGGTAGTATTTAGAAGTAATATATGGCCGGAATTATTTATCATAAAAAATATGTTCGGAACTTATTCAGAAATTATATCTTTAAACAAAGTTTTAAAAAACGCCAATTCATTTAAATTTGACTAAGAAATAAATTCTGTAGTTTTTGTTAATACCAGAAAGAGATTAAAAATTAGTCAAGGAATATTTTTTCATAGTGCTCGTATTATTTTTTCTCTAATAGTGTGTTACTGGTAGTATTTAGCAGTAATATATGGCTGGAATTATTTATCATCAAAAATGTGTTGCTGGTCATAGTTTACCTTCAAACTAACATTGTTTGTAGTATTTTTTCCGACAAAGAATGTAAGATCTTTACACAGAAATGTATTGCAGGTAATTTTCTCATAAAGCCCTTTATGTTTCAATCATATCTGAAACTTATTCAGAAACAACAACAACAACAACAACAATAATAATAATAATGATGATGATGATGATGATGATGATGATGATAATAATAATAATAATAATAATAATAATAGGTTTAAACAAGTTCAAATCATAACTTTCAAGTTTAACTTTTCGGTACTAATGACCTGAACTTGTAGCAATTAGTGTCACGGGGTTTTCGAATAAGAAGCCTTAAAAATAAAACATTTTTTTAAAATTTCGACTAAAATGAATTCTGTAGTTTTTGTTAATACAAGAAAGAAAAATACAAAGTTAATCCAGGAATATTTTTTCATTTTTTAAAAATGATTCATAAAGTTGCAAGAATAGAGGAGTTAAGTAAGTTTTTGTACTTTCGTTTTCAAGGAATGATTTTGAATTTTGGATTTTTTCAGTGAAGATAAAATTCTAGAGGGAGAGAGAGAGAGATAGAGAGAGAGAGAAAGAGAGAGAGAGGTAAAGTTTTACACTTTGATTTAAAAGAAACCAAATTATTCTATTTAAACTTAATTCTTAAGTCTAAAAGGATCAAAAAATTAAAGATTAAAAATAAGGTTGCATATTACCATTTGGTTAACAGTACAACAAAAATGATGATGCCGTATACATTTAGTACTATGAGGAACCTATCTTTTTTTTTTTAATGTATTGGTTACATATTTGTTTTGTTTTTTTCTTTTTTAATGTATTGGTTACATATTTGTTTTTGCTGGTGCTTGAGTGTGTATATATATGTATGCGCGTTCGTAGGTGTATATATGTATCTGCGTACGTGGGCATATGTGGGTATACGCATGTGTGTATGAAGGAAATTATGCACGCATTTACGTGTGTATATGAGGGGTGGATGTGCAAAGATGTGTATGTTTTCATGTATAGTGTAAATATGTATATATAAATATTTATATGTGAATATAAAGTTGAATAAATATAGTTTTAAGGTGTGCTATATTTATAGGATAAAGTGCTCAATATCAGAGACGGAGCGTATGTAAATGTAAAAGAGTAAACATTGAAGTCAACACTCAGGGGCGACAGACTGTTTCATGCTAGGCGCAATCATCAGGCCACATATGTGTTTTTTTTTCTCGGCTACTTATATATATATAATAAGGTCAGTGTTGCATTGTGAGTAATCCTTCTAACGATTATTTCAACGGAAGTGGTTTATTATATATTTATCAATATCAGTAAGTGTAAATATAAAAGTGAACATTGAAGTCAACACCCAGTGGCGACAGACTGTGTCATGCTAGACGCAATCATCAGACCACATGTATTGAGTTTTTCCTCGTCTATTTATGTATGAATATATATGTGTGTGTGTGTGTGTGTGTGTGTGTGTGTGTGTGTGTGTGTGTGGACGCATACACATGCATATATATGTATCAATCACGTAGCCGAGTAGTAAAAACGTCCTCTTTATGTGCGTTGTGGCGCAGTGGATATCGGCTCGAGAAATCGGAGAGCAGAGTTCGAATTCCAGTTGAATTCATTGCATTCACTTACGCGCAAATACCCTTGGGAAAGGTATTAATCCGTCTATTCCTTCCAGTTATGGGTTAAATAACAGGACAGATTGGGTTCTATAGCCTTGGTCGGCAACCAGTCTACCGCAGAAAGCAATGGCAACCTACTGCGGGATAATCTTCTGCCCAGTCAGTCATGTCTCTTTCGAGACATGATCGCCCAAGCGTGTATCACGTATGGCACCTAAACTGACTGACCTGGGTTCGAATCTTAGAATAGTTCGAAGCTTGGCTTAAATTAATATTCACGTTATACATAAGTATTGTAGAAAAAAAGTTGTTCGCTATATTTCTGATATTTTAGGGAAAGTCACATTTCCGATTTGATGATATGTGTATCGTGAAAGACAACTTAGTAGAAGTTGACAACAACATAAACGAGTCTACAAATATTTTAAAATGCCGTCCTTTGAAATTAATTTATTTCATTTTATGCTGTGATTATTTCATTTGCCGAATAATAACCTCGAGATTCTTTCTCTACAGTGTGCATGAATGTATTTTGTTATGATCTATTTGTTTTATATTAATGGTTGTATCATCTTTAGGTGCATGAAATACACAAGTTAACCTTCTAGAGAGTGTAGTAATTTGGCGACCAATTCAAAGATTTTATGTTGTGAAAAGAAATCAATTGGAGTAGATAAACTAAACTATCGCCCGGTTCACACTCCACCCACGTCTATTGAACAGGTGTAGAGTCTCATCCCTTGTTGTCTGTTTAGGATGTGGTTCCCGTCTTTCTCTTTTCCAATCATTTTACTCTTAAGTAGCCCCATGCGCATCAGTGGCGTCACCGCCTTGCTCGGGGTGATGTGATTAAAAAAAAAAAAGAAATAGTATTCTCAACTAAACTCAGTTTAGAAAATATTGAGGTGATATTTACCGAAGGAAACCAGGATTCTTAAATGCACAATCTTTTTTTTCTTTTTATTTGGCTCCTTTTCAAAACTAGTTAACGTTAGGGTAGGTAGGTAGGTAGGTAGGTAGGTAGGTAGGTAGGTAGGTAGAGAGAGAGAGAGAGAGAGAGAGGGAGAGAGAGAGAGAAAGAGAATAAATTTATAGAGAGAGAAAAAGAAGAGAGAGAATGAAAAAGGGTTATTATTTAGGATTGTTTATGGTCAGTTAAATGAGAACAATTTTTTCCGTAGATAAAATAAAGATTAAAATTTTAAAATTTACTGAAGGTTATTCCGGTCGGCACGCACCTAATGAGGACTGGAGGCACAATGGTCGAAACGTTGTGATAATAATAACAAATAACAAAGTTGAGGACTGCATTTATATTATTAAATATAAATAATGATAACTCCTCATCCCATAGATAGATAGATAGATAAATAGATAGATAGATAGATATGAACAGAATTAGATAGATAGATAGATAGATAGATAGATAGATAGATAGATAGATAGATAGATAGATAGATATGAACAGAATGAGATAGATAGATAGATAGATAGATAGATAGATAGATAGATAGATAGATAGATAGATAGATAGATATGAACAGAATAGATAGATAGATAGATAGATAGATAGATAGATAGATAGATATGAACAGAATGAGATAGATAGATAGATAGATAGATAGATAGATAGATAGATAGATATGAGAATGAATAGAATAGATAGATAGATAGATAGATAGATAGATAGATAGATAGATAGATAGAATAGATAGATAGATAGATATAGATAGAATAGATAGATAGATAGAATGAGATAGATAGATAGATAGATAGAATAGAATAGATAGATAGATAGATAGATAGATAGATAGATAGATATGAACAGAATGAGATAGATAGATAGATATGAACAGAATGAGATAGATAGATATGAACAGAATGAGATAGATAGATAGATATGAACGAAGAGATAGATAGATAGATAGATAGATAGATAGATAGATAGATAGATAGATAGATAGATAGATAGATAGATATGAGTGGACTGAGATAGATAGATAGATATGAGTGGACTGAGATAGATAGATAGATATGAATGGACTGAGATAGATAGATAGATAGATAGATAGATATGAATGGACTGAGATAGATAGATAGATATGAATGGACTGAGATAGATAGATAGATATGAATGAACTGAGATAGATAGATGTAAATGGACTGAGATAGATAGATGTAAATGGACTGAGATAGATAGATAGATAGATAGATAGATATGAACAGACTGAGATAGATAGATAGATAGATAGATAGATAGATAGATAGATAGATAGATAGAAAGAAAGAAAGAAAGAAAGAAAGAAAGAAAGAAAGAAAGAAAGAAACACAAAGAGACAAAAAGGCAGGTAGAACACAAGTATATTTTCTAATGGTGCAACAGATTGGCGTTCAATCCCAGTCAATGCAGACCAACCCTTCTTTCTTGATAGATTGAAACAATGCAGTCTTCTAATTCTGAGCATACTAAACTTAGTAAATTGTTAGAAATCAAATTCAATTAATTTTAGCTAAATAAGAACTTACCTAGATTAAAGTCAGCCGGTCGGCATTCATCAAAGATGAAAGGTTCAGCATTCAAATCAATATCTGATGCTGGCTTCAACCCTTTTCGACAGGTGCATTTCGAGGTGTCCAAACTGCACACTTGTTGATTACTATCCTGGCAAATCACATTTTCCTTGCAATCCTCGCCTAACATTGCGTAGGAAAAATTATACTTAGGCGCTTTTTTGCACCTGATATTGTCCTTGGCCGGGATGTAACCGTCTATACAGCGACAGGTCTTCAAAACCGGATCGCAATAGGTTAATGGGCCCCGACATCGAGTTTTCTCATCAGCGCAGGACCGATAAAGTTCGACAACTGCAAAAAAATTATACACGTTGAGTAAGAATATAAAAAAATGAAATGAATAAGGCAAATTAATACTAAGCAAACAAAAATAATCAAACAGCAGTAAGATGGCAACATTTTCACAGAGTAAGAATTGTTTTTAACACGCAAAAGTCATACAGCAAAATGATCCAACATTCTGACTTTAAGCCAAACAAAATATGGCGGATGAAAATGAGAAGTGGTCCGATTTTATTGACTAGGAAGAAATCTCAGCCTGGATCTGTACAATTTGTTTATAAAACTCGGAAGGGGAATATCGTTTCAAGCGTTCCTATACGGTTTGGAACTAACAGTTTTAACAAAATTTTCTTAATACTTATTTTATTGCACATTCACTGGAAGGGTCTTCTCGGTCATAAAATCCTTCCTCATCATCATCTATCCATCACATCCAATGGTGCATAGGGCAGCAACTTTTTATTGCTGTAACAAACTGTTGTTAGCCCTGCACCCAACCCCCAAACCTGGAGGACCGCTGGACCATTCTTGGTCCTTTCGTTTACAGCACCTGGTATTTCCAAATAGTCACCCAGGCTCGATGTTGCTTAACTTCGGTGATCGGATGGGAACCGGTGTATTCAACACGATATAGCCGACAAAATCCTTCCTAGCAAGTATTTATTAATGGTTAGTCCTCCAGAGCTCTAGAGGTCAATGCAGTGGTTTCCCCACAGGTCGCTACTGGAACCAAACCTCTTTTTGATTTACATAAATGATCTGCCTAAGAATATACTAAAATCACTTGTAAACATCTATGCCGATAATACTACTATTTACATATACACCTCTAAAACTCGATGGTCAGAGTGATTGATCTCTCTTCTGATCTTGCACAAACTACCAAATGGAGTAAAAACTGGCTGGTTACATTCAATGCCTCGAAGATCATGTTAGTTAAATTCCATCATCGCCGATTGAATCCTGAACTACCACGAATCAGGATGAACGGATATCCCTTCGGTGAGGCACCGTGTCTTGAAAGACTATTGGGTCTGAAACTCGCACCTGTCCTCAAATGGAACTCGTACATACGATGTGCGTTTTGGTGCAGTGGATATCGACTCGGAACGACAAATTGGGGAGCCGAGTTCGAATTTTATTTGAATTACTTACATTCACTTACGCAAAAATACACTTGGAAAAGATATTAATCCGTCTCTTCCCTCCAATTATGGAGGGAAAAGACGGATTAACATGATTAAGGATTCTACTGGGCATAAAGTAGGGAGTCGGTCTTATATTGTTATGAAGTAATAAACTGATCCCCCACTAATCACTACTTAATAATATAATACATCCCTTCCCTCTTTAGCTATGAGTCAAATAACAGGACAGATTGGGTTCTATAGCCTTAGCTGGCAACCATTTTACCGCAGAAAGCAATGGCAACCTACTTCGAGGTAATCTTCTGCTCAGTCAGTCATGTCTCTTTCGAGACATGATCGCCCAAAGCATGTATCCCGTATGGCACTTAACTGACTGACATACGTTCCATTTCTAATGATGTAGGTAAATGGTCGGCTTCAGGTACGAATCCAGTGAGTACCTGACTCACCTTGCTATCTTCTACTTTTGCAGAAGCCACATCCGGCCCTAATTTTTTATAATCATTTCACCCCAAGCAAAGCATTCCACTGCTACTATTGCGCAGGGGGTTACATAGGGAAAAGTAATGAGAAAGAGTGATTAGTTATAGGAAATGTTGGAAGGAGGGTGATAGACAGATGAGGATACCGAAGATGAGGTTTAAGTAGATGAGAAGAGTGTTTGAGAAAATACAAGGAATTCGGCTGGAATTCGAAAAGCAACTCAAAGTAGACAAAACAAAAATTAATATGATTAACAAAGTAAGTTTGAGTTTGAGTTTTGTTTAACGGCATATCAACACCTCTGTGGGTTATTTAATGCCAAAAAGGTAGGGTTTTAAGGGTTTTTCTTTAATGTTCGGTGAAAGTAAGAAGGTTGATTTAGTTAGATTTTGATGAATTTTTTTTATTTTAGAAACTGAACATGTCTTCTAGTTTTGTATTCAAAAATGTATTGCTGTTAATAATTTTTTCCTTCAAAAATGTGTTATGGTAATGATTTTTTTTCTTCAAAACTGTATTGTTGGTAATATTTTTCCTTCAAAAATGTATATTTTTCTATAAAGGTCTATTTTTATGTAGACATTTCTATAAAATCCATTTTTTTATACTTTCATAGTGTTTTGACCCCAGTTTGGGGGTTAATTATTTGCCCATAGCTGGGACCCTAACAGGTGCTACTAATCCAGGTCAAACCTCCCAATCAGAGGCCTTGCTGCCGGATGCAGTTTACTGTCATGCCCAGGACAGTAAGTGAAAGTAACGAATTCAACTGGAATTCAAACTCGGCTCTCCAATTTCTCATTCCGATGGAATAGTGGTTACCGTTAATAAAGTAAAAACTGAATTCTGTGGGGAAAAAAATGACTGGAAACAACCCTACTTTTTGTTTACTCACTGTGTCCTCTTATGACATAAGCGATCACGGCTCGCCAAAATATCCTGTCTTTTATAGCTATTAATAAATGCTATCTTTTTTATATTACTCTTCAACCCTGTTCGACCTTCCATTTGCTCATGCTCACTATGTATGGTACTCGATGTATTCCTTTGTCTCTCTTACCTTTAATTTGTCCTGTGGGTATCACATTTTCTAAGCCCCCTTTCCTCATTATGTGTTTTAGAAATTTAAACTGTTTCTTCCGGATGTTAAATATAATTTTCCTTTTCGTTTCCATTGTATTTAAACTTTTTCAATAACACACCACAATTTGAAAATTTATTAACTGTCATATACGATTAGTAGTTAGGATGGTAGATTTCTCATCATGCTTAGTTCCTTAAAGTATAAATTACTTGTGATTTAACCAAATATATATGTTCATTCAAATTGCAAGAATTTCCTTTTCTTTCTGAACCCATTTTCTTTATCAGAAATTTCCGTCGTTTCTAGTTAAACTAAAAATGACACAGTGAATGTGTTATAAAAGCTAGAGAACCATATTTTTATTTCTTTTCAGTGAATAGAAAACGGATGTGCGTTGTGGTGCAGTGGATATTGACTCGGAAGGACAAAGCCGAGTTCGAATTCCAGTTGAATTCCTTGCATTCACTTACGCTCAAACACTTTTGGGAAAGGTATTAATCCGTCTCATCCCTCCAGTTATGTGTTAAATAATTGGACAGGTTTGGTTCTGTAGCCTTGGCTGGCAACCAGTCTACCTCAGAAAGCAATGGCAACCTACTGCGTGATAATCTTCTACCCAGTCAGTTATGTCTCTTTCGAGACATGATCGCCTAAAGCGTGTATCACATATGGTACTTAACTGACTGACTAGGTAGGCGGCTAGATTTCATCAGTTCTCAATTGAAATAGCTAGATGTAACTGTAAGTTCTGTGCTGAGAGTGTCTTTTCTCACACTTTCCGTTTGTGTTTTCTTCTGGCTTCTTGCTTTCCAGCCAATTTTGATTTTCAAAGATTTAAATGCATTGATTTAAATGCATTGATTTCTCGTCTTTTATTATTCCCTCTCCTTAACATCCTTTCTCTTTTTTCTTATCATAATAAGAAAATTATAATAATATGATAATCTTCTGCCCAGTCAGTCATGTCTCTTTTGTCATGAAGTAATAAACTAATCCCCCACTAATTACATTTTTTTTCATGCAAAATAAGAAATCTTTTCTTTTCTTTTTTTTTTTTTAGTTTATTTAATTGAACCTCACCTTTGATGCATTCTGTCGAATCTATGGATGGTTGGTAACCAATATTGCACATACAAATCAGTCCATCACACCCTCGCCGAGCGCAGAAGGAATTCTCACGACAGCCAATATCCTCGTCACAAGGTTCAAAAACTCTGGGCAAATTTTCTACAAAGAAAGATAAATGATAGAAGTTTTTACGAAAAAACAAATCATGTGTAAACTGTATTCAACAAATAAATAATCTATTCACTCTATTGAATAGAGGAAGACGCGACAAATAAAACGTGATAAATGCGCCATTAAGTCCTACAAAAATTTATTGGAATCATTTTACATCACGTATTTATTGGAAAGCATTTTCATGTAAAAATTTTGCTACAGAAATGCATAGCAAGTTGCTTCACTGGAGTAATGTATTTGAAATAATGTTACAATATAAACGCATTCAAAATCATCTTAAAATAAACATCAAGAAATCATCTTACAGCAAACATCACGAAAACCAAGCTCCTTGCACAACCAGCCCCAAATACCATCTTACTTGATTTTGATATTACTATCTGTAATCGGCTGCTAGAACAAGTGACGGGAAAGAGGAAAACATGTATTCCCAAAATATATAACCTATATTTTCAAATTTAAAAGTTGCACTTCCTTCAGATTAGTTAAATTAAACACACACATAAAATCTATTTTTCTCTCTTCCTTATCTATATTAACTCTTTAAATAACAAGCGTATTGTTTCTGCATTCAAGTGTAAATCATTTTCCCATCAATATGTCAATATTGCCTGATGACGAGGTAAAATCTCAAAACTTAAAAATTTCCGTGTCGCAAAGTAAATTAAATTAATTTTGAATAAAAAAAATTATATATATATATAACCTTTTTTTATTCAACATTAATTCAGTCAGCAATGAATTAGAACACTCTCAGCTATAATGATAATATATACGCTAAAAAATCTGCTTCCTTCTACCGAGCGCCCATAGCTCAGAGGTAGAATCGCCGACTGACGCCAATTCAGTCGGGTTTCAATCCTGTGTTAAAAATCAATCGGAACCAAACCGTACAGCGAAACGGATCTGTCTGCGGATGACTATATATAAACACATTAGGTCCTAGTTTTCCTAATTTTTTACATCGAAAACAAATTTTTTAAACCAACCAACAAACCGGAGATTTATATAAGGTATGTTGATGACATTTTTGTTTTCATAAAAGATATGGACAAACTTGTAAATCGGATATTAAATTTTGAAAATAACTCATCGCCAAAATTTACTTATGAACTTATGGATAATAACAAATCCTCGTTTCTTGATGATATTATAGAACTAAAAACCAACGAATTTATCACTTATCTATATAAAAACCCACCAGTAAGAACTCTTGTCTTCTTAACTATAATAACAAATGCACAGAAAGATATACAATAACAGTAATAACGAACTTCTTAAATAGAACACATCAAAATTCCTCTTCACTATGAAAGTTTTTGAGCGAACTAAGGTACATAAAACAGGCATTAACCACCAATAATTTTTCTCAACTATATCATTGATAAACAAATGAAATTATTCTTACGAAAATATTAAAATTAACACACAAAAACTCAACATATTTTATTGCAATCAAATGCACAATAATAATAAACAGGACGAAGTTGCTATACAGAAAATTATTAAACACCATATTTCTGCCGTAGTTCGGCAAAAACATGTAAAGTTTATAATATATTATAGAAAATGAATGATTGCAAACCTTTTTGTTTCTAAAAAAAATAACACCCTCCAATCTAAACTAGCGATGACTAATATAGTGTATGAATTTCAATGCCTTGTACAAGATTGTGTTTCTTGTCATAAATCAATTACCTATAGTGGCCATACTACCACTTCTCTTAGTAGACGCCTTACATGTCACCTGTCTATTAATAATAGTGCTATAAAAATTACTTATTAACCCCTGATTTACAAGAAGCCTTAAGAAAAATTTTTGTTAAAAAGACAAAAATATTGTTTAAATCACAATATCAAAGGGTATCTCGCTATAAGTGAGACAATGTATAGCAAACAATTTTCTCCTACCATCAACCTTAAATTATTTAACAGTAGAAAGTTTTTTTTTTGTTAAGTGGAAAATTTTGAAAGTTTTTTTTTTAATAGATAGGCGCTCACACGATTCCCAGCCGCGCGTGTCACGTGATAGCTTTAAAGAATTCTCTTTTTATAAAACACAAAAATTACATTACAGTCAAACAAGAGAACAAAATAACATCGGAAAAAGAGCACCCTTGAAAATGCCCAGTGAAGTGGCTGAAAGTGCTGAGAAAGTAGAAATTTTGGATCATATATATAAATAGTTACGTGAAATAATAAATATACACATGGAATTACGCACATATATAAAAATACTGTTCAGTACTTTATACAAAAGTGCTCAATGCAGTATAAACAGAGCTATTGATATTAAACACACACACACATACATACATATATATATATATATATATATATATATATATATATATATATATTAAAAAAGGATTAATTCAAAGATGTTGAATGGCCATATATTTTAAAACGCATTTTTACAATCATCTCTCATCTTTAACTAGTAAGGACAAACGAAATAAGACATCACTTTCTAAATATTTTTTGAAGTTAAAAGAGGAGAATAAAGCAGCTAAAGTTAAACGGAAAATTCTGTAACAAGCTAGAATCTCTAGATTGGTGAACAAACCATGTTTCCTCTGTCTGCAAGAAAAAATGGAAATTATAAAGTACATGAAAAGTGACATATTACTAAATCAAAACTACAGTAAATTGTAAATATATTAAAAAACCATACAATTCTGCTAGTATTACTAAATCTTAGGTATGAAACTATAGCAATTGTAAGCATTTTATAGTATAAACCTTACTATCTTGATAATTTATTTTAACGATATGATCTCTCTTCTTATGTTATTTTATCTTTGTATTCTATTACAAATTGTAAACTATTTATTGCCTGAAGTATTTTTATCGCACTGGAATAGATAGATCTATCTATAACTGGAGTAGATAGATCTATCTATCGCCCGGTTCACACTCCACCCACGTCTATTGAACAGGTGTAGAGGCTCATCCCTTGTTCCCTGTTTAGGATGTGGTTTCCGGCTTTCTCTTTTCCAATCTTCTCACTTCTTTTTTTCAATTGGAGTAGATAGATCTATCTATCGCCCGGTTCACACTCCACCCACTTCTATTGAACAGGTCAAGAGGCTCATCCCTTGTTCCCTGTTTAGGATGTGGTTTCCGGCTTTCTCTTTTCCAATATTTTCGCTATTACATAGCCCCCTGCACATCAGTGGCGTTACTGCCTTGCTCGGGGTGATACGATTAAAAAAAAAAACTTAATAATTACTGTTAGCAGTTTTAGCCATGTACTATCTTATATTTATATCTATATTTTTATTTATTTATTATTATTTATTATTATTTTTATTTTTTATATCTATCATTATTATTTTATTATTTCTGTTATTTTTATTATTGTGTTATGTATTTTATATTTATATTATTATTATATATTGTTTAGTTATCTTATTTTATTTCTTTATATTATTTTAATTTTAGTATTAATTGTAATTTAATTTAATTTTTTATTTTAATTTTAATTTTAAATTTTAGTCTTAATTTTAATTTATTTTATTTTTTCTTTCCAATTCATTATATTAGGTCTAATGAATTTCTATCTTCGTGTTATGTTTTTTAAATATCTTTTCTTTTACGTTTTATGAATAAATTTTCTGTTTGTGTATGTGATTTCATCAATTTTTAAATGACAAAATGTTTAACTTGAAACACTGTAACCGTTGTGTATATCTGTCTGCAATTCACTTCCGGCCAGAATTTAAAAATTCTCTCTCTTGGCCGTTTCCATTGTCTCTCCCTTTTCTTCCCTCTTTACATTTTCTCATTTTTTTTTTCCTGTTTATTTTCCTCTTCACTTTCTTCTTATTCTGTATCTTTCTTTTTCTTCTTTCTTTTTCTGTTTTCTTTTTCTTCTTTCTTTATAGAAGTAACATTCTCTTTTTAAAAAATGCCAAAAGATTTGGGCACAGACACCGTGTAACCGATGTCAAAAACTGTCTGCAATTCACTTCCGGCCAAAATTTAAAATTTATCTCTCTTAGTCGTTTCCATTGGCTTTTTCCTCTCTATATTTTCTCACTTATTTTCCTTTTCCCTTTCTATTCCTTTTCTCTTTCTTTTCTTTTTCTTGATTTCTCATCTTATTTTCCTTTTTCCTTTCTATTTCCTTTCTCTTTCTTTTCTTTTTCTTGATTTCTCATCTTATTTTCCTTTTCCTTTCTATTTCCTTCCTTTTCTCTTTCTTTTCTTTTTCTTGATTTCTCATCTTATTTTCCTTTTCCTTTCTATTTCCTTCCTTTTCTCTTTCTTTTTCTTTTTCTTGATTTCTCATCTTATTTTCCTCTTTTCCCTTTCTATTTCCTTCTTTTTCTCTTTCTTTTCTTTTTCTTGATTTCTCATCTTATTTTCCTTTTCCTTTCTATTTCCTTTCCTTTTCCTTTTCTTTCTTTCTTTTTCTTGATTTCTCACCTTATTTTCCTTTTCCCTTTCTATTTCCTTCCTTTTCTCTTTCTTTTCTTTTTCTTGATTTCTCATCTTATTTTCCTTTTCCCTTTCTATTTCCTTCCTTTTCTCTTTCTTTTCTTTTTCTTGATTTCTCATCTTATTTTCCTTTTCCCTTTCTATTTCCTTCCTTTTCTCTTTCTTTTCTTTTTCTTGATTTCTCATCTTATTTTCTGATCTTTTCTTCCCTCTTACTTTTCCCCCATTTTTAATAGCTTTTTACCTCGTACGAAAAAAATTGCAAAAATAAAGGAAAGTGGAATTTTTAGTTTCTTTTTAAAGTAAAACATTTATTCTCATTATTATTAAATACCTGATTAGACATTGTTCTTTCAATGCCGAAACAAAATGTAGAATTTTGTAATAGTTTGTAGTTTGCACATGTTCTGAAGTAATAGTTATCAATAAATATTCATTGCTCTATTTTTATACTGAGCACTGTTTTAAATTAATGTTTTAAACATTGCAATTATTTTCTTCGTTCTTATTCATTTGTATATATATATATATATATATATATATATATATATATATATCGAACTGAACATTTTTTTTAGAAATTTTGTTATCAAAATGTGTCACAAATGATTACACAGTCTAATGTTTTTTTTAATTTTTATTTGGCATTAATTCTTCTTCTCATAAGCATTTCAGAAATAATGTTGGATTAAAAATATATTAATTGTTTAAATATTACATTTTTTATGTTTCAAGTAAGAAAATAGTTCGCAGATAAATGATTTGAAATATCCTAATGTGAGTTGAACATTTCTTAAATGGGATTTTTGTGACTTGCTTTACTGTAATGGTTTCTCGCAGCTTTATGGTAGAGCACACCTGGAATAACAGTTTCGATTACTTCCAAGCGACACATTGTCTTAAAAATCTCATTAAAGACAAAGAAAAACCAATATAAGTCAGAGTTTTCTACTCAAACATTTATACACACTAAATATCCCGACTATAATAATAAATTATGAAAATAATTACCTTTTCTACAAAAAGAAAAGTTTCTTATGAGTACAGTTCAGTTACAAAATGATAGTCATTCATTAGCATAACAAAAGCACTGCGACCTAACATCACCACTGCAATGGAGATACTACTAAAACAGCAAAAACTAAGTTTATGCAATATTATCGGTCTCGACCTAGCATCTCAGATTCAATCACTTTCCCGCTACTTTTACGTAACTTCTTTGCACGTTGCTTATAAGTATTTCCATAGCAGCTGTCCTAATAAGCCCTCCTCTTCAGTATCTTGACTTCACGAATTTAAGCGCAATCAACTGGAATTCGAACTCGGCTCCAAGATTTGTCGTTCCGAGTGGTTGTGGTGCAGTGGGTATCGACTCGGAACGACAAATCGGGAACCCGAGTTTGAATTCCAGTTGAGTTCCTCGCATTCAGTTGCAAACAAATACCCTTGGGAAATCCGTCTCTTCCCTCCATTTATGGGTTAAATAATCAGACAGACTGGGTTATATAGCCTTGACTGGCAACCAGTATACCGCAGAAAGCAATGGCAACCTACTGCGGGATAATCTTCTGCCCAGTCAGTCATTTCTTATTCGAGACATGATCGCCCAAAGCGTGTATCACGTATGGCATTTAACTGACTGACTGAATAGTTGGAAAGACAATTAAAGCTTCTACTGGGCTAAAAGTGGGGGATCGTTTTTCCATTGTCATGAAGTAATAAACTAATCCCCCACTAATTACTACTTATTAATATAATAATGTAATTCACCAGTCTACTGCAAAAAGCAATGGCACTTCACTGACTGACTAAATTGGTGGTGAGATCACTTCATTTTTCTGCTGAAATTGCGAAGTGTAGCCGTAAGTTTTTTTCTAATCGTTTCTTATCTCAGACTTCTTGCCTGTCTCTTTAAATCCTGTTCTTTATATTGTCCTTTCTCCTTAGTAATGGTCCTGGGCATAACGGTAAACTGCATCCGGCAGCAAGGCTTCTGATTGGGAGGTTGTGAGGAGCATAGAACCGCCTTTTAATTGCTGTTATTCACAAGTCCACCCTGACCCGGAGTGGTAACACCTGTTAGGGTCCCAGCTATGGGCAAATAGTTAACCCCCAAACTGGACTCAAAACACTATGAAAGTATAAAAATGGACTTTTATAGAAATATATACATAAAAATAAACTTTTATAGAAAAATATACATTTTTTTAAGAAAAAATCATTATCATAACACATTTTTTGACTCTAGTTCTTTCACCACCCCGTATATCATTTCCTTTCTTTCCACCTTTGCAACTGTCATCACACATGTATTCCCATCCTTCTCTTGCTCCTTTCTAACTGGTTCGTTTTCCACTTCACTCTACTTAATCTTTCTACTCTTATGTAGCCCCCTGCACATCAGTGGCATTACCGCCTTGCTCGGGGTGATACGATTTAAAAAAACAAGAGAGAAATCATTCTCAGCAAAATATTTTTTAATACAAAACTAGAAGATATTTTCAGTTTTCTAAAATAAAAAGAACAAAGAATTTTCATTAAAATCTGACAAAATCAACGTTCACACTATAATCGAACATTAAAAAAATACCTTAAAACTCAACCTTTTTGGCATTCAATAATCAACAGAAGTTAATATGTCAGTAAACAAAACTCAAAATCTCCTTAGTAAAATTTTCTCGGTTTTCTTTGATCTGTTGTTTTCATCCTTATTACCTACTTCCGTCTTAGTCGCCCTGTCGTCTTGTTTAAGGTGAAATAATGAAAAAAAAGACAAAAATGTCTTTATACAGTGGCAATAGATAAATTGTCGTCTAAATGACGTGAAAATAAAAATACCACTTATATCTCATTTTATATTTACCAAAATTACACAAAAATATTATGAAATACTAAAGAGCAAATTTATTCAATAGAATCACTATTGGCTTCAACCACGGCCACCAGACGATTTCGAAATCTTCTGCAACTCTTCTGGGTGATCTCCTTGTTTAATTTGGTGAATGCTGCTATAATCCTTGTCTTCAGTTCATCTTCGGCGTTACATGAAATTTTGTTAGTCTCTCACTCAACTGTGCTCCAAACATAATAATCAAAAAGGTTTCAGTCCGGGGAGTTGAGTGTCAAGATATTAGGGGTGGTGTGGTCACTGAAATTGCCTGACAGCCATCATTAGATTCTTCTGCTTGTGCGGTATGGTGTAGAATCCTGTTGCCCGATATAGGTTATCCCAACAGCAACCCCTTTGAACCAGGATAGCACCACCCTCTCAAGGCACTTGATATAGGCCTCTGTATTGACTCTGAGGCCATGTAGGAAGAAGAATGCAGGCATTAGGGATCACCCCCAAACACCATGATTTCTATTGAGTATATCATCCAATTCATTCCGAATCCTCTGCATTGTCCTTCGATTGACACGAAAACACTCTGAAATGTTTGTATTAGAGTTTCTGGCGCAAATGCCAAATAGTCCAGCATGCAGTTTCCAATTTTTCCCAGCTGACCCTACTACACTGTGCAATCGATAAAATAAAAAAGAAACAGCACGCATGTGCGAAATCAAAAATGTCGACAATTTACCCATCGCATCCAGTATATTATTGTCAGATGATAGATATTGTGTTTTATAGATGTGAATTCCTCACAGTAAGACCCACCCATCTAGTTATCGATGGAGCAGAAAAATATCATTTGACACGCTCTCCTTCAATAATTTTTCATTACTTCCGCCAATTCTCGGATTTCTTTGGTAATTACTTCTTCGTCTTTTTATTTTCTTCTTTTTTTTTTTTTTCATTCCTCACGGAACAGCGCCCATTCTTCGCCACCTCTTCCTATTCTTTTCAGTTTACCAATCTCTCGGCCTAGCCTTTAGCCTTTTGCCCTTTTCTGACCACTAAAACCAAATGCCCGTCCGGTCTCCCATGCTTCATCTCTTAAGATGACCAGCGAGACAAAATGGCTTAACTCCAGATTGGTTAAGAAGATCGACTCTCATGCCACCAGCGAACAGCATACAACTGACAATGAGCCAAATATTCTTCATTGCTCAACTGTCAGCAAAAGGTTCTTCACGTCTTACATAGATACAAAACCTACATTCGTACATAACGACCTGATTATATACGCCTACCTTAGCAATAGCTATTATAATATCTCATTCTTTCATTGAATTTTTATTAATTTTTGCTAGTATTTAATTACATTTTCATTTCAGGATTTAAATCTACACTCTCTTCTCATTGTCCTCTCCCAAAGGCCAGAATAAATTTGTGATTAAAATACTAAAAATTATTATGATTATTAATATTATTATTATTATTGCTTCTCCGTTCCTACCCCGTGCGTTGCACCTCTTCAGGAGGGTAAAATCCAACTTAAGAGGCGTTCTGGACATGAGGATAAACTTCTTAATGTTGTTCTTCTCTGCTCCACCCTAACTCGGGGTGATAGCACCTGATAGGGTCCCAGCTATGGACAAATAGTTAACCTCCAAACTGGGGTCAAAACACTATGAAAGCATCAAAATAGACATTTATAGTAAAAAAAAAAAAAAAAAAAAATAGCAATACATTTTTTTGAAAAGAAGTATATATTAAAAACATTTAAATTCAACTTTCGACAAATAACGGCTTTACAAAAATAATTCAATGAAACCTGATTTATAACCTGATTTCTTACAAAGAATACATATTCTATTTATATGAACCTACCTTAAAAATCTTGTCAGCACTAAATAATCTATTGAAGTTGATATACCGTAAATTAAAATGAACCAGACCATATCTTATCTTTCTACGACTGAGTGAAGCGTGTAAGCCTAAGCAAGGAACATTTTTCTTCGAACCTCATGAGCCTACGCTACCCAATCACAAACAAATAACTTCACCAGATAACAAAATCCGCATCACTTAAGGAATTTCAACAGCAACAATATCTAAGAGGTAGACAACAATGTCAAGAGTAACGTCTGAGCGGCGCTAATTATATTTAACTGCCTCCCCACTTGAGGCAAAATATGGCAAAAGGCTTTTTTTAGTGTGGGTGAGCCGAGCCATCATAGACGGGTGAAAATTTTTTTGTCTAATTTTCTCAGTCTGTGTTTCTCTCCGCCTAAAGACAGTGTCCGACAATGTCAAGAATAGCGCTTCGCGGTGCTAAAACTTTTAGATGCTTACCCATTTGAGGAAAAATGTGGCATAAGCATTTTTAATGTGGGCATTCCGAGCGATATAGCGCGGGCAAAAAATTGTCTACTTTTCCCCAGAGGAGACTCTATTCTTCAGCGAAGTCTCGTCTGAGTTCCTCTCCGCCTGAAGGCAGAGAGTCCGACAATATTAAGAGTGAGATCTGAGAGGCGCTAATTATATTTAGCTGCCTCCCCAGTTGAGGCAAAATGTGGCAAAAGGCTTTTTTAGTGTAGATGATTCGAGTCATTATAGCCCAGGCAAATATCTATCTAATTTTCTCAGGAAAGTTCCTCTCCCCCTGAAGGCAAAGAGTCCGACAATGTCAAGTGTAGCGTCTGAGCGGTGCTAATTATATTTAGCTCCATTTCCACTGGAGAAAAATGTGGCACATGACCTTTTAAGTGTGGGTTACTCGAGCCATATAGCTCGGGCAAAAATTCATTGTCTAATTTTCTCTAGACGAAACTATATCCCTTTGGCGGAACCTCGTCTAGGTTCCTCTCTGCTCGAAGGCAAAGAGTCCAACAATATCAAGAATAAAGTCTGAGCGATGATAATTATAATTAGCTGCCTTGACACTTGAAGCAAAATATGACACAAGGCCTTTTTATTTTAGGTAATCCTAGCCATTTATCGCCCGGGCAAAATTTAAGGTCTAATTTTCTCGGAGCCTCGACTGGGTTCCTCTCCACCTGAAAGCAGAGAGCCCGACAATGTCAAGGGTAGCGCTTCGCAGTGCTAATCATATTTATCTACCTCCCTGCTGGAGGAAAAATGTGGTACAAGGCTTTTTAGTGTGATTAATCGGAACCGTGTAGCACGCGCAAATTTGTCTACTGTTCCCCAGACGAGACGCTACTCTTCGGCGGAAACTCGTCTGGGTTCCAAAGGCAAAATGTCCAACATTGACAGAAAAGTTTAAAATGCTTACAGTCTCTCAACTATATATATATATATATATATATATATATATATATATATATATATAATTTATTTCTTTGAACATTACTTCTAATCGATATTTTGTTAAGAAAATGAATGTCATTCGGCACGATGACACACATTTTCTAAACAAAATTTCTCATAAATAATCAGGCCGGTATATATATAAATATATATATATATATATATATATATATTTGTTAATATTAATTATAGTTACAATACCAGTAGCAACAGAACTAATTCTGTCAAGATTATCAATAATTAAACTACAAATAAGATCGTCTTGAAACCGACCGGAAACTAACCCGGAGGGAAAAGAAGGGGAAGAAAAAAAGAACCAAACGAAATATCTGAACAAAAAGTCAAGCATTCGTGAGAAAGAAAAAAACCAAGACGAAAACCTTAACAATAAAGAGCTCAATACGAAAGCAGAGTACACAAAGCACTCAAAGCGAAAGTAGAGCAAACAATGATATATATATATATATATAAACTTATTTATAAATGGAACTTTGTCTCTCTCTCTCTGTGTGTGTGTGTGTGTGTGTGTGTGTGTGTGTGCTGAACCGATTTTCCTGAAAATTTACACAGTTGTACTATAAGCGTCTACGAGTGTTCTTAGCTAGGTTTTGTGTCAAGGTACCTCCATAATCGAAAAAATCGGGTTATAGAAGGAGTGGTCCGGTTTTAATAAAATTTGATACACTCATAGACAAAGACATAAGAAACGATATTCAGAAGTTTCGAGGTTGCAGTTCTTACAATAGTGCAGAAAATCGATAATATATATATATAAAAGGCAAGATGTTTGTGTGTGCGTCTGTTTATCTGCCTGTATGTCTGTACTTTTTTCAGCCCTTTTATTTTAGTTTTTGCTTCGGGTTTAGCTCTAAGTAGGTATAATTGTAGTTCTTTGTCTCAGCCATGATACCATTTACTCAGAGGACTTATTTAGCCTTCAAAATTCAGTTTATGACGGAAAAAACTTATTTCATATCGATACCAGGAAATCAAAATTTGACTTACAACCATTCATTTTTCTTTCAGTCTACGGTTTCGCTTTAACTGGAAACAACTATTGCTTTTTAGTTTTTCGTGCCAACATCCAAAGAGTCTGAGCTCCAGGACCATGGATTAGTTTTAAAGCTTTCATTACACCCGAGCAACGCCGGGCTATACTGCTAGTATATATATATATACTGACTGATGCCAATTCGGTCGGGTTTCAATCCTGGGTTAAAAAGCAATCGGAGTCTAAATGTACTGATGAGCTGTGATACAGCAAAACAGATCAGTCTGCGGATGACAATATATATACTGTTCAGTTGAAAAAATATTAATAATCAAAACAGAATATCTGTTCAAATACGAGTATCGATTAGAAGCAATAATCAAACAAATAAATTAAATACGTCGGTTGTTAATTCTATTACGTAACTCTTCGGGATTTTTTCTAATATATATATATATATATATATATATATAGTATTATTATTCAGATTTTAATAAAACAATGCTCATTGGATGAGTAGAACTGTATTACATATATATCTAAATCTAAACTTATTTATAAATGAAACTTTGTCTGTGTGTGTGTGTGTGTGTGTGTGTGTGTCCGTTACCTATAGACTCCGAAACGGCTGAACCGATTTTCTTTAAAATTTACACAGTTGTACTATAAGCGTCTGCGAGTGTTCTTAGCTAGGTTTTGTGCCGAGGTACCCCCAATAAATATCGAAAATCGATAATCGATAATCGAAAAAATCGGGTTATAGAAGGAGTGGTCCGATTTTAATAAAATTTGATACACTCATAGACAAAGACATAAGAAACGATATTCAGAAGTTTCAAGGTTGCAGTTCTTACAACAGTGCCGAAAATTAGATATCGATAACAGGAAATCAAAATTTGACTTACATCCATTCATTTTTCTTTCAGTCTACGGTTTCGCTTTAACTGGAAACAACTGTTGCTTTTTAGTCTTTTGTGCCAACGTCGAAAGAGTCTGAACTCCAGGACCATGGATTAGTTTTAAAGCTTTCATTACAACCGAGCAACGCCGGGCTATACTGCTAGTATATATATATATATATATGTTAATAAATATACCTATTATCCTACGATAATATGTATATTTATTAATATATATTTATACATGTGTGTGTGTGTGTGTGTGTGTGTGTGTGTGTGTGTGTGTGTGTGTGTGTGTGTGTGTGTGAATTAAAAAATATACATATAGGAATATATAAATTTACAAAAATATTATTCGTTTGTTGATAAAACTGTCATTAATGTAGCATAAACACAATTATTAATTATATAAATAAATAAATATACATATTAACTTACGTCGGTGGAATGCTTTCAAGTTTCATGCCTACATCAAGTGCATATTAAAAACTGTATGTAATATGCAAGTTAAGAGCATATTAAAAATTGATGAAAAAATACTTTATGAACGGAAATTAAAAATAGATTTATCATACCAAAAGTCCATTTAAGTCAGACCAAAAAATAAATAAATAAATAAAATGAAATGTTTCCTTTCTTTCTTTTTTGTTTTTAAAATGGCTGGGATACATAGAAATTTAAGAAAATAAACTTGTATCAATAAAATATACATCGCACAGGAAAAAAGCAGTCTAGACACTAGTGGAAAATTGACACTTTCCCGTCAAGCTTGAAAGAAAAAACCCGTATCCCCCAAAAGATAAACTATATTTTAAAATTTTAAAAGTCGAACTTCATTCTGATTAGATAAATTAAACACACATAAAATCTTTTCTATCATCCCCCTCCATATTTAAATCTTTAAATAACAAACATATTGTTTTCTACATTCAAATGTAAATCATTTTCACCCCAATTATTTCAACATTGCCTGATGAATATTTTTCATTGGTAAACGAGTTATTAAGCGACCTAGGTTTCTGCAATACGGTGTATCCAGGCGATTTACAATAAGGGACCTCCAATCCGTAGTGACCTGGGGTAGGAAATGGTTGGTAAATTTCAATGCCTCCAAAACAAAGCTGTTATCAACTAACCACCATAGACAATCGCATCTACCTCCCATTAGCATGGGACAGGCTAGCCTCCCAGAGAGTAACATACTACGCCTCCTTGGCCTTACACTCTCGGCGGACCTCAAATGGAATGACTATATTGAATCCATTGCCAAATCTGCTGCTATGAAAGTCGGCTCTCTGTGCAGGGCCCGGAAATTTTTCCCATCTGAAACTATTCTGCACATATACAAATCTACCATCCACCCGTGTATTGAATATTGCTGCCATATCTGGTCGGGTGCCCCTGCTGCTCTCCTTGGGCTTCTTGACAAAATACAAAGGAGGATCTGTAACGTGGTTGATACTGACTTGGCAGACCGGCTGCAGCCGCTCTCACACCGGCTGCAGCCGCTCTCACACCGGCGTGATGTAGCTTCCCTGTGTCTCTTCTACAAGTACTTTCATGGCTTCTGCTCCGATGAGCTTAGATCACTGGTGCCGCCCAAGCACGAATTTACACGAGATACTAGATTAGCAACTAGGTCCCACCCTTTTACAGTTAAACAAATAAGATGTAACCGTAAATTCTACTCCAACAGCTTCTTTTCTCGCGCTTCCCGCCTGTGGAACTCCCTTCCACAAGTCTGCTTTCCCGACAGTTAAAATCTCCAGGTGTTTAAATGTAGGGTCAATAGACACCTCCTATCACACTAACTCCCAACTATCCTCACAACACTCTCATCTACCCAACCCTCATTCTCGGTATCCTCACCCGCCTATCACCCACCCTCTGTTATTTCCTATATTTAACCAGCCTTTCTCCACTCTACGTAGCCCCCTGCACAGTAGTGGCAGTGACATGCCTTGCTCGGGGTGAAACGCTTATAAAAAAAAAAAAAAAACTTATTTTACCTTTTTTTTAAGAACGCTCACATAAGGGGTTTTAATTTTTTTGAACGCTTACGTAACGAGAATTTTTTGAACGCGCAGTTTTTAAAATTTGAAGAAATTATAACGTTTTCATCCATGATTGTATAACCCTAATAGGTATTTTATGGTATGGTTACACATATTCTATGGTATAGTTACGTGAGCGTTCTTAAAATCAGCTATTGTAAATCGCCAGAAGACACCACATAGGTCGCTTAATAACTCGTTTACAAATGAAATATATATATATATATATATATATATATATCCGAGTGAGTGCAGAACGAAGAAAGAATTTTTTTTCAACGTCCAAAACATTAATTTAAACAGTGCTCGATATATAATGTATAGAGCTGTGAATATTTATTATAAATTATATCTTAGAACATGGACATAATGTTTTCTATATATGTCCTCTACAATCATATGGTTGTTTCGACATTGGGTTTCCAACGTCTCTTCAGGAGGAATGAACAAGAACGGAAATCCTCACTACCTATATTTGGTTCATTGTTAGTGTGGGGTTGGTTGGGGGTTATTGATAATAAGGGATTATGTCTCCTGTGTTGACCGTTAGAATTTTGAAGAAAGTGGTGTGTGAAATTAAATGGTTGATTTATGAAATTAGCTTTTAGGATGTACGTTTTTATTGCTCGGGTATATCTTTTGTTCATTTCTCCTGAAGAGACGTTGGAAACCCAATGTCGAAACAACCATATGATTGTAGAGGAGATATATAGAAAACACTATGTACATGTTCTAAGATATATATATATATATATATATATATATATCATCCTACGTCGATGGCCCGACTCGGAGTTTCCTGCAATACGCAGACATCTTAATAAAGAATGTGTGTGTGTGTGTGTGTGTGTGTGTGTGTGTGTGTTCGCGTGTGCATATATGTCAATTTTACTAATTTTCTGACAATCATTTTACAAATGTTGTCTCCATCCATGCATCTATCTTTTTCAAACAGACCAACAGCCCACCCGTTCTTGTCTTACCACCCACGTTACCACAGATCTCTGACTTCTCGTTTTAACATATCTTCGCCTCTCTCTCTCTCTCTATCTATCTATCTATCTATCTATCTATCTGTATACCTCTCTGTACCGTATGATATTAAATCCGACTGATTCTACCAATTCCTAATCGTACGGCAAGCAGCATACAAATAATCTCCCAGCGTTAAGGAGCTCACAGTGTCATTTCGGTATCATAAATCCGCGGACATCTATAAAGAAGGAACACAACTTGACCATGACCCGCTGGCGTCGACAGACAACAATGCGAAGCCATCAGGTAAACATGACCGGAGACGAAGTAGTCTTTGGCTAAGAAAAAGCATGCCTGTAGTTAGGTCAAAAATATTCTCTACATTAATACCTAAACACATGCAATACCGATACATACATGCATATATGCATGTGTGTGTGTGTGTGTGTGTGTGTGTGTGTGTGTGTGTGTGTGTGTGTGTGTGTGTGTGTTTACAATACATTATAGACGTATTCAATAAGTGTGTAAGTTTTCATAAATAGAATAGATCCCCGTCCTTGTGCCATATTTCATTCATTCGTGCAGCGAAATACCTACAAAAATAATTCCAGCTAACTGAAAGTCTGAATGCAAATCTACTAAACTTAGCTTTTGGGATTTAAATCAAAGTGTATTATTAGCTCTTCTTCCCTGTTAGCTGTTACGTTTCTGTTTTTGGGCAGTTCCCCCAAATAGTTCTGAGAGGTGCCTGGTCCCAAGAATTCAATCCTACAGTAGCACCTTCCTCATTCCACTAAAAGCGGGAGGGTCGGTTGAATATAAAAAATATTGTGACAATGGTCGCGGAACCGTGCGATATTCAGATTGATCGATGACAACCCCACGTGAAAAATAACCTTGTCTTACATCTTGTCACTGTGGAGAGGGAACATATATATGGATGTGGTGGTTATTGCTGGGGTTGGCTTTGGTTCTTTCATTTAAACACCCTAAGTGTTTTGTCACTCGCATACGCTGAAATAAAATAGGTAAAGGAAAGGAGACGGAAAAACTAGAGGTATTTTTAGGACTTGACTTTATGAATTGCGTCGCAACTATTTTTTGAGAGGAAATGTCTTCCCGAGCAAAAGGTATGTCTTACCTCGTTGAGAGTCCCAGCTAAAATAGCAACATTCTAATCGTTTCTATTTGGCAACAGAAATTCCCCTTTTTCTCACGAATTCGCGGATGGTCTTTCCTTTTAGATGCATTCCGGGAATTTTTTTTATGGGTCTTTTTAGTTTATTTTATTTTGTCTTTTTATTTTAATCCCCACAATACATTCCCACCCAAAGAAGCGGAGCTACTGTAAGGATGCAATTGAGGGAAAGTTAATCTCTTGTAAGTTGTGTGTTTGTGCGTGTTATTCTTTTCAATACAGTGATGCTGATGGATACGCGTCCTGCGTCCCTGGCGCATAAAAATATAAAAGGACGCAAGAAAATCATATCCATGCGTCCCAAGGACGCACCTGAATCTTTCCTTAATAAAAAACGATATAAGTGGGTTCTCAGTTAAGTAGCAGAAAGTAGTTTTGTTTTATTTTGAACCGGAAATTTCCACCAAAAATATCATGAGAGAATTTACCTCCTTTTTGCGTGCTTTCTTTTTTCCTTCCCTCACTATTTCACGCAAACCGATGTTTGCTTTCTTAGAAACTGAACAATTCTAATTTGTGAGAAATTCGGTGTGATGAAAGGAATTACATTGGATGGGGTACAAAGTGGGGGCTAGATTGCTTTAGTTTCATCAAAGAAAGCTTTTCTCTTTTCCTTCCCCAGTTCATAATCAGAAATTATGAGTTGTTTAAGAAAGAAAAAGTTGCTTTGAACTAATTCCCAACTTAAACAAAAAATCTTTTTCTTCAAAATAATTTAGGGCCATCGAAATCAATCTTACCAGACTATTATTGGGGATGGATAAAGCCATGAGTTCCAACAACTTCTTCAAATAACCATATGTACTAAAAAAAAGCTTTATGTTGTTGTATTTTAGTGGATTGAAAAACATTCAAAAATAAATAAAATTGATATTTTCTGTTAATTCGCCCCAAAATAAAAATCCTGGTAGCCGGTAATAATAAAGTTACAGGAACAGAATCACAGACAAAAGTCACAAATAATCTATAGCGGCCTGTAATATTTGATTTTTGATACATTTTAGTTTTATTTTACTTTTAACTTTATTTATTCTACACAAGTTTAAAATTGGACTTCGTACTTTAAATTATGTTGTTTTTTTTAAATTTAAACATTTTTATGAAGTAGTTTTGTATTAAAACTTTAAATTAAATTATTGCTTTATGCTTAAAAAGTCTTCGAAGTAATTTTTAAAGACTATTTTCAATATAAAAAAAGTAACTATAGAAAATGTCTAAATTTAATTTTTGCGGAATTATAGAACACTTAAAGCTTTGTAAATTAAAAAAAAATCCTCGGAATATTATCGATTAAACACTAAATTATCTGATTTAAAAATAAATATTAAAAAAACTATCAGATTTAATTTTAAGAGGCGCGCAATTTCATACATTAATTTAACGTAGATCGAACCCTCTCCGGTCATTTTTAAAAAGTGTTTATATAATTATAATTCACTGGGCGAATTCAATTAAAATAAGTAAATTTACATTGTTTGGGAGTGCCTGGGCGAATTAACAGATAAGATCCCAAAACTCCAATATCAGTCTCTTTTCGTTTACGTTTTAAATACGCTCAAAGTATTTTTAGAACTATTTAATTTGTATATTATCTTAATCTTGCGAATCTTAACGTGGTGTAATGGTTAGCTAGCTTGTCTCGCCAGACCCATTGCAATTGAGTAGTGAGTTTGTTGCTCACTGGGTGCCCCATAATTTCAGCCTTGTGCCACATCTAAGCTGCGCTTAGAAAATCACTATTAAAATTAAGATTTCAAAGGCGATTCTTATTTTTAAAATAAATTCGGTATCGCTGTTTTTAATTGTTTTCAGTTAAGTTAAAGTTACGGTTCACGTTATGGTGGTGTTGCCCTTTTTATTTTCATTTTCCATCAAATTTCGATCCTCTTATTTTTTTTTCTTTTAACAGTTGATAATAAAAATAAATTACTATCATGCTCTTCTTCCTTCATAAATTCAGAGCAGTCAAAGATTGACCAACAAAATAACTATGTTAACCGTGGTCCGTCAGTACTCGGTGTATCTTTGGTCTCTTAAAAACTTTCTTGTAAAGATAATTTAAATGTACATTTCAAATCGCATCAATAGAAATGGTTGACTATCTTTTGGGAGGGGGGAATAAAGTGTATTCTTTTTCTATTTCCTCTTTTTCTGTGATCAGCAAAAAAGGCATACAAATCATGATATGCAGGTGATGAATTGCTATCTAGTATGGCAGACACTATACAGTCAGCTCTAAAAACAAAGGTGACTAAATCCTTATTTGTTACTGTGCTCGTAGATGAATCTACTGTCATAGACAACCACAAACGCCTTGTTGTGTATATCCAAATCATTGAACCTTTAAACCAAGCACCCATTTTGTTGCAAATAAAGGGTGTGTTGATACAGCAGGTGTAGGAATTGCAAAACCCATCCAGGAATCATATTAAAACTAGAAATCCCATTAACAAGTGATGAGCATCGGATTAGATGAAGCTGCCGTAATGACTGGGAGAAACAAAGGCTGTACAGGCATACTGCTTCGGCATACTGCTTAGGTACAACCACCACATGGTGAATCCGCAGTGTTGTCTACTCCCTGGCCTTGTACACATCTCAAACAGTAGAGTCAATAGCAGATCTCAAAGGGCATCACTACATACTGATTGATCTGTTTCCTCCTTCCCTCCCCGTAGTGACCTCTTTGTTTTTGAGGGTGGGGTGGGTCCAGCTAACACAATGTTTATGTTGTCTTTTTATTTTTCTCTTTTGTTGGGGATTTGTCTCATACTCCCACCCCTATATCATTTCATGACACATTTTTATGTATATTTTATATATTATCATTGAAATTTTTATGTACATCTGGGGTGTTTTTAGGTTCCCTAGAGTGAGTTGTGGTATTCTGGTGTGTGGCAAGTATGGGTGTTGATGGGCAAGTTCTTTTGGTGATAGAGGAAAATTGTAATGTATGTTTGGGTCGCGAATGAAATTAGCTAGGTATAGGATAGAGTACTGTAAGACCAGCCTCAGTTTTGTTTCCCCCTCAGACTAGGCCTTGTGCCATAATTATGTAAATCTTTGCATAATAAATACACATACTGACTGATCTGTTTTATTACTTTCGTGCTCGTCCCAAAAGAGTCAGCCAAAATAAGACGCATACAGAAACTGCTTGAAGACCCAATGGTCGCTACCAAAGAGCTGCATTTCATCCGAGAGCTATCTTTTATGAGACCTACCCGTTGTACCATAATGGACTCTTCTCATGACTATAAATATAGGAAGACCGTCTCAAGTGGACGTGCGGCAACTGACGATTGACCGAGGAGTTGAGTTCGTATCCACTTGGTAGTCAGCCTGACGTATAATACTTTTACTTGTTTTTCGTAAATATATCTTTGTGTGTTGTGGTGCATTGGATATCGGCTCGGAACGAGAAATCAGGGAGCCGAGTTCGAATTCCAGTCGAATTCATTGCATTCACTTACGCGCAAATACCCTTGAGAAAGGTATTAATCCGTCTATTCCTTCCAGTTATGGGTTAAATAACAGGACAGATTGGTTTCTACAGCCTTGGTCGGCAACCAGTCTACCGCAGAAAGCAATGGCAACCTACTGCGGGATAATCTTCTGCCCAGTCAGTCATGTCTCTTTCGAGACATGATCACCCAAGCGTGTATCACGTATGGCATTTAACTGACTGATCTTTGTTTCTCTAATACTCATGTTGAGTTTCTTCCGGATCTATTCTGGTCCACAACACAATCATATTACAATGCTCTTCAGGCATAAGAAAATTGATAGCATTCTGGTATACGTCACTGAAGTGCCCCAGGATTTCAACAAAGACCCAAAGTTAAATAACCTAAAAAAGATTTAGAGAAGTTCATCAGCATCACTGCTCTCATGATGAATGCCATGACCCCGGTTTCAATCTTATCCCAGTTCTCTGCAAGCAGAAAATGTGAATGTGGCTTTAATAAAAGTGAAATTAGTTATTGCTATAAAGGATCTTGAAAAAAATCAAGAAAATGACATCTACCAACCAGACAGTATTAGCCAGAGACATCCAAAGCAATATGTACAATTGTAAGCATCAGATCACAAAGGCCACATTCTATCTGGAACAACTTGGCATCACATTTATTAATAACTTAATAAATAACATGCACCCCAGGTTTCCAAACACCTCTATGTTGTGTGCATTTGGTGTTTTAAGTCTCCGTCCCGTCCCATCTGCTTCATGAGTGAGGAACAGCTGAAGGTCTATAGAAAGGAGGAGTAGGAAATTCTAATTTCCCACTATGGACATCAGCAAACCCTCAAATGTATTGAGGATGGAGAAGATTTCCAGATTACTACGCAGCCCCCCTTATCTAAGCTGTTCAGCCTCGACTGGAGTGGGATCTGCTGAAGAAAGTTGACAAAGCACAGCACTACCCCATAAACAGCAAATGATAACTTTGGGCGTTGGTAACAAAATATCACCTAAAAGACTTCCCTCTAACCTCAGCATCCTTGCTCAACTGGCCACCACCTTGGCTGTACAAAGCTGGCTGTGAACGAGGGTTCTCTGCCACAAACATATCTACATCATTGATATTTCCCAACATACTTTCCAGTGTTTTCGTTAAGTTTTATTGTTGTGCTAAATGTTTCATAGTGATTGACTTGGTTAATTTTCTCATCAGTTAAAACCAAATTGGATTTAATGGATTATTTTCAGACTAAAAGATTTTGGTGACAGTTTGTAGACTGTGAAGGCGATGAGCATGTTTGTTCTTGGACTAATATCAGCACTTTTATTATTTATTTTGGTGCTATAGCCCCAATTTTGTTTTTAGTTGAATTTCTGAAATATTTTGTTCACATGACGTATATTCACTTATTTTATTTGATAATTTATTTCAGTTTTATCTATGTTATTACAGAAAAATATTTTCTTTTAATTTTGTATCCTACAGAAAGTTAGGAATAATACTGATTAATTTTAGCCTCATATTTCTAAACGGATTCAAGGGAGATTACTTATATTCTTTAGAGAAAAGTTCAAGACAACCAATTTGTTAATGTAATTTACAAAAACAAAAAACTTTTTCAGTCAAAATTCTCAAAAAATATAGTTTTGTAATTGAACTGTGATCAAATTTAAGTACTGTTTTTGTTATAAATATAAGAATTTAATTTAGAAATAACTTTTGTTCTGTCAATTTAAGTCATTCGGAGCAATTAAAATTGTTTTTCGGGACGATGGCAAAAACAAAACTTAGTCTGGAGCCCTGCAGTTTAACACTACAATTTATTATGAAACTATAGTTTAGACCTATAGAATTTCCTGGAAACCCATAGAATTTCCTGGGGACCCATTCAAATCGAATCTGTGGACCCCGGGACTCATTAAATTAAAAAAACTATCAGCATCACTATATATATATATATATATATATATATATATATATATATATATATATTGGGAGCGTATAATGATATGCGCTAAAAAGTCTGCTTACTTCCACCGAACGCCCATAGCCCTGGGGTAGAGTCGCCGACTGACGCCATTTCGGTCGGGTTTCCTGGGTAAAAAAGCAATCGGAGTCTAATCGTACTGATGAGCTGTGATACGGCGAAACAGATCTGTATGCGGATGACAATATATATATATTATGTGTAATAAAAGAGGGAATTATGTTTTGTAAACTGAACCCGTCTACCTGAATGGATGACGATTCGTTCCTGGTGTTGGAGATGGTGTGTTTTCTGTTAGGCTCTGTTTCTTGTTTTTATTTATATCATGGGTATGGGTGAATATTGCTGATTTCAATCTTTTAATTAAAACCGTTTGCTCATCACCAGCCAATGTCTCCGCGATAAAATGTTTTCTTTTTCTTTTTAACTACTTTACATGGCTCTGAATATAGAACTTCTAAAGTTTTTTTTCCTGATTCTGTCAATTCGCAACCATATGTGCGTTACTATCTTTAGTTCTTTGGCTATAGAGGATTTTTTGAGTTGTATGTAACTGTCCTTTTGAAAGGACTGTTATATCCAGCTCTTGCATCTTCTTGGCAATTTTTTTTGTCATGTTTGGTTAGGTCAGGATATTCCTGATTTGTTATTGGTTTGGGAAGTAGTGGCTGGGGAGAAGTCTTGCTCATTAGTCATTTTCCTAATACAAAGCAATATAATTAACAATGCATCAAACGCGGAGTCTGTTGAAACTTATTATAGCGGACAGGTCTCTAAACAGTTCACTGTCAAATTGGCTTCCCCGATCTGTGACGACTTGTAAGGGGACTCCAAAGTAGAAGACCCATGTATTAAGAAATGCTTATGCTATAGTGGTGGCGAAGGTGTTTTATAGTGGTGTGGCTTCTAGCAATCTTGTTGCCCTATTAATGCACGTAAGTACATATCTAGCTGGAGATGAGTATACACCGTCATAAGTAGTGGTGGGTAACAGTGGACCAATTATTCCTTTATGTACCGTTTCAAATCTTCCAGACGATGAATAGGAAGCTGTACTTTCTGTCTTAGTGTGTCTGAAAATCTTGTGCTGTTAACATTGTAGACAGCTCTTGACCCAAGATCGTATGCCTTTTCTATGTCTGGTCAGAAGTACCTGGATTTAGTTTTGTTGTTGACATAGGTCCTGGATGGGAGCTGTCATAAAACATGTCGAAGATCCTCCTACGTAGTGGTTCGAGTATGTATGATCAGGGAGTGGATGTCGATAGGTTGCACCAGATGGAAAGCCCTTGCATCTCATAAGGTTTACGTCGACTTTTATATGTGTTGATTTTCTAATCTCCTTTTTGTGATCCACTGATCGTTAGTAGATCACAGGTGTCTACAGTCACAGAACAAGGGTCGAGATAGACAATGAGCAACATCTCTTATGTACAGTGTATATGTAACACTCTGTCATAATCGATAAGTATCTTTGTTTCTTGTTCGATTTCATCGGTGTTTTCTTTTGAAATGCAAAGGAAAGTGGTTTGTAGTCCGAAAACAAGATGACATTTCTACCTTCAAGTGTAAAACCGCCTAATATGCTGCTAAAAGTTTCCTATCAAAGGTGGAGTAGTTCCTCTGGTTTTCAAACAGTTTTCTTTTTAGTAAAACCCAATATGGACTGGATCACCATTTATTATCTGATGTAGTGCTGCACCTGGCACATAGAGCTATTTGGAACAAGATTGCATTGCATAGCATCTGGATCAGGGTGTGTCAAAGTAGATACTTTGGCAAAAAATGTCATTCATAGCAACAAAGGATTTGCTTTCAGCCGGGCTTAGTTTTAATACTTTTTCTAATGGATTTTATGTTTGATGGCCTAAATTAAATGTTTTAATACTTTTTCTAATGGATTTTATGTTTGATGGCCTAAATTAAATGTTTTAATACTTTTTCTAATGGATTTTATGTTTGATGGCCTAAATTAAATGTTTTAATACTTTTTCTAATGGATTTTATGTTTGATGGCCTAAATTAAATGTTTTAATACTTTTTCTAATGGATTTTATGTTTGATGGCCTAAATTAAATGTTTTAATACTTTTTCTAATGGATTATGTTTGATGGCCTAAATTAAATGTTTTAATACTTTTTCTAATGGATTTTATGTTTGATGGCCTAAATTAAATGTTTTAATACTTTTTCTAATGGATTTTATGTTTGATGGCCTAAATTAAATGTTTTAATACTTTTTCTAATGGATTTTATGTTTGATGGCCTAAATTAAATGTTTTAATACTTTTTCTAATGGATTATGTTTGATGGCCTAAATTAAATGTTTTAATACTTTTTCTAATGGATTTTATGTTTGATGGCCTAAATTAAAAGCAGTAACATATCCGCAGCTTGTGGGATTAGTTTCCTGTAAAAATTCCCAGGAATCGACGCAGGAATTTAAAATCTGTGGCTTCTGGAAAATTTTTAATGTCTTCGATTTTCTGTGTTGTTGGCTTTAATCTTCCAGTGCTTACATTATAGCCCAAGAAATCGATGGTACCTTTATAAACTTGTTGTTAATTATCAAATTTAGGTTTGGTATATTAGGGCTTTGGTTATATGTAGGAATTCTAAGACCGGCCATGTTTGTTTTTTTTGGTTTTTTTTTTTTTAATTTTTATTTTTTATTTTATTGTTCTCTGTCATTCCCTTGCTAACTGGACACATGGCTTGGAGGTGATCCCCTCCTCCATCACACTACTGTCTGTTACTGCTTACTTAAGGTAACTTAATCTCTCCAGAACTCTCCAGAACTCTCCAGAACTGTATAGAAGAAACAAAATGGAGATAATTTTTGAAATTTTCTTAACTTTTTTCTGTCAGCCAGCCTGCAACTTGGTGAGTTTAGCCAGTGTGATCTTATTTCTTGAATTATTTATTTATTTTGATTTGTATTTTGATTTGTATTTTTTATTTTATTTCGGTTCTTATCTTTTCTGCCTAATTTTTGTGTAAATTGTTGTTAATTATCAAATTTAGGTTTGACTTATACTAAGTTAAAAATTAATTATCTTCAGTCACACATTTATTCTTTTTTTTTAATTGGAGTAGATAGTACCTTCTATCGCCCGGTCTCACACTCCACCCCCTTCTTTTGGACAGGAGTAGAGGTGATCGCCTTGTTTCTTGTTTAGGAAGGGGTTCCCGGTTCATCTCTCTCTTTTTCGGTCTTTATGTCGGTTCGGCTGGAAGCTTTTTGCAGTTGGTGAGTATGGTGGCAAAGTCTCTTCATTCTGAGGGTACCGGGTTGGCAGTTTCCTGGTTGCTGCTTCCGACTGGTAGTTAGGAGCCCGAACTCTTGCGTAGCGTCTCGAGAGGCTGCTCTGATCAACAGTTGAATAATATCGGGGTTCCTGTAGTGCCATTTCGCGCATGGACGGGCGTCCCTGCATGAATTTCCGATGGGCAACCCCGAGGCCACATTATGCTGCAGGCGGCGCCATTCTCCATCCTTCACCTGCTGCAATTAACGACCATCTGACCCTACTCTAGACCTCTCTCTATCCACAACTACAACCAACATGAAATTTAACAAACAAAATAGCAAGCCTAAACCAGCTAGTCGTAAATCGCCCAAACCTATCTGCGTTACCTTCACAAATATACGAGGTATTCGCAGTAACTTTAATAGTGTAGAGTCTTTCCTTCTAACTAACTCACCCGATATCTTAGCTATATGTGAGACTAACCTTGACCCTTCTATCCCCTCTTCAGAGCTGTTCGTTCCTGGTTACCTTCCTCTCTTCAGGAAGGACTCCAATGTCCATATGCATGGGCTTGGTGTATATGTCAGCGAACAACTCCCCCTAGCCAGGGTCACATCTCTTGAATCCCTTGATCATTCCTTCATGTGCTTCCGTCTCTCACTTCTAAGCTCGGTTAGCTATCTCTTCTTCCTCTACCGCTCCCCCTCCTCCTCTGACTGTACGTTACTTGATTGCATCTCTAATAACATCGACAGGGCCATTTCTTCTCACCCATCTGCCCATATATTTGTGTTTGGCGATTTTAACGCCCACCACACCAAGTGGCTTGAAAACTCAGCCACCGACCTTGCTGGGATCCGCACCATGCACTTTTCAATAGCCCAAGCTCTAACGCAAGTGGTGGACTTCCCCACGCGTTTCGCTAAAAACCCTAACGGAAGGGACTCTTTACTCGACCTTTGTTTTACCTCCATCCCAGACTCCTGCACTACCAGGCAACTCTGCCCCCTTGGAAACTCCGACCACGCCGTAGTCTCCGTAAACATATCAATCCGCACTAACTCTTCCCAAGAAAACCAGACCAGCAGAATATCATACTGCTACCAAAGAGCCGACTGGGACTCGTTCAGGGACTTCCTCTGCGACGTCCCCTGGAACAACGTCTTTGATCTTCCTGTCGAAGACTGTGCCTCCGAAGTCTCCTCTTGGGTTAAGGCTGGCATCGATGCTTTTATCCCTGCCAGAAAATTCCAACTAAAACCTAATTCGTCCCCCTGGTTCTCACCCGCTTGCTCGGCCGCTATTGCCCACCGGAACCATTTCTTCCGGCTCTATCGAAGCTGCTCGTCGAACCAAAACAGGCGCCTTTTCACCTCAGCACGGAACAAGTGTAAAAAAGTACTGAACGAAGCCAAGAGGGCGTTTGCTACCAGAATTAGGCAACGCATAGCATCCTCTAAGTTTGGCTCCAAAGATTACTGGCGTCTCTGCAAAAGCGTGCTCAGCAGGAACAAGACCTCAATACCCCCACTAATCAATGAATTTGAAGTTCTCACCTCCCCAGCCGACAAGGCTGAATGCTTTGCCCGTAAATTCTCAACCAATTCGACACTGGACTCGTTAGGAATACCTACACCAGACTTCCCACCCAGAACTAAGGCTCAACTAAATAACGTCCTCATCTCGCCCTCGCTGGTCGCCAAGATAATTGCGCAACTTGACCCACACAAAGCGAGCGGCGGTGACGGAATCCCAGTCATAGTACTGAAGAAATGTGCCCCTGAACTCTCCTCTGTCCTCTCTAAACTCTATAACCTCTGCCTATCTGCTTCCTGCTTTCCTGCCTGTTGGAAGTCCTCCTGCGTAGTACCTATATTTAAGAATTCTGGCGAACCCTCAGACCCCGCCAATTACCGTCCTATTAGTCTCCTTCCAATCTTTGGCAAAGTTTTCGAAGCCATTATCAACGCCGAGGTGATTCAGCACCTTATGACCAACGGGCTTCTCTCTGACAAACAGTATGGGTTTCGCTTCACCAGGTCTACTGCTGATATGCTAACGACCATTACCGAGTACATATACCAGGCACTCGACAAGAATGGTGAAGCCCGAACCGTTGCCTTGGATATCTCCAAAGCATTCGACAGGGTCTGGCATGCTGGCCTCTTGTGCAAACTGCGAAGCTATGGGATAACTGGACATCTGTTTGACCTCATCCAGTCCTTCCTCTCTAACCGCACATTAAAGGTGGTATTAAATGGGCATGCCTCCCAAAACTACCAGACGAACGCGGGCGTCCCTCAAGGTTCTATCCTAGGTCCCACGCTATTTCTGATCTACATTAATGATCTCCCCGACACCATTAGATCCCAAGTTGGCATGTATGCCGACGACACAACAATCTACTCCCGCATCGATCAGAAACCAGGTCTGGACGACAAAGTGAACCTCGCTGCCGCACTGGAAAGGGACCTCCAATCCGTAGTGACCTGGGGTAGGAAATGGTTGGTAAATTTCAATGCCTCCAAAACAAAGCTGTTATCAACTAACCACCATAGACAATCGCATCTACCTCCCATTAGCATGGGACAGGCTAGCCTCCCAGAGAGTAAAATACTACGCCTCCTTGGCCTTACACTCTCGGCGGACCTCAAATGGAATGACTATATTGAATCCATTGCCAAATCTGCTGCTATGAAAGTCGGCTCTCTGTGCAGGCCCCGGAAATTTTTCCCACCTGAAACTATTCTGCACATATACAAATCTACCATCCGCCCGTGTATTGAATATTGCTGCCATATCTGGTCGGGTGCCCCTGCTGCTCTCCTTGGGCTTCTTGACAAAATACAAAGGAGGATCTGTAACGTGGTTGATACTGACTTGGCAGACCGGCTGCAGCCGCTCTCACACCGGCGTGATGTAGCTTCCCTGTGCCTCTTCTACAAATACTTTCATGGCTTCTGCTCCGATGAGCTTAGATCACTGGTGCCGCCCAAGCACGAATTTACACGAGATACTAGATTAGCAACTAGGTCCCACCCTTTTACAGTTAAACAAATAAGATGTAACCGTAAATTCTACTCCAACAGCTTCTTTTCTCGCGCTTCCCGCCTGTGGAACTCCCTTCCACAAGTCTGCTTTCCCGACAGTTACAATCTCCAGGTGTTTAAATGTAGGGTCAATAGACACCTCCTATCACACTAACTCCCAACTATTCTCACAACACTCTCATCTACCCAACCCTCATTCTCGGTATCCTCACCCGCCTATCACCCACCCTCTGTTATTTCCTATATTTAACCAGCCTTTCTCCACTCTACGTAGCCCCCTGCACAGTAGTGGCAGTGACATGCCTTGCTCGGGGTGAAACGCTTATAAAAAAAAACAAAAAAAACAAAAAACTTGGCATTTTTTCGACTGAGATTTGAAGGTTGTTCTCTTCAATAATTGAAAGAAATTTCTTGAAATCTTCAATTCGTAGTGATGTTCCTTAGATTCTGAGAAAGCAAATATATCTTCAATATATGTGAAAATGCAATTTATATCCATAAATATGTTGGAATATCGAGTTGCTGTTCTGTAGACCAAATGGCATGAATAAGTATTCAAAAAGACCAAATTGTTTTATCACAGCGGATTTTTCGATATCTGCTTTATAAATTGGAATTTGGTAATAGGCCTGTAAGAGATCAATTTTTATAAAGTTTTCTTCAAGAGTTTAGATCTTAGGCTGTTCATATTTGGGATTCGATATCTGTCAGGTTTTGTCAGCTAAAATTGCCACATACTCGCCATTTTCCTGGGGTTGACTTGGGAACAAGATGTAATAGCGAGGATCAGAGAGTCTTTGATCGGTTTAATAATTTCCACTTCTAAGAATGCCATGAACTCCTGTTTCGCTGACTTATATTTTTCTTCTAATAGCTGTCAAGCATAAGCGCTATCTCCAGTGTCTATAACGTGTGCTATTTTCATGTTAGACACTAGAGGCTGTTCCGTACGTGACCTGGTAAGTTTTTAAAATTCTTTGAGGAGAGACTGCACTTTTTCTGGTAGGTTGTTGTCGTTGTTCACTCTGAATCTGTGCAATGGCTCGTCCTCCTTGTACATAGCGATGCGTTGTCTCATCAATAAGTTTGCCATTTCTGCAGTCCAAGATTAGACCATAGTGGCGCAGGAAATCTGCTCCTAATGATGGGTGACGGTATCCAAGACTACTACGGTCCACGTGTATGAACGGCGTAGGCTCGGAATCCCAATATCTAATACTGCTTTGCCGAAGGATTTTTCATTTGCTGCTGATAAGTTCACGGGTGTATGATTTAGGTTTATACCGAGTGTCATTCTCTGCTGTATGATTGTTACAGAGGCACCCGTGTTTATCACAAAGTTTATTATTTGTATCAATTTTGGTAGCAACATCAAATAGTTGCAAATTGTCAGTTGCTGATGCAATTCGCATTATTAGTTTTCCCAGGCTTGTGAAGATGGTCTTGAAGTGGGTATTATTTTGAAATAGGACTTATCTGACCACATGCACCACGGTTTACATGTTCTAGATTTCTCAGTATAATACAAATGTCCACGACATACTCGAGGCCTCTGGTTGTTATAGAAAGGTCCGGAGCTATAGATTGTTCTATTGGTGGTGCCAGTAAAGACAGTTTGTATTTTTACTTTAACCCTCACATTTATTCTCGGTTTGGAGGCTGAGATCAAAGTGCGTTCTGCGTCATCGGTTCTTTCTGTCTTCAGGCAGCTTACGGAAAAGGCAGTAGCCTGGTTCATAAGAGTCTAACCCTGTGGTACCATCTAGGTCAGTAGGTTAAGAGCCATACGTGATACACGCTTGGGCGATCATGTCTCGAAAGAGACATGACTGACTGGGCAGAAGATTATCCCGCAGTAGGTTGCCATTGCTTTCTGCGGTAGACTGGTTGCAGACCAAGGCTATAGAACCCAATCTGTACTGTTATTTAACCCATAACTGGAAGGAATAGACGGATTAATACCTTTCCCAAGGGTATTTGCGCGTAAGTGAATGCAATGAATTCAGATGGAATTTGAATCTATTTTAAAATGAGAACAATATTCTGCTAACAAATACATTTTTGATAACTAATAAACAAACTTGTCACGCTTTCTGATAATGACGAGGCAGAAAAGTTGTTTTTCAACAAGTAATTCATTTTTTATTAAATTTTCTATTTCATGGATAAATGCTTATGAGAATTCTTATGAGAATAAAATAAAATAAAAATATAATATTTAACGTTTATGTAAGAATGCTTAAGTTTTTATAAATACACTGACGTCTCGAATGATCAATAAACTAAACTTGTATACAATTACTAATATATTATAGTGGGTTCATTTTCATTGAAGAAGTTGCGCTGTGTCAGGCTCACCACGTGTGGCATTCCCAGCCCCTCTTGATAAGAACGTTTGCAACAGACACCTTTGTTGACCTGATGCTTGCGTCCATCCTACAAAATGGTGGACAACAAACGCTCGATCAGCATCCGATAGTCATCACAGAGAGGGAGTACCGACAACCAGTAAAGGATGATGGGAAAGACGTATGTAACACACACCTCAGGCATCCCTTCACAGACAACTGCCCTCGAAGCCAAGCCTTGACCGACGCTCCGACTTTTGCCTGTTCCCCCGATCAGTTTTTCTCCAGCTGAATATCCGGTCAAGAATGCGGACGGGTCCGTCTGTCCAGCTAAAGGGCCCCGGGAGAGCAACGCCTTTCCAGGCACCTAACTGCAAGCCGGAAGACTTGTCGCGGTTTACATTATTGCTGATCACTATATATATATTACAAATAAATTGCTTTTACAATATAAGTGACAATCATTTGCATGAGAATTTTCAAATGCGTAATTTAATAAATATTTCATCTGTGATTTATTTTTGTTCAATTTTTAAAAAATCTAAACTTATTTATAAATGGAACTTTGTCTGTGTGTGTGTGCGTGTGTGTGTGTGTGCGTGTGTGTGTGTATGTGTGTGTGTGTGTGTGTGTGTGTGTGTGTGTGTGTGTGTGTGTGTGTGTCCGTTACCTATAGACTCCGAAACGGCTGAATTTTCTTTAAAATTTACGCAGTTGCATCTGCGAGTGTTCTTAGCTAGGTTTTGTGTCAAGGTACCCACAATAATCGATAATCGAAAAAATCGGGTTATAGAAGGAGTTGTCCGATTTTAATCAAATCTGATAACTCAAAAACAAAGACATAAGAAACGATATTCAGAAGTTTCAAGGTTGCAGTTCTTTCAATAGTTCAGAAAATCGATAATATATATATAAAAGGGAAGATATTTGTGTATGTATCTGTTTATCTGCCTGTATGTCTGTATTTTTTCAGCCCTTTTATTTTAGTTTTTGCTTCGGGTTTAGCTCTAAGTAGGTATAATTGTAGTTCTTAGTCTCAGCCATGATACCATTCACTCAGATGACTTATTTTGACTTACATCCATTCATTTTTCTTTCAGTCGACGGTTTCACTTTAACTGGAAACAACTATTGCTTTTTAGTCTTTCGTGCCAACGTCCAAAAAGTCTGAACTCCAGGACCATGGATTAGTTTTAAAGCTTTCATTACACCCGAGCAACGCCGGGCTATACTGTTAGTTCCATTTATAAGCAAAAATTTAATCTTTTTAATTCATCTTGTTTATATAAAAAGAATGTATAACTGCCTTGTGACAAAATTTACTCGGTGGCAGAAAAAAATAAAATAAATGTTATCTTGGCTTCACAACGAACAAAGATAAGTAAAAATAGATGTAATAAAATTGAGTATTTTAATAGACATAAATCTGGAGCCTAATAGAAACTACGTTTCTCATTGGTTAAAAACGAGAACCGCATTAGCCCTCTTGATTGGTTCCATGAGAGAGAAAGTCTGATGTCATGGAGTCCTGAAATTTTCTATGACGTCAGAATAGATTGTTCTGGGTATGACGATAAACTACATCCGGCAGCAAGGTCTCTGATCTAGAGGCTTTGTGGAGCGTAGAACAAATTTTTAATTGCTGTTTTTTCCAGATCCACTCTAAGCGAGCACTATTTGGAGTCCCTAAACTCGGATCAAAACATTATGAAAGTATAAAAATATATTTTAGTAACAAATCATAGGAAAACTTAAAAAGAAAAAAAGAACCTAGCAATACTTTCGACAAAAACCGCTTTATAAAAATAAAACCTGATCTACAAGCTGATTTTTCGCAAGAGATACATATTCTATTCATATGAACCTATCCTAAAAATCCTGTCAGTATTAAATAACCCATTGAGATGTTTATATGCAGTAAAACAAGATAAACCATAAAAAAACAGCCAGAATAGGCATTTTGTGTGCAAAATTTGCTTTATAAAATTAACAGACTTCTGCCCCGTGTCTCTTCTACAAGTACTTCTACGGCTTCTGCTCCAATATAGCTCACTGGTGCCCTCTATGTATGAATTTACTCGAGCTACTAGACTAGCAACTAGGTCCCACCCTTTTACAATGAAACCAATAAAATGTAACCGCAACTTATACTCTATCAGCTTCTTTACTCGCATTTCCCGTTTGTGGAATTCCCTTCCGTTTACTTGCTTCCCCAACAGCTACAATCTTCAAGAATTCAAATGTAAAGTCAATAATCATCTCCTACCTTACTGACTCGCATCTTTCTCTCATGCTCTTTTCTCCGTCCAATCCACTTTCATCACATCAATATTCTCAACCTTCTCTTCCTGACACCCCCTATAACCTATCCCTCTTTCTTATCACTTTCCTCCTACGTAACCCACTGCGCACCAGTGGCAGTAAAACTGCCTTGTTTGGGGTGAAATGCTTAAAAAAAAATTTAAATATAATTTTTTTTTATAAAATTCTATAATTTTAATTCCGTTAAGGTTAGTTACGAGCTTATTTTAGTAATCATTCGTGGCGTATGACATTTCACAATACTCCAAATTAATCGAGAAGTGACGAAAAATAATTTTTATGAAATTTTTTAAATAACTCAAAATAATTTGTTTAGTTAGTTTTCTTTCAAATAGTAAATTTGCTGAACTGATTTTTATCATTAATACTAACATTAGAAAATGATTAGAATATTTCATTCGTGGTAATTACTCTGTATGTAGCGACATCCACAATAGGACTTCCAAGTATACTTTCGATATCGAACGCGATCCGAGTGAGATAGAATCAAATTAATAAAAACAGATGTTTTAAAATATAAGTACCTTTGTCTTTTCTCAAGGGCCCCGATGCAGTTATCTTCAAGCACAGGACAAAAAATAATAACCTTGGGAACAACATCTGAAAAACAAAAACAAAAAAATTATATATTAGATATCTCCATTCATTTTCAATATCTAAATTTTAAATTGAATTTAAAAAAAACTTTTTTTTTCTTGAAACTTTCATTTTGTTTTTAATTGAAAGCTAAATGATTTTTTACTTTTTTTTAATATTTTAATTTTTCAGCCATTTTTAAGCGATAGACACATTTATAAACAACAGTTAATTCTCGGTTTTAAAAATCTTGCAAAAATAAAATATACATTTGTAACACATTATTTTTGAAAAATTAGCAAATTTTATGTTAAATTAAGCTGATTTACAAAAATATTACTTATTTAGCGTGTGAAATTTAGAAGAAAACTATTTCTTAATTACAGAGTTGAACTTTTTGACCTGTCCGCCGTATATCAAACGTGTTAACAAGTTGTCGGATAAGAGATAAGATAAGTGTATGACGATCACAAGTGACAAAGTTTTACAATTTTTGCGGGTAAGGGGAAGAAAATCTGACTTTTTAATTTGCACATAAAAATTACCACACAAAAAAAAAACAGAAAAACATATTTACCATACAAAAAAAATAACAAAACAAAAATTATTACCATACAAAAAATACACAAAAAAATTTTTTTAATTATTTTTAAAATAGGGAGGCCAAACAATTTGTATTAAACTTTTTAATTTTCGATTAATAAATTACTAATCTTCACTTAATTAGTTTTTAAACTAACCCAACAAATCTTTGAAGTATTTTAAAAAATATTTTTTGAAATTTATAAATTATTATAATTATAAAAAAAGAAAACAGTTCTTTTAAAATTTCAATAGTAATCAAAATTTTTTTTCTTCAGACTATAATTTCCTTAATTTTTATTATTTATTCAAGCAATTAAAAGCTTATCAAATTAAATAATGTCACAGTTATATTGCATTTTTCATTTTACTATTGGGAGCAGATTTTAGGAAATAAAGGCCAAAATTTAAAAAAATATAATAGATGATTTACATTCCCTAATATGTTCTGTGTTTAACTAATAAAACCATTTATCGCAACAAAATTTAATTTCTCAAAATTTCATGAATTTACGTGGAGTGGGGATAAAAGATGTAAAAAAGTTTTTTCTAAGATTTTTTCAAAGTAATAATTTAAAAAATAATTTCACTAATTTCTGAGTAAGTCTTGAAAGTTTCATTAAAATCCTACTATTATTAACTTTTGCAAGAATTTCCAAATTAATGTGTGTGTCACCGGAAAAAATGAATTATGTAATCATTACGTTTTCCATTGTAAACTCTCGTAACAATTTGGTTACCCGCTAACTCAAATCAAAACAAGATTTTTATCAAAATTTCAAACGTGTTAGAACGGATTATTTTTTTTTTTAATAATTAAAAAATACTTTGATCTTAACTCTTAATAATAATATAAACATTTTGATGGAAAAAGTTCATTTTTATAAAGTTTGGGGCCTTTTTTAATCATACTATGCTGTTTTTAGCGATTTAGTGGAGGTACTTATATATATATATGAAATCGGTTAGTTTAGAATATATATTTTTTCATGTAATATATATATATATATATATATATTAGATTACATGAAAAATATATATTCTAAACTAACCGATTTCATATATCGCTCATTCAGTAATGAATTAGAGCACTCTGGATATTGGGCGTGTATAATGATAATATACACGCTAAAAAGTCTGCCTTCTTCTACTGAGCGCCCACAGCTCAGAGGTAGACTCTGTGTGTGTGTGTGTGTGTGTGTGTGTGTGTGTGTGTGTGTGTGTGTGTGTGTGTGTGTGTGTATAAAACAAAAATTTCGATACTTCTATCCGTTGGATAGCCATTTCTATGCGGAAATCCTCGCTTCTTCAGTAACGGCGAAAGCAAAATTTTATTTACTCAAATTCAAATATGTTAAAAGATTTTATACCGGTAGAAGTTTTTTAAAAAATCCATACACAGGATAATAAAATGGTGTGATTAACAATTTTTGAATGTAAAGAAGTAAGAAAGGAAAAGCAGACAAACAACTATGCCTCATATTCGGAAACATAACCCTCCCCCATACAAAAGCCAAGAGTTTAAAAGTTAAACTTTAGCCATGTCAGAGGGATAGAAGTGGTAGGGGGGACAGAAAGGAAAAAAAAGAGCGAACGGATGGATGACTGGGAAGTAAGCTATCAAATTTTTTTCACATAGAAACAAAAGAAAACCGCTGACATCATTGTTAAAAAAAAAAAACGATTGAAAAATTTACCAAAGATATTTTGGTTCAAATAGATAATGACTGGGACAAATGTTATAGAAAAATTTGGACATACAAATTTAAAAATAAATCGTAAATTTGAAATTTAAAAATAAAAACATAAAATTCAAAGGTAGGTCTAAAAAAGAATCCATTTCTATTAATACAAGTAGACACACACACACACGTACACTCACAAACACACACACACACACACACACACACACACACACTATATATATATATATATATATATATATATATACTCACGCACATAATTTATTTAAATATCTAAAGGATATTCGAAAGTCACGAATTAAATTTAATTTTAATTATTTTTAAAATTTAAGAAACTAAATTTATGGCAGCTTAGTTTGAAAAGAACTGAATTATTATATATATTCTATAGGGCTCTGCTAAAAATTAACCAAAATTAATAATTTGTTTAAATTAAAAGGTAATATGGATTTAGTATTAAAAATAAAAATATAAGTAAATAAATAAATTTTATTTTATTTTAAAGTGGGTTCAACAAAGTTCTATATATACATACATACACACACACACGCATACTTACATATATACACACATATATACATATATATATATACAGACACATATACACATACATGCACATATACATATACACTGTTACACACACACCTCCAAATATATATATATTTCATATATATATATATATATATATATATATCTATATTTCACCTACACACACGCACACACACACACACACACATATATATATATATATATATATATATATATATGCACTACCGACCATAAGTTTGGGACCACTTAGATTTATTCTTTAAAAGAAAGAAATAACAAATTTTATATCTTAGAAGAATAAATATAGATATATTTCATTGTTGCTCACAATTGTACAATAATTAAAACCAAAATTAACATAGAGTAATTTCAAATTTAATTAAAGTTAATTTATATTTTCTTTTCATCAAAGAAACCACCACAAGCCTTTATTACTGCAGAGCAAACCCTTGGCATTCTTTCTAATAACTTATAAAGATAAGTTGGTGAAAATGATTTCCAAGCATCCTGCAAGCATTTAAACAACATTTGTCCATTTTTAGGAAGTTCATTCAAACTGTCCGATCAATTCCATCCCAGACTAGTTTAGCTGGAGAAAGATCCGAAGACTAAGGGGGCCAAGTCATAATTTTCAAAATTTCATTGTTTTCCTTTGATTTCAGACAATTTTGGCATAATTTTGAGTTGTGTTTCGGATCGTTATCCTGTTTGAAAAAAACATTTTGTCCAATAATGCAGCAAACAGAAGGAATTGCATGCCTCGGCAGTATTGAATGATATTCTTCATTTCACATTATGCCTTTGATCTCTATCAGGTCTCCAGCTATCTCTCCTTCAAAGCCTCCCCAAACCATTACAGATCCACCTCCATGCTTTACAGTTGGAACAATGCAATTTTCACTCATTCGTTCAGAAGAAGTTTGTCTGACAAACACTCTTCGTTTGCTTCCAAACAGTTCAAATTTTGATTCATCTGTCCATAATACTTTTTTCCACTCATCTAAAGTCCATTCTTTGTGCTGTTTTGCCCAGTGTAGACGTTTCAACTTATTCTCCTTCTTTAATAGTGGTTTCTTAACTGCTACACAGCCTTTAAGCTCAGCAGAATGAAGTTGTCTCTTAACAGTAGTAACAGATACTGGATGTTGCCGAGTAGAATTCATTACAATTGGTAATCCCGAAGCGGTTTTTCTTCTATTCCTCTTGCTAGATATGATCAAGTGTCTATCCTCTACAATAGATGTTACTCTAGGCCTAGCAGATCTTTTTCTGTCAATATTTAACTCAGTTTTACGAAGTCGTTGAAGGCAATAATGCACGCCATTTTTTGCTAGGCTTAATTTTTAGCAATAATTCGTTCAGAATATCTTTCTTTCGAACGAATTTCAACCTGAGCTCTTTTATCAATGTTAATCTGTTTCTTCCTTACCATTTATACCGTAGTAATATGGTTTACAAAAATAAATTATACCGTAATTATATCTGAATAAATCTGAATTTTCAGCAAAAACTTGATCACAATAAGAGGAGTCAATTATCAAACTGAGTAAATGTTTACTTTAAAGTTTAAAAGAATACATTTTTTTTAACTTGACATCTGCATAAGAATAACAAAAAATACAAACTCGGCGAATTTGATTTTGCTAAAAATTAAATTTTATAAACTTTGTGAAAAAAATTTGGGTGGTCCCAAACTTATAGTCAGTAGTGTATATATATATATATATATATATATATATATATATATATATATATATATATATATATAATTTAAAATTCTCACCATCCCTCGTTCGTGCGCATATGTAGTTTAGAAACGGACGAAACACGTCACATGAAAATTTTTTCCACTTTGACATATATATCGTCGGATCTAATTAGGCAATTTAGATTATTGCTCCAGTCAACCTAAAAAATATCAATACATGCATTTTCAATAGAAAAGGTTTAGTATTTTACTCGTTGAAGACGGCGAACTAAAACACCTCTGTACTATTTAAAATCCATCGCTAAATCTAAATCTAAGAAGGTCGGTTCTCTGTGTAGGGCCAGGAAGTTTTTCTCGTCTTAAACAATCCTGCACATATACCATCCGCCCGTGCATTGACTGCTCTGACATATCTGGTCGGGTGCTCCTGCCACCCACCTAGGTGTCCTTGACAAAATCCAACGGAGAATCTGCAATGCGATCGATCCTGACTTGGCAGCTCATATACAGTCACTTTCTCACCGGCGCAATGTTCCTTCCCTGTGTCTCTTCTACAAACCCTTTCACGGCATCTGCTCCGCTGAACTTAGCTCACTGGTGTCCTCTATATGTGAATTTACTCGAGCCCCAAGATTACCAACTAGGTTGCACCCTTTTACTATGAACCCAATAAAATTTAAACATAAATCCTATTTCATCAGCATTTTTTCTCGCACTTCCCGCCTGTGGAATTCCCTTCCGTTTATTTGCTTCCCCGACAGCTACAATCTCCAAGAATTTAAATGTAAAGTCAATAGTCATCTTCTATCTCAGTAACCTGCACCCGTCCTATCATGCTCCTTTCTCCATCCACTCTACTCTCATCAGTATTATCATTCTTTTCTTACCCACTTCCTGACATCCCCTATAACTTGTCACTTTTTCTCATAACTTTCCTCCTATGTAACCCCCTGCACAACAGTGGCAGTAAAATACCTTGTTTTGGGCGATATGATTATAACAAACAACAGTTCAAAGCCACAGTCACGCACAAGAACTATTAAACCTTGTGTGAATGAGCTTTGTCCCAATGAAATGACTCATTTTGTCAGTTTTCCTGGATGTTTGCTCTTGATAGCCTTTCGTAAATACTCCTGCAAGTTATCACTCCATTGATAGTGTGACCCTTTTGAAGAGGTTCAATAAACACAATGCCTATTGCATAAAAAAATGAAATCATCACATTTTTTGCAGGTGAAACGACTTTGGTATTTTGGCGGCAGGTAAGGAGGTGTGTTTCCATTACATAGATTTTCTCTTTGTCTGTGGCTCAAAACGATAAACACAACACTCATCTTGGGTTAGGAAACATTCAAGGAAACCAGTTGGATATGCCTCAAATCACGTCAGATTTTCCGTGATGTGTTCAGCCTTGTGCACCTTTGATAAGGTGTAAGAAGATGTGACATCCACCAAGCAAAAACCTCCGTTATTGTGCAGAATATTAACAACTCTCTCACGGGATATGCTATTAGCATTGACTATTTGATCTATAGTCAATCGCCTATTATCCATCACCCTGTGTGGAACACAATCAATTTTTTTTTCTGCAGTGGTTGCAGGTGCCAGATTTGAAGGCTCTTCCTTCTCCTCCTAAATTCAGATGCCCACTTTTGCATTGATAAGCTGGGGTGTCATCCCCTAATTTAGTCTGATTTTTTTTTATGTAGGTACTTGATAACACCATGCTGCAAAATGTTGTCCATTTTTCAAGGGAAGTCTTATTAATGAGAACAGTTGAAATTAATGTGTTCAAGATTTCACAACTCTAGCATCACTCTAGTCAGCCTATGAACTTTTCGACCCAACCTCGTAATTATTATCACGACTGTAAAAGGATAATGGCGGACAATACTGTATGACAGAAAAGACAAGGAATTGAAAATATCTGGGATCAAAAAATGAGGAATTACATCGATTCTGAAAACTATTAAACTTTCTATTTAACGCCAGGAAGCCCCCTTTTCTTGCGCATGTGCAGACGGTCTTTTCTGTTAGTGGCCTATTGGGAGATTAATATTCTTTTTGTTTTTTTATTTTGTTTTTATTTTGTGTTTTTATTTCAATCCCTACACATGTACTACTAGTTTTCTCCGTTAGGCTGTTACGAGTCTTAACAAAGTTCATCACCGAGAACAAAGATTCACAAGCGAATGTAGATGAAAACTTGGATAGCCGATTTTCTAAGCGGAGCTTAGATGTGACACAAGGTCGAAAGTATAGAGCATCTAGTGAGGTTCGAATTCACTTAATTGTCACGATTTGTGCGAGATAAGCTTGCTAACCATTACACCACGTCGAGTTGCCCAGATGAAAACTTGGATAGTAATACTGTTAATTTTTTTTAAACAGACAAAATTTTCTGGAATGTTATTTCAAATACTTAATACTTCAGTCAGTTAAGTGCCATACGTGATACACACTTGGGTGATCATGTCTCGAAAGAGACATGACTGATTTGGCAGAAGATTATCCCGCAGTAGGTTGCCATTGCTTTCTGTGGTACACTGGTGAATTATATTATTATACTAATAAGTAGTAATTAGTGAGGGATTAGTTTATTACTTCATGACAATAGAAAAACGATCCCCCACTTTATGCCCAGTAGAAGCTTTAATTGTCTTTTCAACTATTCAGTCAGTCAGTTACTCACGGATAATCTTTCGCGTATTACAATCAAAGTTGCCCTCTCAACTATAAGAGTGAATGCCATAACTACTACAAAATAGCAGTTATACACAACTTAATTAACCGAGCACAAATCAACTCCTCCCCACCCAAAAGATGTTTTACTTTGAACTAAAAAAATATTAAGCAGACTCTCATTAATAATGATTTCCTAAAGCACATTGTCAGTTAAGTGCCATACGTGATACACGCTTTAGACGATCATGTCTCGAAAGAGACATGACTGACTGAGCAGAAGATTATCCCGCAGTAGGTTGCCATTGCTTTTTGCGGTAGACTGGTTGCCAACCCAGTCTGTCCTGTTATTTAACCCATAGCTGGAGGGAAGAGACGGATTAATACTTTTCCCAAGGGTATCTGCGCGTATATGTTGTACACTTTCAGTACTTTATATACAGTCAGTTATTCAGTTAAGTGTCATACATGAGACACGCTTGGGTGATCATGTCTCGAAAGAGACATGATTGATTGGGCAGAAGGCTTTCTCGCAGCAGGTTGCCATTACATTTTACGGTAGACTGGTTACCAGCCAAGATACAGTCACTTTCTCACCGGCACAATGTGTCTTCCCTGTGCCTCTTTTAATAATACTTTCACGGCTTCTGCACCGATGAACTTAGCTCACTGGTGCCCTCTATATATGAATTTACTCGAGTGACAAGATTAGCAACTAGGTCGCAATCTTTTACTGTGAAACCAATTAAATGTAAATATAAATTCTATTTCATCAGCTTCTTTTCTCGCACTTCCCGCCTGTGGAATTCCCTTCCATTTACTTGCTTCCCCGACAGCTACAGTCTATAACCCCTATAACCTGTCATTCTTTCTCATAACTTTTCTCCTATGTAACCACTGCACAACAGTGGCAGTAAATTGGTTTGCTTGTAGCGATATGGTTATAAAAAAAATCTCTCGTAAACCTTGATCCGTCATCTATTTACTCCAGCTCACTAAGTATGTTATGTGTTGCTTTCCTCAAACCCTTCAATTTGCCACGTGGGTAAAACTTCATCGTTACTCACATGTTCGGTCTATGATATTCTCAGTATCCTTCTGTAGAACTACATTTCTGTTGCTTCAAGTCTCGTTTTAATCTGCAAACAGACTTTCCAGCGTTCACACTGATATAAGAGGATTGGATTTGTCTAACATATACTTCTGAGATGAGGTAGTACTTACATTATGCACATTGTTTGGACTGTTGACCTCATCTTTATTGTCACGTTTACGACGTTGTACGCTACGTTCTTCTTCAGGAGCTAAGAATTTTGAACCGAACCCTTTATTTCGATCACTGGGGTATATTATTACTTAGAAGGTTTAGTTAAAGAATGATAACTACATGGCATCCGGAAGTAGTATCGTAAATGGAATGAGAACGATATACCCCAGTGATCAAAATATACCCCAGTGATCAAAATATACCCCAGTGATCAAAATAAAGGGATTGATGCTAAATTCTTAGCATTTGAAGAAGGCCGGACCGTACAACAACTGAAATGTCGTAAACCTGGCAATAAAGATGAGGATAACATTTCCAACAAATAAAATGATATAAGAGGATTGATATTACATAACAAGTCAGTACTATTTTTTTTGTTCTAACGGAATCTTTCTGTTATTTAATACTTTGCTTAACTTTTGGAAGGCATCTTTCGTTATCCCAATGAGCCTTTGGATTTCCGTGTCACACTTTTCGTTTACAGTTTAGTAGTCTATAATGGCCCTGTGTCATACTTAGCTACGGTTAATGAGTTTGTGTAGCTCACTTGTATAATCTGTCGGAATTATTATCTAAACATTGATTTCTAATTTTGCGATTGGTTATTAAAATATTTTAATTTGTTATCGATCTTGAATTCTGCTTGATGGTGTACATGTAAATTGATCTTCGTATGACAAATATTCAGATTCACTCGACCGAAATGAACAATCACAGATGGCAATTACGACCGACCGTTTATCGAATCGGGTTACCAATTTCAATTGGTTCTAAAGATGACCGCTCAATTTGAAGGCGATTATTATTAGTATTTTTACCGGCAATTCAACAGGAAGTTGAGAACAGCTTGTAGTTTCAAAAGATGACAAGCGTAAACTCTGCATATTAGATACCAAGAGGAGTCAATAGAAGGTAATGCCCAAATGTATCGAGGTTTACCTCTTGACGTGTTGCAATCGCTGATTTGAGGGCTCACCACCTGAGTCGATTAATGTGAGGCCCCATCACCTGGTTCTGCCTTTTGAATTCTGTACGGTGATCATTTCTTCAGTTAATTTTCATCATTTCTCTTGTGCTAGATGCAATGGCTGCTTGGATATCTTTTAAGGTTGTTCTTACTTTTTCGCTGCTTGACTCTACTGAATATAAGCCACCTCTCCATGTATGTTGTGGTGCGCGGATGTGCGTTGAGCTACAGTGTATATTGGCTCGGAACGAGAAATTGGAGAGCCGAGTTCGAATTCTAATTGAATTCACTGCATTCACTTATGTCCAAATACCCCGGGGAAAGGTATTAATCAGTCGCTTCTCCCTCCATCGGTGGGTTTAAATAGCAGGACCGACTGGGTTCTATAGCCTTGGTTGACAATCAGTCGACCACAGAAAGTAATGACAACCTAGTGTCGAGAAATCTTCTGCTCAGTCATTAATGTCTCGAAAGCACGTATGACACTTAACTGACTCCAGATATACACTTATAAACTGTTACCAACTTCAATAGGGAAACCTGTCACCCCTTTGACTTTATCCTGAGAAGTTTTATCTCGTTTAAATAATTTTATAATTTTAATAGTTTTCAGAATCGATGTAATTCCTCATTTTTTCAATTCTTTGTCTTTTCTGTCATACAGTATTGTCCGCCATTATCCTTTTATTGTCCGCCATTATCCTTTTATTGTCCGCCATTATCCTTTTACAGTAGTGATAATAATTGCGAAGTTGGGTAGAAAAGTTCATAGGCTCACACTTTTTTAGCTGGGACTCTCAAACAGATAAGACGTACCTTTCTGCTTGGGAAGACTTTTACCCCTCAATATGATCTTCAGCGTCCTTTGAATAAAAATTAGTTCCAAAATATTCCGAGTGTTTCCGTCTCCTTTCTTTTTCCTTTGCCTATTTATTTCAGCGACGACAGCAATTTAACAAGTATTGGATGTTTAAGTGAACGAACCCAAAAACCTGTATGATACAAATCCTATATCATCCATCAACTAACTAAAACACACAAAGTAAAATTGCACATCCGCAAAAGTGGATTCAAACGACTAAAAACATTTTGGAAAACCCCAGATCAAAGCAAATTTCACAAGTCAGTGTGAAAAGCAAAATTCTGGATCCTTATTGGATAGCAAATCGAAAATTCAAACATGACATAAGTCAAACGCTTTATCACACCTAAATGAAAATGCTTGCTGGTGACAGCAACATGATAAACTACCCTAATCTAGTACTGCGCTTAAATTCATAAAGCCTAGGTACCACAATGAAGAGCTCACCTGAACAATTACCATAAAAGTATATGTAGAAAAGGCACAGAGAGGGAAAATTATTGAAACCGGGACACTAGATCAAGACTAATAATATTGCAGAGTTTTCTTTAGATTTTATCAAGGATTTTTAGATATATAACAGGAGCGCCGGTTCACATGTGGCAGCAATATCTTAAGCATGGTAAACTTATAAATACGTAAGTTAGATTCCAGAGAGAAAGTTGTTTCCTCAAACACAGTGCATTTTCTTAACACTTTACCTAGCAATGTATTCAATATAGTCCTTAAATTCCTACCAGCCGAGAATTCTGGCCCGAGAAGGGGTAACGAGTCAATCTCGTGGAGGTTAACATTAGCCATACTGGTCGAAAGCAAGGGTTTCTCGGATGATTAAAAGGGGACAATCTATTTTTGAAGGCGTTAAAATTAACAAGCCATTATTTTCCCGAGTTAACAACACGCTTATGATCGTTTTTGACATCAGCCGCCAATTTAGCCATATTGATCAAAGTTACTATCCGGGGGGGGGGGGGAATAAATTGTTAGGGCATCAGCATATCAAATCGAGAGCTGATGCGCTCAGGTCATTAATGAAAATCAAAAAACAAAGTTGGACCAAGGACAGTGCACTAGGAAGATACCTGCGTCTGTACGAAAGTATCTAGAAGAGAGGCCACTCATAATAACTTTTATATTGTAATTTGATAAGAAAAGACTGAAACAGTTCAAAAGAAAAACTGTTGACCTGGAGAAACGAAAATCATATTGCTAGTCAGAGAAAAGGCCCTGCGATGTGAAATTCTTAACCAATTCAGCATTAATTAGGGCCTCTAGAAGCTTCACAAAAAGTGGTAGAAGACTAATAGGCCGATAGATGGAGGGTCGGCCGGTTCGCAACAGTTCTTAACGACCAGAGAAACAGATGAGGATTTTCAACAAGCAGAAAAGCAGCAGGCGGAGAGGTATTTATTATACAGTTTAGAGAGAGCAGTAGTTAATTCGGTAACACAATTCTTAAAGATATTACAAGGTTACTATCAGGTCCACATACTTTTAAGGGTATCCAGATTAGAGATGATTAGAGATGAAATATGGCGTCACAACAGAGTGCTGGACGTGGTAATGAACTTAGTATATAGTGTGAAACAGCCAACAAAAAGCCTGTAACGGCCAGAAAACCTAAGATCCGTTTTCACAAGAAAGGTAAATATCCTGTGCAGAAGACCCATAATGACGATACTGAGTGAAGCCCGTGATTGGTGAGTGTTAGTTGATCCTAAAACACCGTTGCAATTCCCGATATACATCATTCAAACAGATGCACGCTCTGACCATTGTAGCGTGGTCTGATTCAAAGAGGTGTGTTCTAGTAGAATTAACAGTTCCATGGAAGAAGAACAGGGAGGTGGTGCACGAGCAAAAGAAAAACCACTACGGATCACTGCGATGGAAATGAGGTCGATATGTCATGTGCTACCTATAAAAGATAATACCCTATCCGATGGCAAAAGCTGATGGTGGCTCTAGGGATGGCAGTACCGCCTTAGTCACCGAAATTGTGTTATCTGCTCTGATTAGCGGCTGACGATGTCAGGGTATATCGTATCGCACATACTTTCACACTTTGTATATATATATAGTGTTATCAAAAATACTTTTAAAAACATTAGCGTCGGTTTCTAAAAACAAAAGAAAGGCTAAAGTCCATATGAGTTCTTTAGGACACATGGCTCAGTGGATAAAAACATCGGTTGGATCCAGTAACTTGACACAAAGTGTTGTGAGTTCAAGATATAATGTTGGTTTTACGTAACACATCAGTTGGTAGAGAGGAGTTATTACGGACAATCAAATTAGTAGTATTGTACCTTTTATAATATATTAATTTTATTTTTTTATTAGGATCAACGGGAGATATATTAGTACGAATGAGATTTTTTATGATTTTTTTTCATTCTATTTGTAGTTATCGTGCATCTGGTTGCAATATATGTTTAGGGTCTTTTGTAGAATTACTATATTTTGTTTGATGTGCATTGTGGTTTTCTGAAATATTTTATTTCTCCATCTACAATGTAGTTTAGGATGTGCATTGTGGTGCAGAGGATATCGACTCGGAACGACAAATAGGAGAGCAGAGTTCGAATTCCAGTTGTTTTCACTTACGCACAAATACCCTTGGGAAAAGTATTAATCCGTCTATTCCCTCCAGTTATTGGTTAAATAATAGGACAGACTGGGTTCTATAGCATTGGCTGGCAACCAATCTACCACAGAAAGCAATGGCAACCTACTGCGGGATAATCTTCTGCCCTGTCAGTCATTTCTCTTTCGAGACATGATCGCCTAAAGCGTGTATCACGTATGGCACTTAACTGACAATGTGCTTTAGGAAATCATTATTAATGAGAGTCTGCTTAATATTTTTTTAGTTCAAAGTAAAATATCTTTTGGGGGGAGGAGTTTATTTGTGCTCGGTTAATTAAGTTGTGTATAACTGCTATTTTGTAGTAGTTATGGCATTCACTCTTATAGTTGAGAGGGCAACTTTGATTGTAATACGCGAAAGATTATCCGTGAATATAAACGGACTTTATTAAAAATAAGCAAACATACTTTTTGCAATTTATTAAATCTGACATGTTTAAAAGAAAATTTTCTGCCTAAATACACACACACACACACACACACACACACACACACACACACACATATATATATATATATATATATATATATATATAAATTATATTTTAGAACATGTACAAAATTTTTTATATATAAAATATTTTGTACATGTTCTAAAATATAATTTATAATAAATATTCACAGCTCTATATATTATATATCGAGCACTATTTTAAATTAATATGTTGGACGTTGTAAAAAAATTTTTCTTCGTTCTTTATTCACTCGGATATATATATATATATATATATATATATATATATATATATATATATATATATATAGATTATAGATACAATCACGTTACAGGCCAATGTAAGAAAAATAAATCATAAATTTCAAATAATGTATTTATGTACTTACATAGACACTTGTATGAAAATCTGCAAACACACACATATATTTCCTATTTCTTTACATACTTACATCATTATATTGATTAATATCTATAATCTATTAATCAATCAGTCTACCGCTATTTTCTCTAACTGGGAACATATGGCTTTTCATTACGATTGTTAAAACTTCAAAAATGAACCATATGTTATTGTATCTGCATTTCTAAAAATTATATTTATTCAATAATATCAATCTCCTTGCATGAAGGCTAAATTTTGTTGAAAAGTATAATGGCTCTTCAGGACATAGTGGATTATAACTTTTAAAACATAAGTTTTCGTAACGTTATTTTAGAGGGAACTTTTGGTACCTTGCTTTTAGCAAGTTATAACATTTCTGTATCTTAGCATAAAGACAACGTACTAAATGAATCCTTCGATTAATACACAATAATGCTCTCGAAATAATTCTCTTCAGTAATTCACTCAAAAAACAATCTGTTCAATGATGTACAACACAGAACAGTATTTAGCTGCCTCTCCACTTGAGACAAAAATTGGCACAAGGCCTTTTTATTGTGAGTAATCCAGACCATATAGCCCGGGCAAAATTTTATTGTCTAATTTTTTCTCCCCTTCAGCGGAGTCTCGGCACTCTCCACTCGAAGGCAGAGAGTCCGACAAGGCAAGCGCTCGTGCTAATGAACAGCACAGAACGATATTTATCTACCTCTCTAATGAGGTGGAATGTGGCACAAAGCCTTTTTAATGTGGAGTATCCGGATCTAAAGCCCGAGCAAAAATGTATTTTCTAATTTTCTCCAGGCGAGACTCTACCCTTCGGCGGAGCCTCGACTGGGTTATTACTCTTTGCCTTCGACAAGACATGTGTTCGTACTGATGTACGACACAGAACACACTCAAACTTCTGTCTGAGTGCATTATATACGAAATATTTACGGTCACGTGATCCCAGTAGTACAATCTATTCAACGATTACGTTTGTTGCCTGGAGATCCGTGTTCGACCACACGTGTGGGTATCGACACTTTCTTCTTACATAACAACTTTTCGCAGCTTCCTCCTCGATTCATAGTTTATGCATTTTTAATATACTCAAATATTTATGCGTCTATCTCCAGCAAGATAATTTAGTCTATCCAGTTAATTCAAGTCTGACCATTTATGGTAGCATACTTTTTATTTAGTACTTTTTTTCTTAGTGTCGTATGTCATTTCCCTCGTGAATACATAACCATTTGTAAACTTTGAACTGTTGTTGGTTCCTGAAGAAGGTGTTGATGTCTAGTACTATATTATTAGATTTGACAAATTTCCCTACTTTAAACATTGTCTTGGCACACTTGTCTAGATCACATTTCATTCCGATATCATTACTAAAACCCTTTACAATCTCCAGTAAAGATTTGCGATCGTTGTCATACAGCTTGATGTAATCTATGTAAAAGACATGGTTAAAGATATGTTTGTAGATTTTTTTCATCCCCTATTTGAATCGTTGACTAATTTGGACAGTGAGAAAGAATAAAAGAGAAGAGGATTGGTGAAAGTGAATCCACTTTTTATGTCCCGCGGTTGATGATGATATCATTTATTTTAATATCACCGTTTGTGTGATTAAGTATGACCATGGCCGTATCTGACTACCGGGCACACCGGGCACGGGTCCGGGCACGGGTCCGGGCCGATCCGTGCAATCATAGTGAAAATACGGACAAGGAAAAATATCTTCGTCAGAAATCAAACTAAACAATTCAAGAAGAAAGAAAAAAGAAAGAAAGAAAGAAAGAAAAAAAAGAAAGAAAGAAAACATCCGAATGAACGCAGTAAAAATCTGTTTATTTATTAACTTTGGGAAAAAAGACTGGTTATACTCAGAAAGTCCGAACCCGATTTCCTGCTTTCGTTCACGTTCTGTGCCTAATTTCCATTGGAATAGCCGAAAAAATCCGCAAAAATCATAGTTTCTGGAAACGGATGACGTCATCACATTGTCAACTAATAAATCCGGGCAATTGTCTCTGTGCCCGGTGTTTTTTAGCATCAGCTACGGCCATGTATGCTGACTGATCTTAATAAATTCAGTTTCATTTTATAGATCTGTAGAGCTTTCGGTCAGTCAGTTAAGTGCCATACGTGATACACGCTTGGGCGATCATATCGAAAGAGACATGACTGACTGGGCAGAATATTATCCCGCAGCAGGTTGCCATTACTTTCTGCGGTAGACTGGTTGCCGACCAAGGCTATAGAACCTAATCTATCCTGTTATTTAATCCATAACTAAAGAGAAGAAACTTTTTGTCACCTATCCAGTGCTTAGATTTCTATATAGTTTTGTTTTTTGTTTTTAGTTTTGTAATAAAGATGCATCTTGATTTTTTTTCAAAACAGCTGTATTGCACATTGCATTGCATGTTACAGTATGTTAATTTCGGAAAATGCTTATATAGTGATTTGCAAATTATATCAATATAACATACCCGGAGTACCCGGACTATATAATGACTCAGATTAGGAGGCGAAGGGGGGAATACGCATGAGCATTGAGTCGTAACACGGGACTTCACAACAGTCTAAATATACCACTCAGAACTTCTGCTTCTTCTTCTTTGTGCCCTGTCCTTTCAGGACGTAGGCGATCATGGTTTTCCATGTCTCTCTATCCCTGGTGGCTCTTAGCACGCTTTCTCCTGTTCCACCACTCAACCCTTTTTCTGTCATTCACCTGATCAGGCCCTTCAGATATGTTATATGCTGCTACGCTGTTTTTGGTTAAGAAGTCACATTTATTTTATTGAAACTGACAGAAAAAAAAACTGAAGTTCTTAACTCACATTAGAGTTTAAGTGTCATACGTGATACATGCTTGGGCGATCATGTCTCGAAAGAGACATAACTGATTGAACAAAAGATTTTCCCGCAGTAGGTTACAATTACTTTCTGCTCTAGACAACCAAGGCTAAAAAAACTAATCTGTCCTACTATTTAACCCATAGCGACGGATTCATACCATTTTCAGGGATATTTGTGCGTAGGTTAATGCATCTTATTCAATTGGAATTCGAACTCGGCTCTCCGATTTCTCGTTTCCATGAAACCTCTACGCACATCATGGGTAACAAAAATCATGGTCTTTTATTCCTATCTGCAGTGAAGGATTGGTATGAGTAGCAACTTGCTAGGTGGCAGAGTGGTCCTCGTACTTCCTCATACTTCAAATAAAAAATGTAATGAAGGAACAAGTACAGGCGACTGTTTTAGTAATAAAAAAAATAAAACAAGCACTGACAAGCTGTTTTAGTAAAAAAACAGACGACAGTTTTAGGAATAAAAAAGAATACCAATTTTATTAAGTCGTCTGCATGCTATCAGTTATTGAAGTTCTAATGCGAGAGAACATTTTTAAAGCTAAAGATCATAACGATAATCTTAAAAATTTCGCTGAGGAGAATTTAGAATCAAACATTTTGCTATCCGTTGAAAAGAAATTATTAGATAAGTTGGACGCAGAAGCAATTATTAACTGATTGGCACAACCATCTAGTAAACACAAACGATTGTTCTTAATATAGTAGACTACATATATTATTTATTAATGAACAAATTATACAGTAAAATATTTACTAATTGCTTCATTCTTTAAAAATTTAAATACAAGGTTTCATTATAAGTCTGTATTTATATTTGGTATCTGTTGCCAGCAATATATACAGTACATGTGTATTGTAATTACTAAGAATTGCACATTTTTCCACAAAAAAATTTAATTGTATCCTTTTTACAAATGCATTCTTTAAAAATTCTATTTGTTCGTTATGAAAATTATATGATCATATTGGATATTTTTTTGTCTCCTACCAGCCATTATTTTTGACCCAATCCGCTATTGGTTATCCAACTTTAAAAAAATACGGACATTGTCCGTATTTTTAAAAAAAATGGTTTTTAATTTTTATGTCGGGAAGAATAAACAGAGTGTTTTGATAAAAAGAAATGTTATAAAAATTAAAATAATTTTAAATATTGTTTTTGCGTGTTTTAAATTAATTTCACACATTAATATTATTTGGAAAAATAGTGATTTATTTTAAACAAATGAAATATTTTATTTTAAATCTCGCAGCACCTAAAACATAATTTCGTTGTATATATTTCCAGCAGAACGGTGAGCTAATGAATATATCATTTACCCGCCAATCTCTATGTTAGAGATCCGAATACCCAGTTGGAAATCCGAGCACATTAAATTTTTAAAATCTAGAAAATGAAAAGGTGTTTTTCAAGGACTACAATATTGAAATTATTTTATGTCAATATAAAAAATAATCAATTGAGATATTCTAGACAAAATAGTAAAAATGTTGGAATTAAAATTTATATTTACCTTTCATTTGTCCCTCAAGAATTCAAATTTACCGATGGATGAAATCTACCGAAAGTGTGGCGCAAAACACGAACCCGCTTTTTTGTTGTGTACCGACTCGTGGAACGGAAAAATAGAAGCGACAATTGAAGTTCAGTGAGTGGACTTGATCAACTGGAGACACATGTCGCCATCTGGTTTTTGGACACAAAACCTGATTTGCAAACCAACAGAATTCAATAATCAGACCAATTGATATAAGTTAAGGTTCATTGAAGCTAAGGGAGACCGTCTGTAAGTGTTTGCAAGTGGAATGGAGTAACGATGATTAGACGTGGGTGTGGATTGGTAGAAACGATATTACAGAAGATAGATTGTGTATGTGCAGCAGATTTTGCAAGTACACAAATATACATAGCTTAAACGAATAGTACTTGCCAGAGTGTAACAGGCTGAGACAGCAATATCGACACACACGCAGACATATATATATATATATATGAGAGAGAGAGAGAGAGAGAGAGAGAGACAGAGAGACAGAGACAGACAGACAGACAGACAGACGGAGAGGGATAAAATTGTTTTTCCTACGTTATTTCTTCTTACAACATCGTTATTTTTAGTGCGTACACGTGTTTTTTATTATGATTAAACAATGAAATTAAAAGCAACTGGCCCAAAATGAGGAATCATACAAAAAAAAAATGACTTCGCATCTGCCAGGAATCGAAACAGCCTCGGCGTTTCTCTTGGCAAATGTCTTTTTGATCCAATTCGTGCCTTTACCATTTCGGTTACAGATCCAACCTGACAGTACGAGGTCCGTATGACCTATTTAAAAAAAATACGTGTTTCTCGTTAGGATTTATTCTTAAGCAATTTTCACCCCATATAAGACCCAAGTGCCACTCATTTTCACAACCAACATACAACATTGCCCGATGACGAGATTCTATCTTGAAACATAGAAGTTTCCGTGTCGCAATGCAGTTTTAATTCATAATTATATGATTATATTATGCTCTACAATATTTATTGTATTGAGCACTGTTTATAAAAAAATAAGTGCCAGGGAACTCAAAATCGTAAAAACTTGGGTCCTCTTTACTTGGATATATATATATATATATATATATATATATATATATATATATATATATAGTATTTATTGAGAATTTATAACATAAATCAAAATAAAATAATTACTAATTTGAAGAATATGAAAGTCTGTTCTCAAATAAATAATTTGATTGGTCTAGTCTGTCTATGTCACAATCCCTCCCTGATTAAGGGGGTTTGGTTAGCCTCGAACCTTTTAAAACTCTTCAACTTGAATTAAATCTCATCACTTGATAAAAACACAGATAGTGTCGAAACAAAAGGGCTACTTTTGTAGTGATATTATAGCATATTTATGTTATAAATTCTAAATAAATATTATTCGCTCTACTTTGTATTGAGCACTTTTTTAAAAATAGTGTTTCTTTGGATACGGAATTTTATGCCATCCATACGTACCCTATACTATATATATATATATATATATATATATATATATATATATATATATATATATTGTGTATTTTGGCAGCATTTTTTCATTAATGCAGGTTTCATTGAATAATATAGACAAGTTTTGTCTATTAATTTTGTGTAGGATCCGTTTATACCGTCTGATATACTTGATGGTGATGTCGTTGAAAGACAACAAAAAATCACAGTAATTGTTGATTTTTTTACCGGGTCTAAGCTTTCGGCTCACATAAGCCATTATCAAAGAGTAAATATTAACACACAGTAAACATAGAACATTTAAGTTATTAACAATAAAGAGAATTGAATTGAAAATATAAGTTCATCCCTACCGTGGCGGATGGCCGAAGACAGTGACAAAATAGTGGCATTGTGGCGTTGTGGTCCCTGGTCTGATTACAGACATTTGAGTACGTTATTGGAAATATCAAAATTGATTGTATTCAAACGAGGTTTAAATTGTTTAATGTAGATTGCTTCGAGGATTTTTAGTTTCTGTTTATTATTTTCTTGTTTAAGTATGTACGTGTTATCAACAAGCGTTTTTCTTAGAAGTGTGCGTTGATAACCGTGTTGTTTTAAATGACGGAATATATTTGAATTTTCATTTAAGTGCAACGTCAGACGCCGTGAGAGCGAATTTGTGGTGTGGCCAATGTAGATATTATTGAGGTTGTTAGAGATACATTCTCTAAATGGACATATGAATTTATATACTACATTGGTTTTTTCACTAACGGTGGGGGAAGAGTCGTTGCGGACGAATGAATTAGATGCAGTGGATTTAGTGTAATATATAATAAACTTAATTCTTTTGTTAGAGTCTGTCGGAGAAATATTAGTATTTATGAGTTTTTTTAGGATGTTTTCATCTAGTTGGTAGTTGGAGTGCATCTGGCTACGGTATAAGAGAGTGATATGTTTAGGATTGGTTGCGTTAGTATCATGTGTTGTTTTTTCCAAACATTTCTTATAATTATATCAATAGTTTCACCGACGGGTACTTGATGTGGAAAATCTTTTTACTAATGTACCCGTCGGTGAAACTATTGATATAATTATAAGAAATGTTTACAGTAATCCTTCATGACCCCCACTCAAAATTAATCCCAACATCCTAAGAAAAATTCTACTAGCTTGTACTACTGAAGTGCCTTCTGTTGATCCAAACAACACTATATATATACAACGTGACGGAGTCTCCATAGGTTCAGTGCTTGGTCCGACTTTTAGTAATTTCTACATGTCTAACCTTGAAAATACTACCTTTGCAAAATTTACAAAACCATCAATATATCTACGATATGTTGATGATATCCTAATATTAATTAAAAATACTGATGAAATCTTACAACTTCAAAAACAGTTTCAAAATAACTCAGTTTTAAAATTCACTTATGAACTTAGCAATGATAACAAAATTCCTTTTCTTGATATATTAATTAACACTGACAACAATAAATTTACTATCTCACCGTATCAAAAACCCACTAATAAAAATCCCTCCACACTCAATTATATTAGTGAATGCCCCCACTATTACAAAATAGCCATTATAAAAAATCTATTATATCGTGCAAAAGTCAATTCATCTACAAATCAGATCTTCCACAGTGAACTAAAAAACATAAAACAGACACTCATCAATAATAATTTTCCCAACTACATAGTTGATGAACAAATACGTTATTTTCTTAAAAAGCTTAACATGGAAAAAAACAACACATGATACTAACGCAACCAATCCTAAACATATCACTCTCTTATACCGTAGCCAGATGCACTCCAACTACCAACTAGATGAAAACATTCTAAAAAAACTCATAAATACTAATATTTCTCCGACAGACTCTAACAAAAGAATTAAGTTTATTATATATTACACTAAATCCACTACATCTAATTCATTCGTCCGCAACGACTCTTCCCCCACCGTTAGTGAAAAAACCAATGTAGTATATAAATTCATATGTCCATTTAGAGAATGTATCTCTAACAACCTCAATAATATCTACATTGGCCACACCACAAATTCGCTCTCACGGCGTCTGACGTTGCACTTAAATGAAAATTCAAATATATTCCGTCATTTAAAACAACACGGTTATCAACGCACACTTCTAAGAAAAACGCTTGTTGATAACACGTACATACTTAAACAAGCAAATAATAAACAGAAACTAAAAATCCTCGAAACAATCTACATTAAACAATTTAAACCTCGTTTGAATACAATCAATTTTGATATTTCCAATAACGTACTCAAATGTCTGTAATTAGACCAGGGACCACAACGCCACAATGCCACTATTTTGTCACTGTCTTCGGCCATCCGCAACGGTAGGGATGAACTTATATTTTCAATTCAATTCTCTTTATTGTTAATAACTTAAATGTTCTATGTTTACTGTGTGTTAATATTTACTCTTTGATAATGGCTTATGTGAGTCGAAAGCTTAGACCCGATAAAAAAATCAACAATTACTGTGATTTTTTGTTGTCTTTCAACATCACCATCAAGTATATCAGACGGTATGAACGGATCGTACACAAAATTAATAGACAAAACTTGTCTATATTATTCAATATATATATATATATATATATATATATATATATATATATATATATGTTCCTTCATATCCAAAAAGTAACAAACCTCCACAGGTAAGACGCTAGCTTCACTCGATGTTAAAATCCATTTTACCAACGTCCAGGTTGGAAAAACAATCAGCGTAATTAGTGACTATATCTACAAACACCCGTCAATCCCTCATCTTAAATCCGACCAGCTGCTTTTCGGAAACTACGACTCGACAGTATGACGAATGCCCTATTCTACGATCATAATGGAAACACCTACGTTGAAACTAATGGTGTCAGCATGGGAACCATGTCCTTTTTTTTTTTTTCAATCTTCTTTCATGTGTCATATATTGAAAACAAAATGTACAAAAATATTGATGAATCACAATTCTACAAAAGATACAGTGAGAATGCTTTTGTCTTGTTAAAAAAAATGAAGAGGAAATTAAAAATCTTAAATCTACTTTTGAAAAAAGTCAACGGCATACTTTGCATACGATTTCATGGTCAACTCAACATTTATATAGAGCTAAACTTCGAACTATTTACGACCTACGCGTATAAAAAAAATAAACTAACACGAACCCTTGTCTTCTAAACTATGATAGTTAATGTCTGTAAAGATATAAATAGCAGTGATAAGAAAAATTGCTAAATAGGGCATGACAAACCTCCTTTATGCAAAAAATATTTATGAGTGAATTAAAACAGATTAAACAAACTTTAGTGAACAATAATTTTCCCAACTTTATGAGTGACAAAGAAATAAAATTATTCTTGAAAAAAATATGCGACACCATGAAAATAAACTAACAACATGAAAAACAACTCCATTGAAAATGCTTAAAGAAACGCGGCGATCAAACAGAAAAATGTAAAAACGCGAGAATAACTAAAAAAAATTACTAAAATTTCTTGTCCGTCATGTTTAACGAAATATTTCAAGGTTGCCGCCCAAAATATTCCCTAATACTTGTGTATACATACATACATACATACATACATACATTATATATATATATATATATATATATATATATATATATATATATATATATAAACATGCGGTGTAGATATAGAAGAATCCGAAGGAGTGTCTTGTACATAAAGTGGTAGGATAACTCTCAAGGAGAGCTTTAAATATATATGTATATAAATATATATAGAGCAAATATATGTAAAAATTAAGACAGACATGTTATTCCATGGTTAAGCGGTGGTTAAGGCCTATTTCAGACGAACCATCATCATCTTCCATCTTTATTGTACAGAATATTCGTGTAAAATCTTCTGTACAAGAAAGACGGAAGCTGATGATGGTTCGCCTGAAATAGGCCTTAACCACCGCTTAACCATGGAATAACGTGTCTGTCTTTATATATATATATATATATATATATATATATATATATATATATATATATATATGCTGGAAGTTAAATATAAATATAACTGTGAATACAATATAAATCTAAAAAAGGAAAAGACAATGAAATACAATGTGCGATGGGTAAATTGTCGCCATATTATATTTTTTAATTTCGTTCAGATGCGTCGTTTGCTTTTCATTTTGTTGACTGCACGGTAATGTAGGGTCAGTTGGGCAGCATTTGTGAGAAAAGACCACCATTTAGCAATTTCTTACGCTAGAAATTTGGAAACAATAAGCACATGCTGTACTGCTTGGAATCCATGCCGAAATCTCAAATACCAACGCTTCAGAGTGTTTGGATGTTAATCCGAGGACAGTTCAGAGGATTCGGAAAGAGTTGGCTGAGGACTAATGGCGATTATGAAGGTGTTTGGGGTGACAACTATTGATGGTGACGTTGTACCGCCATTCTTCTTCCCAGAGGGCATCATATTCAACACAGAGGTCTATATCAAATGCCTTGAGGGGGTACTGCTGTCCTGGGTCAAGAAGATGGTTGTTGAAAGACCATATTCTGGGAACAGGATTCTGCACTCTGCCACACAAGCAGGTGAACTAACTCCCAATTAGCCAAATAATTCCCCAGACTGCAAGCCCCCTGTTTATTATGTCTGGGGTGCAGTTGAGCGAAAGGTCACCAATCTCCTTGTAGCAACAACGATAAAATGAAGGCAAGTATTATGATAGCATTCACCACCTTAAACAAGAGAACCGCTCAATTGCAAAAGATTCCGAAGTCATTTGGAGGCCGTGATTGAAACCAATGATGATTTTATTGATTAAATTTACTTTTTAATATTTCAAGATATTTTTGTGTAAAAGATACGTTTGTTTAAATAAATTTGTTAAAATGAGATGTCAGTATTATTTTCATTTTTGCGTGTGCACATTTTGGACGACAATTTATTTGTCTCACCCTGTAGATTGTTACGTCGAGTAATAGAATTATGTGAAATAATACAAAACAACGTAATAGTATAAAAGTAGGTGTATTGACAGGAAAGAGAAGTATTTACAAGAGGTGAGGATTAGTAGAATACAGAACAAGGTAATTAGTATACAGTATCGTCGTAGAGACGTGATAGATTGACTAGTAGAACACTTCCGGTGCAATACTGGAAATACCCGACTGACTCGCTCATTCGATTTCCTTCCTCGAGGTATAATCACTACTATTTTATATAGTGATACGAAAAGTCCATTTCCGTGGAAAGATGGAGAGCGCCCCAACATAGATAAAGAAAGAAAAAAGACCCATCCAAAAAATAAATCTTAGTTCTTCTTCTTCTATGTGTCCTGTCCCTTCAGGACGTAGGCGATCATGGTTCTCCACGTCTCCCTATCCTTTGTGGCTCTTAGCATGTTTGCTCCTGGTGCTTCTGGCAACCCCCATTCCGTCATCCACCTGATCAGACCCTGCAAATATGTTATCCGCTGCCTTCCTCTGTCTCTCCTTCCTTCTATCTGACCAGTCAGTATCAGGTTCTCCAGGCTCTCCTTCCTCATTGCATGTCTCAGGAACTTCAGTTGTCTCTTCCTGATGCTCAGTATTAATTTCCTTTTTGTTGCCATTCTTTCTAACACCTCATCGATGCTTGCATGCTTAGTCCACGATATCCGTAGCATCTTTCTGTAGAACCACATTTCGGCCGCTTCCAGTTTTGTCCTCATTTGTTACATTTAAAAAATCAACAACATCAACTCACTTTCATTTAGTCACTGTCACAGCTGTTACGACCTAAAGGCACGCAACAAATTAGTTTTATTTCCCATCTTCAGCAACTTTGCAAATATCTGTTTTCAGTCATTTCTAAATTGTGCTAATTCACGTTTATAAACCGAATAATTACATTAAGTTTTCTATCATTTTCCTTTCCATTACACTCAGTTTTGAGGATAATTTAGCGTGTCCTCTAATTCGGCTTTTGGAAACTTAAGTTATATTTTCTCCAAGTTATTTCTGTGTATAAAAACAGATTAATAGCTAAAAGTAAGGTTAGCATACTTTGGTGAAAGCAAGAAAGTCAAAAATCACACAAACGTTTACTCATGACGTCTGAAAATGTTTCCTAAATTCAATTCACAAAAATTTCAATCGCTCAACTGTACTAAAAAAGATTTTCAACAAAAACAATCTTACGGTTTTCGATAAATATATCTCACTACGTAACAATAAAATATTAAATTAAACATGTCTAACCTGCAAAATAAGAGTAACTCCACTATTAATAACAGTCAGTCAGTTAAGTGCCATACGTGAAACACGTCTCGAAAGAGACATGACTGACTGGGCAGAAGAATATCCCGCAATAGGTTGTCATTGCTTTCTGCGGTATTAATAACAGTAACACAACTAAAAATATTTGTAACTACCGAAAATCTGAATACTTAACGGTCAATGCATGACTGAATGTGTAATTTACAAAGCAAGCATTCATTTTGATGGCATTGTTACGTATTATTTTGATTCAATTGAAAATCAATGGAAATACTGATTCTTAAACAATAAAGTGAGTCAATATTATAATAAACACAAGACTAGCACCGTTATTATATTCCTACTCGACATATATATACGCATCATTCATTCAGCAATGAATTAGAACACTCTCAGCTATTGGGCGTGTATAATAATATACACGCTGAAAAGTCTGCCTCCTTCTACCGAGCGCACATAGCTCAGAGGTAGAATTGCCGACTGACGCCAATTCGGTCAGGTTTCAGTCCTGGGTAAAAAGCAATCGGCTGTCTAACCGTACTGATGAGTTGTGATACAGCGAAACAGATCTGTCTGCGGATGCCTAAATATATATATATATATATATATATGTCGTCCACATAGAAGCTTGTTTCGCTGTATCACAGCTCATCAGTGTGACCAGACGCATCCACATGCTTCTAGCCGTGATCGAAACTCGACCGATTGGTGTCAGTCGGAGTCGCTACTCCCTAAGCCATCGGCGCATGGAGTCAGAGAAGGGAAATTTTAACGTGTTGCATATAAGCAGTGTATACACACGCCAGTCACCGAAAGAACTCAATTCATTTCTGAAGAGTCACGCATATAGCAGAAATGCAAACTGTTTTTAAAATTTTCTTCTCCAAAGAGCTCAATCGTAATGAGAGCATATATATATATATATATATATATATATATATATATATATATATGCTCTCATTACGATTGAATATATATTTCGACAGCAACTTTTCTTTTAAACAACTTTCAATGAATACGACCGACAAAGAAGTTATTTTTATTTTTTGTTAAAGATAAAGAATATAAAAATTCCCCATAATTGTTATAGAAGTGGACGAAAGTGCTCGGTACGATAACAAAAATGGAGAATTTTTTTATATTTATTATCAAAAACAAAACTGATTAAATCTTCCTTGTAGGCTGTATTCAATGAAAGCTATACATATACATACCTGCATATCGTCGGATATATATATATATATATATATATATATATAACATAGTGATGGTCCATGCATACTGTCTTAATATATATAAGAAAAACTACTAAAAAATTGTAAGTGTAAAAATGTATTTTTTGGGACAGTATTTATTTCTATTATGATATTTGATATTTCAGACCGTCCTCGGCCTTTCATCAGAAACAAATGGTTTTAAAATTTAAACTAGAAACGTTTTCGCGATGAGCGTCCGTCAAAAGATTGTTTACACCACGTGACACAGAAAGCGACAGATTTTTTAAAAAAAAATATTTAAACGTAAAACTATCTTTAATAAATTTATAAACCTTGTTTTAAAGAAAAAATTTTTAAGTGTATCTAAAAAATGTTTAACTATTGAAATATTTATAAAGGTTCAAAACACCTAAGTCCCTATTTAACCCTAGCTTATATGTATTTCATTTTAAAATCCAGTATTTTTCTTTCTTTCTGCGTGAGTGTGTAGAACTAAAATCAGAATCTATTAGTAAACATCTGCAGTTTTCTAATGTGTGTCCTGGTTTATTGAAGTGTTCTGCTATTGCTGAATACCGGTTGTTTTGCCGTATGGTCAGTTTATGATTGTTGAAACGGAATCTAAAGCTATTACCAGATTCACCAATATATCCACTATTTAGATATATTGAAAAAAAGAGAAAATATATAATATTTTGGCTGTCACATGTGAGGCGTGGTGGGTGCAATTTTATGTTAGTTTTGGGTAGAGAAAATACTGCATCGGTTACTAAATGTTTACAGACTAAACATCGAGATTTGCTACATCTGAAATTCCCAGATAGGTTTGTATTTGGTAGAAGCAAGGATAGCTGATAGGTTGGGTGTTTGTTTCATTGCATTTATGGGTGGTTTATCGAAAATGTCTTTGATTAATTTTGTTTGATTGGAGGTTCTTGTAATGCATAAATATTATACAAAGTTACAAAAATTTACATAATAGTTTTTTTTTTTAAATAAAGATTAAATAGAACAAAGGAAATAAGCTACTGAACAAAAGTTAAGGAACGATCTTGTTAATACTTGATTATGAATAAAATATCAACAAATTTAATATTTGGTAAACATCCCCTTATTTCCATCGTCTACTAATTAATTTTTTGCAAAAAATCAGCAGTAATTCCCTCCCATTCGTCTTTCAATAACTCCTATAGGTGATCCTGGTCTTTCGGGTTTCTTTTTTGAGCCCCTTCTCCATTTATTTTCCAAACATTTTCTATTGGATTCAGGTCGGGGCTCTGGGCTGGCCACTTCATTAGGGCGATTCCTTCTTCTTCAAATAAAGCCATAATCTTTTGTTATATATCGCCGTACGACGACAAAATAACGAGAACACGCATATATAAAAATATAAGGTTATATTTTTATTCTTGACGACGAACCCGTGTGGAACAGAGAATTGAAGAGTGAGAGCGCACATAGAATGGGTCGACGGGAGTGTAGTTTTTGCCTGTGGTGTCCCTCTGCTTCCACTGGCCGTTCTCTGCTAGCGAATCCGTGTGTCGAGGTCTTTTTATAGTCTTCTAGAACCGGGACTTTCCTTCCGGTTTTGCCTCGCCCACGCAACGCCCACGTAATGCCAAGAGACACCTGTTCTGTTTGCCTCCGTAGTCATTTCCGCCGATGTCGGAAATAAGGTCAAACGACATCCGCTCCAGGCCCCGACAGGATGTAATTCTCAAACACCTGTCTTGTCGTTCGCCGACCCCTTCACCGACGGGAAACACCATCGCTTGCATCAACCTTCCTCGGGTGGGGCCAGATTGTTATATTACACTTTGAGCCTTGTGGCAAGGTGCATTGTCCTGCATAAAAATAGGAGATTCATAAAGATTATGGTGTAATCTTGATACCACATGCTACTGAAGAAGCCTTTTGTAAATCTCAGCATTGATATTGCCATGTCCGCAGATGAAATCATCCTCCACACCATCACACTGCCGCCATCAAACTTAACGGTTTTCTTGACACATTGAGAAGACAGTCTTTCACCTGTTCTAGGGCGTACGTAAGTTTTGCGCTCAGAACTAAATATAGTAAACTTGAACTCGTCACTGAAATGAACTGTATCCCATTGTGCGTCAGTCCAAACAACATATTCTCTCGCATACTCCAGGCGTGCCCTTTGGTTTTGCATTCAAATGATAGGCTTCAAAGCTGAAATACGGGCATGCAATCCTGCATTTTTTAACCTGAGAGCAACCGTTTTCCTTGAGATCTTATTATCTGTGACTTCATTAAATTTATTTAAATTGATGTAGCATTTTAAAAACGGTTTTTTTTTTTGTAGATATTCAAACAATTCTTCGATCTTCTCTTTGCGATGTTTTAGGACGTCTGCCGTTTTTGGTTTTGCATCTAACGTTTTATCGGTTTATACCTGCTAAATACACGATGGACGACACTTTTAGCCCCATGAAGAATATCAGAAATTTCTGAAATTGACTTTTTTCTTGATGGTTAGCGATAATGAGTTTTTTGTCTTCAAAAGAGAGTGTTTTGCGTGTAGAATTTGCCATATTGCTTAAAAATAAACTCCTAATGATAAATGAACTTTCACTTATTGTTGAAAAACTCCGAGAGTGGGGGATAAAATGAATAATAGAATGGAAAAATCAAAGACTGATTCAGTCAAGATGAAAAATTTTATATAAAAATTTAATGGGTGATTCTTTTTTAGGTTCCTTGAAAGAGTGTGGTATTTTGGTATATGATGGATTGTTTGACGATGAATGGTTTCTTATGATGAACGGTAAAGAGTGACTGAGTCGTGTTTCTGATAAGCTAGGTATAAGATAGTGATGAATAGTAGCCTCAGATTTTTTCTCCTCTCCTCAAACTTCGGCCTTGTGCAAAAATTTTACAATAAATCTCGAGAGAAAAGCAAAATGTCTGACAGTATTCTTCGAAGGCGTTATTTCTAGTATAGGTGACTTTACAAAAATGGCAATGAGTTAGGATTATGAACATTATTTTGTCAATTAAGGCAAACATTCTTAACATCTTTGGACAATTTAAATCTCTTTCCTAAACATATGTTTGAACTTTGATATGTATTGCATGCACACATGATATTGTCCCTCCCTGCAGTCGAATATTGTTTGTTGGAATTTTGATTTATATTAAAATTAATTTTTATTATTCAAACCACTCGTTGTTCATTCATTCTGCCATTGCTATTTTATTTATCTCTCATATATTTCTCTACAAGTCGTCGATATCAAAATATAATTTATAGAACCTGAGCTGATATTTTGAGCATCATCAATCTGAACAACAATATCAATTTTATTTGAGACGTAACAAACTGGGACTTCGTCCGGAATCCTAACGACTTTAGGATTCGTTCGTTTGGCATGTTAATAAAATTAGGGACTCGTGTCCTGAATCAAACGGCAAAAAAACGAGAAGTATCAGAATGAAAAATAATAATAACAGAGAAAAGAAAATAAGCATGGCGGTAATTGAAGAATTTCTAAATGAACCAACAATGGCAAAACTGCTACGGCTGAATGATGCATTTTCTTTAGGGCAAAGCCTACAATTAGAAGTGATGATGTCTATGAGGAAAGACATATTAATCTGAGAACTAGCAGAGCACATGGTCGTTAACAATTTGTTTGAGAAAGACATTCTGAATCAATTGCACTCTGACACACATGAATGAACACAGATGCAACAGGAGTTGGGAAAAGCGAGGATTACAGCTAAAACAGAAATAGAAAAGGTAACCTTATCTTCTCTCCCACTTCTCGCTTCTGGAACTTTCTTCTGGCTTCTTGCTTCCCAATTAACTTTCATCTTCAAAAACTTAAATTGAATGTTAATTGTTACCTCTTGTCTTCTCAATCCGTGTTCTTTTATTGTCCGCTCGCTTTAATATTTTCTCTTATATTCGTTCAATCTTAATAAACTTTATCTTAATTATTTTATTGTCTTACTTGAAGTGAAATGATTGAAAAAGAAAAGCTAAGACACATGAGAAAATTAGAGTTTATTTTACCAAACGCCAGTGTTCGAAGTGAAACTGATTATCAAAGCTCACAATGAGACCCTCAACACTTGCTAATCTGACACTCCTTAATTTATACATGTTCTTGCGACAGTGTGACGTAAACGTCACATGACTTGACAAAAAAAAGTTTCTATTTGTTGAAAGTTTTATTTGGGTCGCTCATATAAAGAAAATCAGTTCAGTTATTCATTACCTTTTCATCCTAAAATGTCTTTCGCTTGGTCGAAATATTGGTTTCGAATTTCCATCATCGTAATGCCTCTTCTTTTACTACTGCTTGTCGCCTATTGGATACACTTCAGGCCCAAAATTGTGGTAGTAGAGGTAAGTGACAAAAATATCTTAAAAATAGAACGTTTTTCTTCTGGTAATTCTTAGATGTAGTTTTATAATAAAACATATAAAATAAAACTTTTATTTTATTCCATTTAAATTTTTTATTCTTTTTTTTTCTTTTTTTATTATTAATGTCCACCCAATACAAATTGGGTCAATGTATGGAGTTATATTAGCGTAACTTAGTATCTTTTCTGTTGATATACTTTTTTCTTCTGACATTTTTCAGGTACTCTTTTTCATTTCGTGACTCCTCTAAGTTCACTGAGGCATGATAATTTCTGTTTGAATTTGACTGTGATTCTAGTATTTCGAAAGATAAAGTAACCTAGGTAATACAACTGGATATTGTACAGCACTATGGCTAAATTAAGTAAATAAATAAGTTGCAAAGAATCTTCCATCATTTAAAACTAAACAAATTTCGTAATTTTCTTGCTGACTAAACACTAATTGTCTTTAATGACTAATTGAACAACTATATGTGTGGTAGCTAATCCACTAGCAATCATAGTCCATACAAAATAAGGGTGGAAGGTTCCTCGATGTGGTGCAATTATTAGCAAGTGTATCTCGTTAGAACCTATTCGAACTAAGTAAGTTCGAGCCTCAGTGGGTACACCATTCTTTCGTCCTTGTGCCACCTAAATAAAAAATCTATTCATGTTAGCAACTTGCCATGTATCACTTTTGCATTAAGAGTTAACGATATCTCCAAACAATTTTAGTCTTGATGAGGGTATAAAATACAAAAACTGAAAATATTAATAAACCAGTTGTCTTTTTATTTAACATCTCACATGTTTTAGCTCTTTTATTTTCTTGAATTCCATGCTAGGCTGTTCTCTCTAGCATTGGTTTGCAACTCGTTCAGAAGAATAATTTATTTCTCTGACTTCAAAACCCATAGAACAAGCCAGAAAACGTTACTTTCTTTTCCAATAATTCATGACAATTTACAGATAAGGAATAGACAGGACATTTGATTGTTTTTTAATACGTAACTGCTATTTTTTTTCTAGCAGATGCTTCCAACCAAAGAGAAAATCTTTTCTATGTCTCATGATGAAGTGTTTGAGATCTATCACAAGTAAGTTTTAGTCTTTTTTTTTTCTGTTTCACTTCAGAAAGTCTTTTATTGACTGAATTTTCAAACTTCTAAGACATGTAGTTTACCTGAGCAATATTTTAGAAGCAGGTTGTATGTTTTTAATTCTATGTCCCTTCAATTAACTTTTTGTCATTATCTGTGAAGTGATTTCCTATTGACTTCTCCATTGTTTTGAATTAGTGTAGCCATTCTCCTAGGCAGGCTTTGATATCACAGTCTACAATACTATTTAATATTTTCTTATTTAGAGGCATTGATGCCTTTCCCAAGGGCATCCGTGTAAAATAAACATAACTGACTAGGCTATAATTTGAATTCGGCTCACCAATTGCACTTTCTTTATCAATAACCATTAAACATAAAGGTATTAGTAAAACAAGATTAAATTTCAGTTGAGACAACTTACTCCCTAATGAGTGTGGGTGAGTGAGATTTGAATAAATCACTTTCCCATAACTACCGTCACTGACTGTAGCAATAAACTGTTACCTCTGTCAACTTTGATAGGTGCTCTCAAGAATATGATCCTAAACTACAAATTCAATTTAATTACTTAAGCGGAGTAGTGTTAATTCAGCTTGTGACCATATCACGTTAAAACACCGGAGTGAAGCAACATCTGTACTTAAATGGGTGACCATTTGGAAATACCAGTTGCTGTGAGCTTCGGTGTACAAGTGACGTAATGGATAACTCGCAATGAGAATGTAGAGTTCAAATTTCATTAGGGTACCCTATATTTACTTACACGCAAATACCGTTCTATCTCTTCTCCCCTAACGTATGGGTTAAATAGTATCATTTGCATATGAAAATTTTTATCTTCAAAAAGTTTAATACAAAATTCACACACACACCAAAAAATAATTATCATAACTGAAATATGTTTCGGCTTTAAGTAATAAACAAATCTTTGAAGCCATGAAAGAAAAAAATATCAACTTTTAATGCTTGGCCACCTTGTGAATACCAGTGACATGAATAGCTTCAGTTTTTGATATGAACTTGCTTAAAAGCTCCTAACGCATGTTCAATTAACTTCCAGGAAATAAGGGATGGGGATCAGTCAGTAAAGTCTCATAAGTGATTCACACTTGGGCAATCATGTCCTCTTCTTTGTCTCATACTTAGAGAGAAGAGCCGGATTAATACCTTTTCTAGGGGCATTTGTGCGTAAGTGAATGCAACGAATTCAACCGGAATTCGGACTCAGCTGTCTAATTTCTCGTTCCGAGCTGATATCCACTACACCCCAACGGTTCAAGGAACCAATATTCTATAATTAAATGTTTCAGAGAAGACTGGCTTGTAAAATGCTTGTCAAAAAATAAATCAAATCTATATAAAATGTGTAGTAAAAATATTTTTCACAAAATGGTGTCATTAAACAGAAATTTGTAATCATAATTTTTGTTGTCCTTTATCAGTGTTATTTTTTTTTTTTTCAGGTTTTATAACAAATTAGCCTTCCATCATTTAAAAGAAGTTTCGTAATTTTCTTGCTGATTAAACACTAATTCTATTTTAATGATTAATTGAACAGCAGTATGTGTGTGCAAGCAAAAGAAAAATCTTTTGGCAATCGTATATTTTACAAGGCGACCTGCAAATTTTTATTTTAAAATGCATGTTTCGGGCTATATTCGCCGTACCAGACGAACTATAACTATTTTTAAATTTTTTTGTATTGAATGTATTAAATCGGTTCAGTTAGCATAACTTTCTTTTCACTCCAATTTTTTTATTAAAAAAAAAGAAGTGGTGAGATGTTATCAATTACAAAACATCCTGATTGGGTGATGTGTTTTCGATAGATTCTTACTGTCGCCTGAATGAGTGCAATCATAACGTTAATCTTTTTCCCTCTATCAATACTGATTTTTTTTTTCTTAACAAAAATCAGGTCAGCATTATCATTGAGTGTGAATGCTGACCCCCCACCCCACATTAGTTCTTTTCATTTTTGTTTTCCTCTATCAATATTGATATTTTCAGCTTTTGTAACAAATATGAATCAGATCACTTTCATCACAGTAAGTATGGACGCAGACCCCCCTTCTCTATTAGTAATCATATTATTTGTTTCCCACTTTTACTATTGATTTTATTTTCAATTTTTGTAATGAATTAACGATCATTAAAAATCGTTTTTATCAAGGTGAGACTGCAAACATTTTCATTGCCTTAACAAAAATCTTCTGCGATTTTTTCCTTTTGATATGTTATTGTAATAAACATATTTATTGTAATAAACATATTTAAACAAATCAGATCGTTATAAGATGCTTCTTATTAACTTGGAAATATTTTTTTCTCTCTCTCCCCAACTTTAATATTTCAACAAGTAATATGAACAAATCTCACAAACCATTCAGTGTGTTTGTAAGCAAAGTTTAATAAAAATCCTCAGTGCTTCTATTTCTCAACCCTTATTTACAGTGTAAAATATTAATCTTCAATGTGAAGTGTCCCTTCAGCAAGGATGTTGGCGATCCTTGTTCTCCACAACATCCTGTTTTGTTTTTTTTATTACTCCGCCATCCATTTATTCAACCTCGCCAAACAGGTTATGTATTTTCTCGTTTGTTCCTCTGTCCTTTTATCTTCTGGCTATCAGATTTTTCAATCTGTTTTCTTATAAATCTAACTTTTTTCTTTACGTATAATTATAATTCTTACCTAATACTATAAAGTATTTTGATGACTTAACTTTTAGTTTTTTCTTTTCTTGGTTTCTAATTATTTTGGTTTTACAAAGGGTTAAAGTTTCTTTTACTTTTTATCTCTGCAGAATCACAAAGAATTGTACCAAATATCAGAAGTATCACTTGAGGACCATCAAAAATAGTTACAACTAAAGTAGATAGCACATGTAAATCAAGGAGAAAATAATGATATAATCAAGATGTTGACGTTCTAAACTAAGCAAAATTAAGAAAAGGAAAGAAGCCCCCATCAATACTGAAAAGAGAAACGACAGTGGTCTTCAGAAATCTTTTAACGAATTGGAGTACTGACTGCTTGGCCTTTGAATGTCAGATGTTATAAGGAAAATGCTAATATTACTGCTGCCGTTAAATATTAGAACAGATACTATAATTTGATCCCAGCCTGATAGCAAGGGATTGAAGAAAAGTCTAACTTGAGTGGTACCGTCTTCTTGGACAATGAAAGCTTAATCGTCCTGAATACAGAAACCCTAATGTTAACATTACTATTTTCTATTTGATTTTTTTTTGTTTTTTTTTTTGTTTTTTTTTCTTAGTAGTAAATTGTCAATGATCAACTAAAATATCTAAGGTAATTAACAAATATTGAGTTGAGCAATGTTGTGCCTGATCAGTACCTAGAAGGGTGACCACTTGGAAATTAACTATTAATAGATAATGAAAAACAACAATATTAAGGGTTGTTTCTGATTGCTCTGGACTGTGGTTATTTCTGAAATTCCTTAATAGACCCCAATGCTGCATCATTACACCAAATGACTGACCCTTTTACTTTGGTACCATGTTCCTTTTTGCACGTGTGAGTTGAGAAATAAAATCAATCCTAGTAAGTATATCCATTCATAAGAGATATAGAAAATTCACTATCATTTTAGATGCCTGAAAATATTCCTGTAGTCTTTTTCTTTTTTTTCAAATCCTAATTGTTGCTTTGACAGATGTTAATTGATTGGTTGCATTAATGAATCTATTTTTCTTTGTAGATTCCTGAGAACTGTTACATTTAATTGTACAAATATTGTCAGATCTGGTTCTAAACGAGATGGAGGTTGGAATGTCTGTGCCGACCCTGAATATATACCAAAAAAACCCTGTTTAGTTTATTCCTTTGGGTGAGCTGTTTTACATGGTGCTTGTAAAATCTTTGTATAATTGAGATTTTTACCGACTTCATTAAACTTAAAATAAGCCGGAACTATCAGATTAAAAAGAAACAAAATTAACTTTATTTATGCAAGTTGTCTATGTCTTTATAATTTCCTTTCTATATAAATCTAACAAACAAGGTTTTTTCTTGTCTTTGTATTCTTTTCTACATTACTCAGAACTATAAAACCAAAAATTAATCAAATTCATTTTTGTCTCTCTTCATCGAACAGGTATATAAAGTTTGTCCAGAAGAGATGTTGAACTTCTCTATATAAAAAATACTAGGCCAAATGTATTGCACACACACACACACACATATATATATATATATATATATATATATATATATATATATATTACACACACACTATCAGAATTTTAACCACTGTTTTTACAAAGTAGAAATCTGAGATAAAGGCAACCTGTATCAAAATACACAATTTTCATTGAAACAATTATTAATTTTCTTTATATTTAGGATCTCTTTCATTGCCAAGGTTAACATATATTTCAGTTCATCAAAATTTCATTGAAACAATTTTTCCCTTTTTTGGAACTGCTTGCTTCCTTTAATAAAAGCCATCAAGCCTAGAACGCACAGTATCTTAGAACCTAAAAGAAAATCAAGTCTGCTAATATGTGTATTAGCTGGACGAAGTGGAATTTCTCAGTTTTCAGTTCGTTTTATAAAAACAGATTTTGTATATAAAAATAACTACCAGAAATAACTTTTCCAAACTTCTTAAAACTGAATTCGAATATAAATTTACAAAGAGAATGTGGATGATTTACCACTGAACAAGGCACGTCAGGTCGTTGCTGTGAAGTGCTGAGCTGGTGAGTCTAATGAATGTAATTTGTCTAAACATCTGAAGTGAGAGGCTAGCAACTTTTCATCTGTGGAATAAGGGTGGAAAGTAATCACCCACGAAGCCGCCTAAATGTTTAGCCTAGTAATTAGCCTAGTAGTTCACACTCCACCCACGTCTATTGAACAGGTTAAGAGGCTCATCCCTTGTTCCCTGTTTAGGATGTGGTTTCCGGCTTTCTCTTTTCCAATCTTTTCACTATTACGTAGCCCCCTGCACACAAGTAGCCCTACCGCCTTGCTCGGGTTGATATGATTAAAAAAAAAAAAATTGTGCTACATTCAAATATCTACTTAAAATTTTGTCTTCATTTAAAAAAAAATGGCAGATAATCAGTTTCCGGGTCACCTGTCCCAATTTTGAAGATAGTATGTGTAACTAGTGAGATGATGTGCCACTCAATGTGTACAAATTCTAATTTTGAAATTTTTATTTGTTTAGGATTGGCAAAGATCCCAGTTTTGACATAGAAGTTCACAAAAAGTACCATTGTGAAGTTCATTCCTTTGATCCAACGTAAGTCAAACTTTTTCTCTATCCAAAAAATATCGCCCATCTTTTATTTGCAACAAGTGCATTTTTCAAAACCAGATTTCTTTAAACCGTACTTAGAAAATAAATACAATTTTTAATTTATATTCATTTTCTTTACCTTTTTTTCCCGTGTTTATTACTATTTCATCACTTTTTATATTAATTTTAATATTATATATTGTATGTGTTTAGAATTATTATTTAAATGGGGAAACTAATTCAATCTCCTGATAATGGGCAGGAAATGTAACGGATAACAGCATTGGAAAACTAGAATTAATAAGCAAAGTTCAAATTCCAGGCCAGTCCATTGCGTAACTGCCTTTGGAAAAGGACTCAATACGTATCTTCACTTCATCGCTATGCATTCTGTCAGTGTTGACTCGGCTCGTCTATAGCCGTGGGTGACATTCTTGTGAACCAAATACGAAAAGTGCTGGTGCAAATATTTCTTTCAAATTCCCGCCACCAAGCACAGTACAATTTTTCAATTTTTTTTCTGCAAAACAATTTTCATTAATTGTATTTTGTACAAGAATGTAACCAATCTAAGAGAAGGAAAACTCTGAATTCCAAACCATAGCAAAGGTAATAAAGAAAACGCTCCTCAATCTTTCACAAAAATGCATAGCAATTCACAGATAATAATGAAATATCTGGAATCAGGAGAGATTCCAACTCTGTTTCACATTTCTAGCATTTACTTATATTTCTATTCTAGTTTAAGTAAGAGTGAGGAGAAAAAGATTAGCCCACTTTTGCACTTTCATCCGATTGGACTTGCTGATCAAAACATAATAATGGCAGGCAGAAACTATAACACCTTGTATGAAATTCGAAGGACACTCGGCCATCTAGAGGTAAGTTCTCTTTAAAATTGTTTTAATCGTTTTTTTTTCTTTTTAACATTATTCAGACTGTTGTTCTCACCTTTGTTACCATATTCTAAACATTTTGGTCGTTGTATACTCTAGCCTTCGTTACCATATTCTAAACGTTTTGGTCGTTGTATACTCTAGCCTTCGTTACCATATTCTAAACGTTTTGGTCGTTGTATACTCTAGCCTTCGTTACCATATTCTAAACGTTTTGGTCGTTGTATACTCTAGCCTTCTTCAGTTGATTGGAATTTTGAACAGAATGAACCCTTCAATTACTGAGATTGTTCTCGTTTCATGAGTCATGCCACTTTCGGATGTTTTAGTTATCTCCATTTTAACTCAGCTCTAAGTTTCTTGTTCACCACTACTGTAGCCAGGCATTGAACTCGCAAGTCAAGTCACTGGATCAAACTAATGTTTTTATCCACTAGGCCACATGGATCATCTGAAGAAGGCCGGAATATACAATAGCCAAAACATTTTTCTTAAATTGAATAAAGTTATCAGATGATAAATAAAGCAAATAATATTAAAATCTTAACTTTTATTCAGTAAAGTTAGGTTTGTCCTTTGTTGAAGTGGACAGAATAATTTTCATTATATAAAGAAAACCGCAAGCCAGGGTTCGATTTCTACCTTATATCTTTAAAGACAGAATATTTCAAATTTGAAAGACAGAATATAACAAATATATTAATTTATTATTATGATTATTCCATAAAGCTGCCATATCGATATGTAATATTTTATATTACAATTACATTAGTAAAGAAAGAAATCCCGCTTTTTTTCAAGGAAAATTTAGTTATTGAAATAAATAGCTTGCGTTTCATTATTGAATTTAAATACTAAAATTCCTTCTCCTTATTTTGATTGTCAAATTTTCAAATCTATTTTAATTACAATAAAATAATCAAGTTTTAATTTTCATGTTTTTATTTAAATTATTCTATAGTAGTTGGTTACAATATTGATATTTTATTGTGTAGAAAATAAGAGTAATTTTAAATAATTGTAGACAAATATTAGGTATATGGGAAATTTAGCTACTTTATTTATTTTTTTTGTTTTTGTTTTTTAACTTGTTTCTAGTAATATTTTCTCTTGGTCACAAATTATTCAAAAGATTTGAAGAGTCCGACAAGCATTTTTTTCTATACCGTGACCCTCAACACAAGAGTCCACAGGTAAAAGATTCTGCCAAAACCTTCATGTGCAATGGCGATTCTACGTGGGGATCAGAAGGGGCCAAGCCCCAAACCCCGAATTTTGGCTGACTCCTCGGTTGCCCCCCCCCCCCACAACATTTTTCATAAACTTCAGAAATTTATCAAACTGATCAGTCTCTGATTTCAAGATTTGATCTTCAGCACTTTCCCTCTGCGACTTCTTTTTCATTTAGCTTTTTAAGGACAAATACAGAGACTAGAAATCAGGGAGCCGAGTTCGAATTTCAGTTGAATTCCTTGCATTCACTTACGCACAAATGCACTTGGAAAAGGTATTAATCCGTCTCTTCCCTCCACTTATGCGTTGAATAACAGGACAGATTGGGTTTTATAGCCTTGGTCGGCAACCAGTCTACCGCAGAAAGCAATGGCAAATTACTGTGGGATAATCTTCTGCCCAGTCCTGTCTCTTTAGAGACAGGATCGCCCAAGCGTGTATCACGTATGGCACTTGACTGATTTCGTGTCTGATAATTTAATATGAACATTTTCTCTTTTTGACTATTCATCGAATCTATGTACTTTTAATGTGTGATTACTTGAAACAAGCTACTGACAATTAAAAACGCGTAAATTTGTAAATAAATTCCTTATCTCTCGTCATTATTCCTACATTACCTCACTGAGATCCCTACAGCTTCCTTCACTGGTGACCTATGACGTTCGAGGAAACTAAAACTTAGGGTTTTCACATAAGTCAAAATGTTTAATGACGAAATGGATATGAATCAAGTATCCACAGAGACCAGTAAATTGATACAAACAGTATCCCTCAAACCGCCCATCTTCATGGAATCAAATGTACTTGTTTGGTTCAAAATTATGGAAGCACACTCTAATATAATGAAGATAAGGACTACCGCTCAAAAAGTTTATCATGCGTTGGCTGCATTACTGCCAGAGAGAGAGAGAGAGTATGCAAATTACTACCCACCGTTTTACAGTCGGGAGACTATTAAAAAAAACTATAGCTCTGCATGAACAATGAAAGCCAGTGTTGCTTGATAAATTGATGTCTTTTCGCACCCTCAGATGCAGACCATCCATATATTTACATGAATTAATGGCAATTAGCTACAAAAACTGGAGTGAACAGCGACATCATACGACACAAATCCATCCAAGCAACGTCGGTTATCTTACGACCAGTCCAAGCAGCACAAGCTGATTTAGAAACAGACTTTAAAAATGTCCAACGACCTTTTGCTGTATTTTTGTAAGCAAACCCCCACCAACCCGTTTAGCAGGTTCAACTAAAGGAATGAAATGACTGCCGTAGTCGGAATTAGAAATTCCAATCTAATTTAAATTCTTATCACTTCGATCAGAATCTAAAAATATGCAGTTCGCACTTAAACTTTGCACACTATCCTAAATCTTGCAAACTATGTATGTATCCGAATAAAGGAAAGATTAAAATGGAGCCGGCCTCATGACCACATTCACTAGCACAAAAAGAAAAAATCGGAAAACCAGTGCGGCGGGAGATGTTAGCTTACATATTCCTGCCACTTTTAGAAGTAACTACACCTTCAGGAGCCCAGAAAATTATGTTCATTGTGGTGCTGCCGTATCAATTACCTGGCAAACATTACAAATGTTGCGCTGTTTCTGCAATATAAATATAGTGCTCTGAACACTGTACAAAACGTGACAAAAAAAAACTTTATGAACAATTTCACGAAGACATTTACTGTAGATAATACTATGGAACCACTTTTATGATATGACTTATGGACTAATAGCGGGCAGTAAAAAATAAGTTGATAAACACAATGACCAATAAGCAAAGTGACGCCAAGCTATCAACTTCTGTTACGCGTTTCAATCGATGATGATGAAAATGTACAGGGAACTTTAAAAACAATAATTATGGAAGGATACTCAAATCTCATATTTCCCCACCCCACCCAATCGGGATTCTAACACAAAACAAGTATTTCAGAGAATTAAAACAGGGAGCAATTCTCTTGTATTTACAGAAGTGCGACAGCTGTCGAAGAAGTCTGACATAGGCAAGGAAGATTTTAAAAAACTTCGGTAAGCTGACAGAATTGACGTTGTGGTACAGTGGATATCGGCTCAGAACGAGAAATCGGGGAGTCGAGTTCGAATTCCAGCTGAATTCATTGCATTCACTTACGCGCAAATACCCTTGGGAAAGGTATTAATCCGTCTATTCCTTCCAGTTATGGGTTAAATAGCAGGACGGATTGGGTTCTATAGCCTTGGTCGGCAACCAGTCTACCGTAGAAAGCAATGGCAACCTACTGCGGGATAATCTTCTGCCCAGTCAGTCATGTCTCTTTCGAGACATGATCGCCCAAGCGTGTATCGCGTATGGCACTGAACTGACTGACTTGGTGCAAAAATCGGATGGCACGCACAGACCAGTGGGCAACTACAGACAACTGAGTAGCGTTATGATACCGGATCTCTATCCAATTCCCAATACTAACTGACTAGTTACAAAATTGCACGGGAAAATATTTTCAAAAATTGATCTATCCTCAGCATACCACCAGATACCGGTACACCCTGATGATGTATGTAAAGCTGCAGTCTTGACAGAACACGGTTTATTTGAATATCACTGCATACCTTTTGGGCTACGGAACGCCTCAAGTACTTTGCAAAAGATGATGGATAACATATTCCGGGACACTCCATGTCCCGGAAGATATATATCGATGATATTTTAATATACTCCGATGATGAGAATTCTCATTCTGAACATCGAGATCAAGTATTTTTGGAAGTTGAGTACGATCTTCAAAATTTAAATTTCAAAATGCATTTTAAAAGCTACAGAACTCGACTTCTTGGATTTTAATATTTTGAACGAAGGAATCAAACCTAACGCTAATAAGCCTCAGAATCTAAACAATTTTCCTCCTCCTCCTCCTCTTCCTCCTCCTCCTCCTCCTCCTAAGGATTTAAAAACATTGCGATGATTTATTAGAAATGGTCAATATCATTCTTCCGGACGTATAAATTCATGAGAAAAACCTTGTATATTAAAGGACCTATACGATTGTAAATTTGTATGGCTTAGGACTGACAGATCGGATTTCTTTGGAAGCGACTTACACGCGTCCTTATAAAATAATTTGCCGTAATAAAGTTCCTTACTATTACAACTGCAAATGCCAATGGCCATATTTCCACAGACCGATTAAAACCAGCGGTTGTCTCGGAAACAATATATATTTTGCATAAAATACAAAATTATGGCACAGGGCCGAAAAGGGGAGGGAAAGAAAGTGGTACTCACTTAACTATCCTATAACTAGCTAAACACTATCACGACCCATTCACTCATTAAAATTTACACATTCACCAAAAGAACCCATACATCACCTCAAAATCCTTCATACACCACAATACCACAAATTTACAAGAGACGTCTAAAAAGGGGGAAATATCCCATGACAATAAAATTGCATTTATATACAATATAATATCTAATTCTTAAAAATTTAATGAAATGATGGGAAGGGGATGAACCCCAAAACGGCTAAATCAAGAAACACACTTGCTAAGGGAATGGGAGGTGGCGGTAAAATAATTAATGGAATAGGACAATCAAAGGCTGAACCAGCCAAGATAAAAGGAGGCCAAAACAAACTGGGGAGGTTGGGAATCTTGACTTGGATCATAACAAAAGAGAAAGCCGGGTACAGGCTCGGAACATTAAAAAAGAGCTACCTTAACCAGGGGAGAGTTCCAAAGAAATCCACCCCAATATAACCAGCAGATCTAAAAGAGAATCAAGGCTAGCCCCGTTCACGCGAACCAGGCTCGCCACATTTACCCACCTTTTGATGAAGTCTGTCGAAGTCACACGTTTCCAATCAGTTCTAATCCTTATTTTGAGCTGATACTCAAAATATCGGATCAGATCTTGATCTGAAAGACGCTGACCTCACAAGACTTCCTCCGTTCGCGTCGTCCAAATCACCATTCAAGCCGTGGCTAGCAGCGACAGAAATACCATAAAGTTCCTTACTATTACAACTGCAAATGCCAATGGCCATATTTCCACAGACTGATTAAAACCAGCGGTTGTCTCGGAAACAATATATATTTTGCATAAAATACAAAATTATGGCACAGAGCCGAAAAGGGTTTAAAAACGAAGTAAATCAGGATTGCATCCATTAGACTGTAAATAAATTTATCTACTTTATCAAATGTTGTAATTTAGTATAAATAAATAAATTAGAAAATAGGGAAAACAAACTGATCAAACACCGCTTTATATATAACAAATAATCATAATTGAAAATCACTAGAAAAGTTTGTTCATGGTAAGGAATTAACACAAACATTGCTGAGATAGCAAGACTTTTTCTACATGTAGAAATTAGTCTCCAAGTTTTAATCAAAAGATTGTAAATGCATTTCTATTATTTACAATCAGGTATGTAGAGATGGTCAGGAATTGGTAAAGGCATTTCTGGTCGAATAGAACTGTTATATTTATAATCAAGAAAAGTTTCCAATTTAAAATTTTCATATTGCTAAATTGAAAACAACACTTTTTTAAATTTCCATATTAAAAATGTTAATCAAAATTAACTGAGTGTTTTTCTTTTATCTTTGAAGACGGAATTGGCTATTTTGAAGATCGACATTGAGATGTGGGAATGGCGTTCTCTTCAGTATGCCCTTCTGAATAACATGTTAGATGACGTGAGACAGTTGTTGATCGAGTTCCATACCATAAAAGTTGACACTGCATGGCTCACAAGCCAATATATTTCATCGGTTTATTTGCTACGAGATCTCTATGAACATGGCTTCAGGACTTTCGCGGTCGACAGTGGTTTTGGTTGCAAGTTTATGAGGAAGAAAGTCAAACTTTCGAATTGTTACAACATAGATTTTCTCAAAATTACGTAACGGCATTTCATCATATATGAAATATCTCAGTGAGCTGAAGACTTCAGTTTTTATTATTCTGTCTGAATGAGAAAAAAATTGAGGGATATTTTTAAAACAAATTTAAAGTGTGAATAGTTGGTAGTTAACCAATAAATGTTTTGTTTATTGATTTTTTTTTTCTCAAATCTGTTTCATATTAACAGATTAAGCACCCGAGGCGCTATATATATATATATATATATATATATATATATTATAGAAAATGTTCAAATTTCAATAATGTCGGATGCACATTTCGATATGAAATCTAATAGATTCCACATCACCTCAGCGACATGGTTCCATTCCAAAATGAAGAAGATGCTGGGACAGAGGCGGGGACGAAAATAGATAACGGTCAAGATTTGAGAATTCATTTAAGGTCAGTCTATTTTTGGTTTTTTCTTTGCAAGTGAAAGGAGGGGAATGACATGTTTGGCTTGATAGACGAAAGGAGTTAAGGAGATAGGGTGTTGTTAAGTTGAGGATTGGGTTAAACAAAACAGACCAGAAGTGGAAGGGGCGGAACATAAGGGGTGAATAGAGAAGATAAGAGAAAGACAAGGAATATAAAATAGAAAATGCTCGATACGTGACAAATACGTTTAACTTTAAATGTCTAATGGGGTTTGGGCTTTAGAAAGTTATTTGAAATAGTATATTTAGGAGGGGAAGGAATACATTTAAATGTAAGATTTTAAAAAATGTTTAAATAAGTTTATCTAAAGATATTTTAGGTATAGACGAGTTAAATAACAATTACAGGAAGTTATAAATTTAAAATTTTTAAAGAAATATATATCTGCTAACAAAAGAATAACAGGGGTTTAGTAAAGGAATCCATGTTTTATAAAGATAGACAATTAAAGGAGATTGGGAGAGGAAGTTAGATGGGTTAAAATACTTTTATAAGGTTAAAATAAATTCAAAATTAAAATCATTAAATTTATATTCTAAAATCTAAAAATCAGGGATTTAAATTTTAAGTATTTAAAAAAAATTACTCTATGGCGGCACTTACTGATAAATTCCCTTCTAAGAATCAGAAGCAGGTGCTGGTGGAGATATTTCAATATTGGAATCTTTTCTAGTAAACATGAATTCCAGAACTTGTTAGATATTAGAAACTTAAAAAAACTTTAAGCACCTGTGGGTAAAATCCGACAAATCAAATAACACTTATAAATGTGATACTTCAAACTATATAACTATTCTTAAAAATGACATAACTAGTAATTACAAAGTAGACAGAAGAAACCTAGCATTATCTGAAATTAATATAGACACAACTAAATTCGCCAACGAATTAAATATTAGTGACAAAATTGGCAAAGTTGCTACTAAAGAAGCTTACGTTTTATTTAAGGACCACAAATCAAACTTCCAAAATGTTACAAACTAGACTGATTAATCCTACAAAAAGTGACTTAGGCATAATTTCTAGGGAGATTCTAAAATACCTAATAGAAGTTTCTATCGAATTTACAACCAAACCTTTGGAAAAGTTCTTCAGATTCAGCAACATCAAAAACAAATCTATGTCCACCTTTCTTAAATTCGATATTGTCGATTTCTATTCTTCTATACCAAGTGACCTTCTTGAAAGTTGCCTAAATTTTGCTAAAATTACGTGGACATTTCGGATAGGGACTATAGAATTATCTTAGCGACCAGAAAATCCATTCTCACCTTTGATGATTCCACATGGACAAAGGGGCCGGGGGATAGTTTTGATGTCCCTATGGGGGCGTATGATTCAGCCCAGGTAGCAGATCTTGGGGGATTTACATTTTAGATGTTCTAAGTAGGTTTTTAGAGCCAAACAATTAGGCCTCTATCGGGATGATGGATTAATAATTATCCCTAATTCCAATGGGCCCCACACAAATAGGATACACCCAAAAATAACTAGAGCCCTGAATTACCTCGGTTTTAAGGTTGAAGTCACTTCTAATGTTAAAATTGTAAACTATCTAGACATCACCTTAATTTCAATGACTGTTCCTACCAAGCATTTCTCAAAGAAAATAGTTCCCCCACTTATATTAATATTTCATCCAATCACCCCAAATATATCATAAAACAGATAGGCAAGTAAAGATATTTACAATAAAGCCCTTCAAAAAAGCGGATATAAGAACAAATTGACATATAAGAGACCCCAAACCATCCAAAACTAAAAATAAAGGAAACTGTAGAAAAAAAAAGATAATTTGGTTTAACCCCGCCTTATTGTAAATTAACTAACATCAATATTGGTAAATATTTTCTCAAATAAATAGACAAACATTTTAACAGTAATCCTTTACGAAAAATTTTTAATAGATACACCCTTAAAATCAGCTATTCTTGTACCCCTAATATAGACAACCTCATTAATTCCCATGATAGAGGTATTCTGGTAAATTTACGCAATACTGAATCTAGGTCCGGAATTTTAAATGAATGCAGCTGTGGCTCTGTGGAAGCCTGCCCGGTGGAGGGAAAATGTATATCCAATCAGGTGATTTATGAGGCCCGCATTTCTCCATCAAACAATAAAAATCACTACCGAACCTATACTGGTATGTCCGCCGGTCCTTTTAAGCAGAGACTTTATAACCACCCTGAAATTAGTTGGAAACTAATAGGTTCAGCTGGTATTCCGAGGAACGTTCGGGATAGGTGCTGTCTATGTTTACTAGAAAAGATCTCAATATTGAAATATCCCCACCAGCACCTGCTTCTGAATCTTAGAAAGGAATTTATCAGTAAGTGCCGCCATAGAGCAAATTTTTTTTTAAATACTTTAACTTAAAATTTAAATCCCTGATTTTTAGATTTTAGAATATAAATTTAATGATTTTAATTTTGAATTTATTTTTAATTTTAACCTTATAAAAGTATTTTAACCCCTCTACCTTCCTCTCCCAATCTCCTTTAACTGTCTATCTTTATAAAACATGGATTCCTTTTACTAAACCCCTATTTTTCCTTTGTTAGCAGATATATATTTCTTTAAAAATTTTAAATGTATTCCTTCCCCTCCTAAATATACTATTTCAAATAACTTTCTAAAGCCCAAACCCCATTAGACATTTAAAGTTAAACGTATTTGTCACGTATCGAGCATTTTCTATTTTATATTCCTTGTCTTTCTCTTATCTTCTCTATTCACCCCTTATGTTCCGCCCCTTCCACTTCTGGTCTGTTTTGTTTAACCCAATCCTCAACTTAACAACACCCTATCTCCTTAACTCCTTTTCGTCTATCAAGCCAAACATGCCATTCCCCTCCTTTCACTTGCAAAGAAAAAAACCAAAAATAGACTAACCTTAAAAGAATTCTCAAATCTTGACCGTTATCTATTTTCGTCCCCGCCTCTGTCCCAGCATCTTCTTCATTTTGGAATGGAACCATGTCGCTGAGGTGATGTGGAATCTCTATTAGATTTCATATCGAAATGTGCATCCGACATTTTTGAACTTTGAAAATTTTCTCTAATTTATATTGGCTCTGTAATCTTAAGTACATTGAACTTTCCTCCTGCACAATTTTTTAATGTTATGAATTTTTAATATTAATTAGGATCAGGTTCTTGGAATTTACCTTCCTACTTTTCCATTTCGGATTAAAGAAACAAAGTCTAAGCACATGAATATCAGCCGAAGCGATTTGGACCGAGCCAGCACGTAGTCCAAAGAAAAAACCCAAGACGAGTAATCAATAACAAAAAAGCGCTCAATACTTAAGTAGAGCAGAGTAAGTAAATTAACCTAGTGAGCCAACAAATCTACAAAGGTTTCACCTAAACGTATCTTCAGGGAAGGTTGGCCAGCGTTCCCTGAAGATTTAACTGAAACCTTTGTAGGTTTGTTGGCTCACTAGGTTAATTTACTAAAATATATATATATATATATACATAGCGAGAGATTTTCTTATAAAATAAAACATTGAATTGATACAATAATTTGCTTGTGTTCTTTGTTAAATCTTTTAGCCCCAATATCCATTACTTGCCTATTTTTATCCCTTTTTTTTTTTTATTTAGCAAAAGGGGTTAAAAAAATGTTACTAAATTAGGGACCTCTTATAATTCGAATTCCAGTTGAGTTCCTTGCATTCATTTACGCACAAATACCCTTGGAAATGTATTAATCTTTCTTCTCTCCATTTATGGCTTAACTAATGGGACAGACTGGGTTCTATAGCCAATACCACCCTACTGCCCCGTCAGTCATGTATTGAGACATGATCGCCCAAAGTGTGTATCACGTATGGAACTTAACTGGATAATTCGTAGAAAAAAAAAAAAAAATAACCCAAACTTAAAAATTTCGACGTTAAAGTTTTTATTACTATTAAAAGAAAAGATAATTTTAAAACTTTTGTAATCCTTAATAACACGTTAAAAATATCGCTTCACTTTATTATTTTTTTTCTTGGTGAAAAAACACATTCATTTGTAACTTCTTGCAAAAATCGAATAATTGTCTATTTTCATGACAATTTCAAAACTTGTTCACAAATTAAATTACTTTTTGAATAATTATTCTTGGTAAAAAATACTCTTTTCGTTTTTTAGCATCTCTTACCATCCTCCGTAATTTCATGCATTTCGAAGAAATTAGATACTGTTTTTTGGGAAATGTTCATTATTATAATGTTTTTTTAAATAATTTATAAAATTTCAAAATCTTAAAATTTCTTAGTCAAAGTTTATATTAGGGTATTAAAAGACATTTACTTCTTGAAAAGTTTGATACAAATTATCACACTAGTATTTTGAAAATACTTCTAAATAAATTTTAAGTATTGGATTTCATATGACATTATTTTTTTAAAAGGCGATGTGTTGAAAAATTGGGCAATAAATCGTGTAAACCATGATTGTCGGTTACATTAAAGTTTCGTAAAAATTTTTTTATAAGAGGAACAAACAATTGCCATCAGTTATAAACTATAAATATAATAAAAATACAATTTAACAAATAAAATAACTTTACCATGTGATAAACCTCATGATAAAAATTATAATAAATATGAAAATGATATTAAAAATAGAAATTAACAAATATATTTAATAAATAATTGACTTACCTCTATAATGGTATTTCATTATTTCCGTTAATTTTTTTTTAATTTAAGGTTTTATATTATTTTCTTTTTTTTTCTTTTTTTCAGAAAGCATCTTCAGACGTAAGGCTATAAAGCTAAAATACTTAAAATTCAATATGTTAGATAACTGCGAAAATGCTAATTTTATTAAATGAACAATGTAGTTAAAAACCAAAAAGAAACGTTCGCTTATATTTAATAAATTTATGTCAATTCTGGTTAACTACACTTAGCTTTTCAATACATCCTACTTTTAGTAATCAATCAATCAACATCTCCGTGATTAAGAAATGCATGTAAACTACATTTCATGTTATAAGCAAGTAATACTCGTTTTATATCAGATTAGATTTTCAAATATTCATAAAATAGCATGTTACAGGTGTCTACTTTATTTTTACAAAATGTTTAAAACTGAGAATGTTTCCAAATTTCTATGTAAAGAAAAAAATGGCCGATAAACTGAACTCTCGAAAAGTTGAAATTCCAATAAATATAATTACTATTTGAAATAAATCGGATTATTTTGTCTTCATTTCATCCCCCCCCCCCCCGGGGTATATTGTTCTAGTTCCACGTACCATGCCTTTTCCGGATATCTCAGTTTCCTTTATTTCCCTTTAACTCAACTCTCCCTGTTCCATTAAGTCATGGAAAACAGGTCACACTCGGGTCTGAGAGCCGACACAAAACATGACCAGTGTTTATCAGGTAAGAGGAGAAAGAGATTAGGAAGCAAGAATCACGTTCCTTAACGTCGATTAGGTTGCATACATTAAAAGTAATACAAAGGGCATCTACATTAAACAATAATTTAATACTCCGAATTTTTGTTTGCCTCTGTTTTAACCAGGTAGTGAACTCACGTCTTTTAGGATCAAGTGATTGGATTATTTCGATCAATTTAATAATGCGAATTTCAGTATAGCCTAAAGAACGTTAATGTACAAAAGTCTACCCACCCACTGCCGCCAACGAAAAACTTAACTACTTTATTTTTTTACAAGCGGACCAATCTATTTAAGTAGTCCCCATCTGTCTATATATTTCAATCTTTTTTTTCTAGGGAGGTAACTCTATTTGTGCTTAATGTTCTATTATCGGAAACATTTTTCTAATTCAATGTTTCAATTATTCAAGTTTTCCTTATTTTGCTTGGCGCACTTTTTTCGTACCTTTTACCCCCCCCCCCAACCAATCTCCACTACTTTATTAAACATTTTGATAAAACGTGTAAATAGACCCCAACTTATCATTCGAATTCCAGTTGAATTCCTTACATTCACTTACTCATGAGAAAGGTATTAATCCGTCTCTTCCCTCTAGTTATGGGTTAAATAACCGGACAGATTGGGTTCTGTAGCCTTGGCTGAGAACCAGTCTGCCGAAGAAAGTAATGGCAGGCTGCTGCGGGAAAATATTCTGCCCAGTCAGTCATGTCTCGAAAGAGACATGATCGCCCAAGCGTGTATCACGTATGGCACTTAACTGACTGATTGACTTACCATTCATGCTCAAACCGCATTTCATTTCCCCTTTGAAAATTTACTGACCAAATAACTTGGGTGTGCAGGTGAAATTTGTATTGTATCAGTCATCCAGCGGTGACGTGTGTATATTCATTCTTATCCTTTCACTGCAAGCAAGGTAGAAAAAAAAAGTATTCTTTTATGCAGAATAAAAGATTAATAAACCTTTTAAGCAGAGTAAAGAATTATAAAAAATTCTGTGCTTTTAGGAATTAGCTGTTACCATTATCGAAATAAGAATTATAAATTCCGAGAGTCCAATCCAAAAAGCAATCTTTATTATTCTTAAAAGAACAATAATATACAATAGATTGTCTGCATAAAAGGTCCTTTAAGATATTACGATAAACGTTGTAACAGATTTTTGACAAATGTACACGAAAAAAAGACTAAAATGGTGTAAGTTACTTCCCTTTAACTGGTTGAATACAGCTGATAATTTTTCCGTTAATTCCACCAACGTAAACGAATTACATTGTTTTTTACTTATCAAAAAGACAGTATTATTAAAAGCTCAATATTTAATTTTGAGCTATATTATATTAAAGATCTGACACATAGCAAAAAAACTTTACTGATATTTTTATAAAATTATATGTAAATGAAATACGTATACATGTAAACAAAGGTTATATTCACGCTATTAAAATATTTAAATGACTTTTATATTATAGACTGGAAGTCTAAAAAGCCGTTTACGTTCAAGTTATGAAAACAATTTTAACTTGAAATAAATTACATATTAACACAGTTAATATGTATAAATATTGATATAGAGGGCATTTGTAATTCGTCTATAGCGATGTACAATACAATTCTGCCTCTTTTAAGTTAATAAATTTAAGTTGCGAAAATCGCATCTTAGAAAATTCCAATTTCATTCGGAATATTCGGAGAAAATCTGAAATACATCTATTAGTTTGTGGGGTTCATATTATTCTGATTTTATTTTGACAAGCTTAAGCAAACGAAAACTTTTGCGGACGATAATTTTTTTCCGCATTGCGACAGATTTTGAAATTAGTGGATATGTCCACGGAAGCGTTCATTTTCAAGGAAATTTGGACTTAAGACCAAAAAAATAAAAACTCATATTCCAAATAAGGAATTTTTATAACAATTCCTAAAACGGTCAGGATTAAGCGTTTATATAATTTAAATACAATTTTTTTTTTCGCTTTAATAATAGCGACAGAAACTTATAATTGAAAATATTCCACCGTGAAAGTAATTCCAATAAAATATTAAAAATAATTATCATTCAGGTGAAATACAGAAAAATAATTTTTACAAAGGTCATAGATTCTTTTAATATCAGGGATAACTTGAAATTCAGTGTGTGTCTTTTTTTTTTTAAATCATATCACCCCGAGCAAGGCGGTAACGCCACTGATGTGCAGGGGGCTACGTTAGAGTGAAAAGATTGGAAAAGAGAGAGCCGGAAACTACATCCTGAACAAGGGATGAGCCTCTTCACCTGTTCAATAGACGTGGGTGGAGTGTGAACCGGGCGATAGATTAAACTATCTACTCCAAATGTAAAAACTGAGCGTTATGCATGTGGGATTTCATACGAAGGAAAGTGTATTTGCAGGCAATTTTACTGTACTACTTTATTCAAAAGAAATCTACAACTAAAGCACACAATTCTTGTTGAGACTTACAGTGTACACTGAAAAAGTTTGGAGACGAAGAATTAGACATTACTTCATGACGACTCATGTCGGGTGCAAACTGAACTTGCACAATCCCTAGGAGTCGATCACACAACAATTTCGAAACGTTTGGATGCCATTGGAATAATTTAAAAGCAAGGACATTGGTTACCGTTTAGAGTCAAAGCTGTCGGACGGCGTCTTGTCACACAGCTGCATTAACCACAGAAAAGGAAAGTCTTGTTTTTTGCATCGTATCGTGACCGGCGATGAAAAAGGGGATACACTGGAATAACCCGAAGCGTAAAAGATCGTTGTGTAAGCCCGGCCAAGCATCAACATCGTCGGCAAAGCCGATTATCCATAGTTCTAAGATTCTGCTCTGCATTTGATGGGATCAACTGGGAGTAGTTCATTATGAGCTGCTAAAACCAACCGAAACCATCACGGGAGACCGCTATCGACTACCAGTGATGCGTCCAAACCGAACATTGAAAAAAAAACAGCCGCTGTACGATCAGAGACACGACAAAGCGATTTTGCAACATGACAACGATGAGCCACTTGTTGCAAAACGGTTGGAAACACTTGAATGAGTAGTCATATCCGACCCGCCGTAATCACGAGACATGGCTCCGTCCGATTGTCACGTGTGTCCGATCAGTGGTACATGATCTGGCTGAGCAGCACTTTCATTCTTATGAAGATGTCAAAAAATCAGCGAGAACTTATTCAAGGTCGTAATAGTTGACTGGAAAACAAGAAGCCAGAAAAGATTTCTACGGGAGAGAGAAGAAACTGTTAGAATATAACTTACGGTTAAATCTAGTAATTTCAACAATAAAAAGACGAGACCTATCTGCCAATCTAGTACTTCGCTAAAATTCATAAAGTTGAAGTATCATAGACGAAATCACACCAGAAAAATTATTGTAAAAATATTTATCGAAAAGGTAGATGAGAGCTACCTTACAGCATTAGGAAAGTGTCTAAAGCTAAGTTGCCATGTTAGGACAGATAACATTGCAGATTCGTCTTTGGATTTTATCAAAAATCTCGAGCGACATAAAATTACCAGTCAAGATGAGGCAGCAATATTTAATGTGCAAATGATAGAATTATAAATATGTCAAATAGATTCTGACAAGAAGAATTGTCTAGCACAAAATAGTGAACCAACTTTCCTAGCAGCAGACCTAACAATCGATTAAAAAATCAATCTGCATGTCCTTTTATTCTGGAATACGGCATGAGGGTTGGGGGTAAGACCTCAGGTACGATGAATGCCACATTAGGCATCATAATAATTTTTTAATCGTTTCTAAAATTAAAATTCATTTTTCAAAAAAAAACTTCCTATTATAATAAAAACCATTATATATATATATATATATATATATATATATATATATATATATATATATGTCCCTCCTCTTACACTCATGATGAGAGTGACAAGAACAAGGCAGCGTAGGCTTAGTTCTTTAGAGTGACAATCGTGAGCCAACGTAGACTCACTTTATTTTCTTTGCTACTAGTTATGAAAGCTTTTGCTGCGTTTTTGTTATTTAACAATGTCTTATTTTATATTTCTGCAATCATTATATCCTCGAGTAGTGAAACACACACACACACACACACACATACATATATATATATATATATATATATATATATATATATTATGCTCTGGGAAATTTTAAAAACAGTTAAACCTTTTGCGATTTACGCGTTACATATAAGTATTGAATAAGTTTTCCCGGTGACTTGTATAAACCACATATATACAACACGCTAAAATTTCTCCCTCTCTCTCCCATTTCATGCGGCTATGACTTATGGAGTAGGGACTTCGACTGACACCAAATCGGTCGAGGCTTCTATGTGGACGACCAAATATATATATATATATATATATATATATATATATATATATATATAAACTTCTTTATAAATGGAACTTTCTCTGTGTGTGTCCGTTACCTATAGACTTGTAGAGGACAAAGAGTTCCATTACTGATATATATTTAACGGGTCAACTCGGCGTAACTGGGGTCATGAAATAAACCAGGAAATAAGAAAGACGAAAAGGCGAAAGTAACCAGAAAAACAATATATTTACAAAGGTTTCATAGGGTTGAACGCATGCATATAAAGTAAGAAAAGAAAAGTTATTTCCCTTTGTCTGGGCAGAAACGTAAAATGTTCGGTAGAAAGTTATTTTATGTAAAGTCCAGTTTGAATGAAAGTTAATAATGTGCATTGTGTTAATGTCTGTTTCCAATTGGAGCTTTTTTTAGTGTTGTGTGTGTGTGCTGGTGAGAAATAAAAATTTGCGCCACTAATTGCTACCCGCAGTTAGTGCGCGTGTGTTTGTGTGAGTTAGGGAAACATGTCTGCTTTTGCACGGGACAAAATCCTAACTAGCGTACCACGTGACGTTCCCCGCTTTTATTGGCATGAGTTTACGCGGGGACTAAGGTTATCACGTGAACGCTGAATGACCACGTGTGCGGGTGGGTGGGTGTGAATGAATGTATCAAACCCTAGACTCAAACGGCTGAACCGATTTTCTTGAAAATTTACACAGTTGTACTATAAGCGTCTGTGAGTGTTCTTAGCTAGGTTTTGTGTCTAGGTACACCAGATAAATGTCGAAAATCGATAATCGAAATAATCGGGTTATAGAAGGAGTGGTCCGATTTTAATTACATTTGATACACTCATAGACAAAGACATAAGAAACGATATTCAGAAGTTTCAATGTTGCAGTTCTTACAATAGTGCAGAAAATCGATAATATATTGACTTACATCCATTGATTTTTCTTTCAGTCTACGGTTTCGCTTTAACTGGAAACAACTATTGCTTTTTAGTCTTTCGTGCCAACCATGGATTAGTTTTAAAGTTTTCATTACACCCGAGCAACGCCGGGCTATACTGCTAGTCATATATATATATAATCCTCTCAAATATTTTACGGCAGGATTACACTAATGTTACAATCTTCACACACTTCCCTTCTCTCATAATTTTGATGAATTTTCTTTTCTTTTTTTCTCCTTTCAAATGTATTTTCTATGTTCTGACATTCACTTTGCGTTAAATTATAATAAAAAAATAACTGTGGGATTTTTCCCCTCCATCTTTATTGTTGAGGGTTACGGTCCCTGGACATCTCACAGCCTGGTTCTCAACCACAGTTAAAGAGCTCAGTCTCCCCTGCTATTTAACCTAAACATAGGGGGGAATGAAAAGATACACAGTGAAATGTAGATAAATTACTTTATTAACAGAGTGGTAGAACCAAGATATATATATATATATATATATATATATATATATATATATATATTAAAAAAGGATTAATTCAAAGATGTTGAATGGCCATTTGCTCTGTAATATTTTATTACATGGAGCTCTCTTCCTGTATCATTTTTTAATATTAAAATAAATTTTTAATATTAATTAGGATCGGGTTTTTTGGAATTTACCTTCCTGCTTTTTTCCTTTGGATTGAAGTATCTGAATTAAAATATATATATATATATATATATATATATATATATATATATATATATATATATATATATATACAATATTTACAGTCTCCCGCAGTAGTTGGTGTTACTACCCGAAGTCCGTGATGATGACAACTCTACGTGCTAAGCTCATATTGTCTTTTATACATCCGGGCGACCGGATGTCACATGGTACGTGCCACGACACAAGAAATATAATGAACTCAACTGCAATTCGGACTTGGATTTAACCAGTAAGTAAATCGGAAATGTGATCAGCTACTATTTACACATTTCTGTTTTCAATACGCATTGAAAATTGGTACATGAAGAAAGAAGCCTGGATAGTAAGTAGATGGGTGGCCCCTCATGAATAGCAGGTACTGTAATATTGGATGTTTGAGTGGTGTAATGGATAACAACTTGGAATTGGAAATCGGAGAACCGAGTTCCAATTCCAGTCGTACTTGTTATACTCACACATGCAAATACACTTGAGGAAAGGTTTGAATCCATCTCTTGTCTCCTCAGCTATGGGTTAATTAGTAGGTTAATTATTATCTCCCAAAATATTTCTTACCATCTAAAAATGTTTTCTGGATTTAAATAACCTGCAATAGGTTGATAAGACATAAATAAATAAATAAAAATGTTCTTCGGATTACAAATCATCATTGTAAAATACATATGAGAAGGATGACAGTGTTGCAATGGTTTTAGGGAAATATGATCACAGACATTTAGGAAATTTTCAGGAAACACATGGCATCCAAATGATTATTGTTATATTTTGGGTTGATTTTATTTTTAATTAAGTGTGTGTCAAGTTTGGTTATTTGAAAGACGTTTATTAAATTTTTCTTTTTATAGCAATTTTTGTTGTAAACCAATTGATTTAACAAATATCTATATACAATTATTCTGTAATGCCGTTATGTTAAATGTCGAACATATCTCAGTTCCTCAGCTGTGAAAAGAAATACAAAAGATTTGTGCGCTCAATGTAGAATTTTTTTATTACAGAGAGGGTCATCCAGTACAAGACTCAAAGACCACTCAAGGTGGAGGGTTACATTAAGTGGAAGTTTATACGGAGAATTGGAAGGTGACGCTTAACCCTAAATATTAACAAGTTAAGACTGTAGTGGTTGGGAAAACATAATCTTGGCAGTCGATTCCACAGAGCAGTGGGTAGCACAAAGAAGCTTTTTAAGTGAAATTTACTTCTCACCGATAGAATGCGTGTGGTTTGCTGCCCAAATAGGACAATAGTATGTAGTGTTCACGAGTTTTGTTTTGGATTCGCTCTTGCGTGTGTACTAAGCAACATTTGTACATTCGAGGCTTTTTACTTTCTAAAAACATCAGTGAGTCAGTGCTTAGCATTTGAATTTTAAATCTAGATCTTGTTCACTACACGCACTCCATTTTTCGCTTGATCTGGCTATTGTGAAAGAAGATAGCATTTTGAAACCAGTTTGGCAAAAGCAAGGAGCCGAATGAAAAGAATTGAACAAAAAGAGAAAAGAAAACTGAGTGGAACAGAAAAAGGAAAGAAGTTGTGCGAATGGAACTAAAGGAAAGAAGAAAAAAGGAGTTATATTTGCCATATAATAAGCGATAAAAAGATCGTCAAAATAAATAAAATAGACAGAGAAAGATAATATACGTATTTACAGACAAGGAGAAATCTTTATTGTCGTTATACTCGAATAACATGTAGGGGAGATAATTGCCCGAGTTATCGAACTTGCATAGCGGCCGGTAAGTTGTCAGTTATCGATGACTTATTTAACTTACGCCAACGTTCGTTGTTTTCTTATATCAGCATAATTGATTTGGGTGTTTAACAGATCTGTGTAATGATTAAAAGAAAATGTACAGTGCTGATAAACACAAAATAAATCTTCATATAACATAGTAGGAATGCAGATGGCGATTATCTCCCTTTCGGGATATACGTAAAAGGGTCAGATGACGACAGGTCATTGACGTCGCTTCATCTAGATACTTCCACTAAATCACTGACACAAAACAGCATATTATGAATAAAAACAGGTCCCAAATTTAGTTAAAAGGAAATTTTTCCGTCAAAATGTTTACGTCATTATTGAGAGGAAAGATCAAAATATTTTTTTAATTATTTAAAAAAAAATTTAATCCCTTCTAACGCGTCCGAAATTTTGGTAAAAATCTTGTTTTGATTTTAGTTAGCAGGTAACCAAATCGTTACGAGAGTTTACAATGGAAAACGTAATATTTTAAAACTCAGTTGTTTTTTCCGGTAACGAACACATTAATTTGGAAATTCTTGCAAAAATCAAATGTCGGATTTTAATGAAACTTTTAAGACTTCTTCACAAATGAATGAAATTTTTCTTGAAATTATTATTTTAAAAGAATGTTGCTATGTTTTTTTTTTGTTTTTTGGGGTTTTTTTTACAGAAAATAGGTTTTAATACTTAAACGCAGGACTAATTGGAGAATGTAATACATTTATTAATTTTTTTTTAAACATCTTGCCTTTGTTTACGAAAATCTGCTCCCAATAGTAAAAATAAAAATTCAATAAAACTATGACATTATTTAATTTGATAAGCTGTTAATTGATTTTATATCATTTTATGCCTTTTCTCTTTTTTTCCTTTTTCTTTTTTACATTTTATGTATCAATCAATTTCTTTCTACCGTCCTTGGCTAACAATTGTCATGTCTGTTTATCTCCTCTTTCCGTACGTTTCTCCCTCTTTCTCTCTTTTTTCATTTCTCCTTTTTTTCATTTCTCTTACTTCTCCTATTTTCTCCCTCTCTCTTCTATAACTTTTCTCCATCTCCCCTGTTTTTCACTTTTCTTCCCCACCTCATTTGCCGTTTCCGTTACCCCACTTCCGTTCCTGTAACAGGTTTATTTTTTACTCTTTTCAAAGATCTAGTTTGAATCCATTTCTCTCTCTCTGTTTTCCTTTTCTCTTCCTTACCCTCTGAAATAGTGTCTAGACGCCTATCTTCTAATAAAATCTACCCTCTGATTTTTAACCCCCTCCCACTTTTCTTCTTTATTTCTTTCTTTTTCCTTCTTTTTACGTGAACTTCCGTTGCATGAAAATCTTTTGGAATTTTTCCATCATAAACAGTCGCTGACAAAGCAAAAGTATTTCGCAAAAATGATCATACGACGCATGTAATTTTCGAAGTTTTATTTAAAAAATACAAATTTGGCTCTGTAAATAGATCATTCTATTTAAATCGAGCTTTCTGTCTGGATCAGTTTTAATATTAATAAGATTAATATTAATAGAATTTTTCTTGGGATTTTAAATACATGTCACTTTCTGTTTGGATTTAATTATATATATATTAAAAGTAACTAAAAGATTATCTGGTTAAATAATGTCATAGATGTATTGCATTTTTGTATTTTACTATATGGAGCAGATTTTCGGAACAGATAAAAAGATAGACGCTATACATTCCCCAGAGCGTCACGTGTTTAACAAATAAAATAAATTTTCGAGAGAAAATTTAATTTCTTGAAATTTCATGAATTTAAGTGGAGTTGAGGTGGGATAACATATGTATAAAAAAAAAAAACTTTTACAAAGTTTTTTTTTAAATTAATAATTCCAAAAATAATCTGACATTAATTTGATTTCTGCAAGAATTTTCAAATTAATGTTTGCACCTGAATAAAAAATGAGTTTCGAATTATTACATTATCCATAGTAAAATCTGGTAACGATTTAGTTACCCGCTGGCGAAAAAAAAAATTTCGATCGTGTTATAAAGGATTTCAAATTATTTTAAAATAATTAAAATTTCCTTTGATCTTTCTTTTTAATAATAACATAAACATTTTGACGTAAGACCTTCGTTTTTATCAAGTTTGATAAGAAACGACTGAAACAGTTCAAAAGAAAACCTGTTGACCTGGAGAAACGAAAACCATATTGCTTGTCAGAGAAAAGGCCTTGCGATGTGAAATTCTTAACCAATTCAGCATTAATTAGGGCCTCTAGAAGCTTCACAAAAAGTGGTAGAAGACTAATAGGCCGATAGATGGAGGGTCGGCCGGTTCGCAAGAGTTCTTAACGACCAGAGAAACAGATGAGGATTTTCAACAAACAGAAAAGCAGCAGGCGGAGAGGTATTTATTATACATTTTAGAGAGAGCAGTAGTTAATTCGGTAACACAATTCTTAAAGATATTACAAGGTTACTATCAGGTCCACATACTTTTAAGGGTATCCAGATTAGAGATGATTAGAGATGAAATATGGCGTCACAACAAAGTGCTGGAATTGGTAATGAACTTAGTATATAGTGTGAAACAGCCAACAAAAAGCCTGTAACGGCCAGAAAACCTAAGATCCGTTTTCACAAGAAAGGTAAATATCCTGTGCAGAAGACCCATAATAACGATACTGAGTGAAGCCCGTGAATGGTGAGTGTTAGTTGATCCTAAAACACCGTTGCAATTCCCGATATACATCATTCAAACAGATGCACGCTCTGACCATTGTAGCGTGGTCTGATTCAAAGAGGTGTGTTCTAGTAGAATTAACAGTTCCATGGAAGAAGAACAGGGAGGTGGTGCACGAGCAAAAGAAAAACCGCTACGGATGGAAATGGGGTGGATATGTCATGTGCTACCTATTGAGATCAGGTAGATACCTTGGACGGTCAATCATTTCTTTTCTTTTTTTAATGTGGTCATCACTGGCCGGAGCCTTTGGTGTTTTTCATATCATCTTCAGACTACAACTCAACAGGCATCGAGTTTGATCTGGTCAAGATCGAAAATTATCAAAGTTAATTAAAACCTTGCTCGTAGCACAACACTACTTTGTGACACGATAACTAGACATATATGTATTTTATTATAGTAGATTAAAATAGAAAATTGTGAAAAAATAACAAAAGTGAAAAAGAAGAGGAAAAAATGAATAAATAAACGCTTTTTCTTTTATGAGGAAAATTGTCCTCCGGTAAATATTTGACTCAGTGATTTAATGTGAGAAAGAGATACAGTTCAGCAGGTGGGTTTTCGATGACCCGGTCAAAGGCTGTCCTTTACTGTATCTTGACCACACATTAAGCCTTTTCCGGCGGAAGCCTTATTAAGATAAAAAAAATGATAACTGAAATTTCAGACTTACAGTCGCCGGTGTTTGTCACCGGTGGTCTAAAGCATTTCCGGATTTCCGGATTTCCTGTCAATTTTGGATAAATTCAGGTAATTTTTCCGAGTCAGTTAAGTTGAGTGAAGGGGAGTTCAGCCGGGTGCGAGCTTGAAGTAAGAATCTCCGTTCGTCTTGTTTCGTTCAGTTTGGATTTGTTGATCTCCATTAATTAGAGTTAGAGCTGTGTGTCACATTCGCCTGCTCCAACCGAAAAGGCTAACTCTAAACAAATAAAGCATCCTTTTCAACTCATCCAATTGTGGAAGTTCGTTCCTTATAGTTCAATCTTGTACCCCCGGCTGTCCGGCCGACATTTTCAACAAACTCCCGGCAACATCACAGCGTGGAGAACGGCCGCAGGAGAAATTGTTAGGACGGACCGTTTGGGTGTTACATTTGGTGCCGTGACTGCGGGATTTGGAACCCACGGAAGTGCCACTGGATGCTAAGTTTGGATTTCAACGAACCGACGCGAATGGACGAGACAGGACGAACGGAGAAAAAGAAAAGGAAATCGAAGAAAGAACAACACTAACAACCAAATTCTAATTGCTTGGTATAAGCTTCAAAAGAAGAAATAAAAAAAAAGAAAAAAGAAACAAAGAAAGGAAAGGGAACCCGTTATCAACAAGCACCGTAAGGTAAGCAGAATTATTTACTCCCTTTTTGTCTGGCCAAAATTCTCGCTGGCAGAAGAACGGTTGCCACTAACGGCCGTACGATCGAAAAAAAAAAAGAAAAGAAAAAAGAGGACAATGAATTGATTAAGAAAAAAAATGTGTGAGTACTTTGAGAGAAAAAAGTATAAATTTTGGAGAAAAAAAAAGGAAAAGAAAAAGAGAGATAGAAACAACGCGAACGGTGTGAAAAAAAAAAAAAAAAAAAAAAACAAGAAACAAAGGAAAGGGAACCCGTTATCAACAAGCACCGTAAAGTAAGCGGAATTATTTACTCCTTTTTCGTCTGGTCAAAAAAAAAGAAAGAAAAAGAGAAATAGAGTCAACTTAAACGGTCTGAATGAGTACTTAAGGAGAAGAATGAAAAAGGACTGTTTGAAAAGAAAAAGGGATGATGATGAAAAAAATATTTTTCAGAAAAACAAAAAGAAACATTTTAGGAACATTTATTTACTTTTTTTGTCGTTTTGGTTAAAAGAAAAAAAGAAAGGAAGATGGAATACGATAATGAGAAAAAGACGTGTACAAAAAAAAATGGAAAAAATAAGAGGAAGAGAGAGAGCAAGAAACAACTGTGCGTGTATAAAAAAAAATGAATTGGAAAAAATGTGTGACTATTTTGCGATAAAAAGTATGAATTTTGAAAAGAAAGTTAAAGAAAAAGAGAGATAGAAACAACGCAAACGGTGTGAAAAAAAAAGAGAAGAATGAAAAAAAAGGACTGTTTGAAAAAAAGTGGGTAAAAGAATAGTATGTGTTATTACTTTTTTTAAAAAAAGCATTATTTATGAAAAAAAAATGACAGAGAGAAAAACTAAGTGAGAGTGTCCAACAACGACAAAAATGTTTTGAAAAAAAATGAGAAAAAGATGTATACAAAAAAAAAGAAAAAAATGGAAAAATAAGAGGAAAGGAGAGAGCAAGATACAACTGTGTGTGAAAAAAAAATGAATTGAAAAAAAAATGTGTGACTATTTTGCGATAAAAAGGTATGAATTTTGAAAAGAAAGTTAAAGAAAAAGAGAGATCAACGCAAACGGTGTGAAAAAAGAGAAGAATGAAAAAGGACTGTTTGAAAAAAAAGGGGTAAAAGAATGGTGTGTGTTATTACGTTAAAAAAATGAGAGAAAGAGAAAAACTAAGTGAGTGTGTACAACAACGACAAAAAATGTTTTGAAAAAAATAAAAAAAAGGATGATGGTGAAAAAAAAAATTTTTTTTTTTGAGAAAAACAGAAACATTTTAGAAACATTTAATTATTTTTTTTGTTGTTGTTGTTTTGTTTGAAAGAAGAAAAAAAGGATGATGATGATGAAAAAAATATTTTTGAGAAAAACAGAAAGAAACATTTTAGGAACATTTATTTACTTTTTTTCTAGTTTTTTTTTAAAGAAAAAAACAGAGGGAAAATGGAATATGTTTGGAGAATTTTAAAAGAGACTGATAATGAGGAGCAGTTACATCGCTCTTATATTTATAGACTTGCTCAGAGTTATGACTATTTTGTCAACTTGTGTTAATTAATTTTTTTATAAATTTCTTTTCTTCTTTGGGAGAGAGGGTGGAAACACCCCTCTCTTGAATTTATTGTGTAAACTATGCTTCAATCATTTTTCGGGCGCCATTGACCCCATTGGGAGGGGACGTCCTCAGCAAACTTCCATCATGATAAGGTTTCATTGGGGGGTGGGGGTGATGCAGGAAAGGCCCAGAGATTTGTGGCTGGAAAATGGTAACAGGAGATGACTGAACGAAGAGTGGAGTCTCTTCCAGGAATAGAAGGGAACAAGTTAAGCGGAAAGCAAAACACTAAGTTGAAAAAGGTTTTCGTTAACAAAGAATTGACCCTCATATGTAGCGATAAACCAACTGCGTGGATTCATTGATGCCACCAGCTACGAAGACAAAAATTGAGGAATTAGTTGTTGAAATAAGAAGAAAAATGCATTGAGGAAATACAAAGAAATGGTATGGATTAATAAGAAATTGCATGATTGATGTTTGTGGAGAGGAGGAGAATATCTCTAGGGGATCAAAATAATTTTTGGTGGTGATGGCGTACCGACATGAAGAATCATCGTGTCATGTTTTTTTTTTTTTTTGTTTATTGTAATTTATTGACATAAATGACAAGATCCGTTGGGGGAGGTAATGTGACACGATAACTAGACATTTTTTTTTTAATCATATCACCCCAAGCAAGGCGGTAACGCCACTGATGTGCAGGGGGCTACAAAAGAGTGAGAAGATTAGAAAAGAGAAAACTAGAAACCAGATCCTAAACAGGAAAGAAGGGATGAGCCTCTTCACCTGTTCAATAGACGTGGGTGGAGTGTGAACCGGGCGATAGTTTAGTCTATCTACTCCAATTGAAAAAAAAAAACAGTGAGAAGATTAGAAAAGAGAAAAACCGGAAACCGCATCCTAAGCAGGAAACAAGGGATAAGCCTCTTCACCTGTTCAATAGACGTGGGTGGAGTGTGAACCGGGCGATAGTTTAGTCTATCTACTCCAATTGAAAAAAAAAAAACAGTGAGAAGATTAGAAAAGAGAAAAACCGGAAACCGCATCCTAAACAGGAAACAAGGGATAAGCCTCTTCACCTGTTCAATAGACGTGGGTGGAGTGTGAACCGGGCGATAGTTTAGTCTATCTACTCCAATTGAAAAAAAAACAAAAAAAAACAGTGAGAAGATTAGAAAAGAGAAAAACCGGAAACCGCATCCTAAACAGGAAACAAGGGATAGGCCTCTTCACCTGTTCCATAGACGTGGGTGGAGTGTGAACCGGGCGATAGTTTAGTCTATCTACTCCAATTGAAAAAAAAACAGTGAGAAGATTAGAAAAGAGAAAAACCGGAAACCGCATCCTAAACAGGAAACAAGGGATAGGCCTCTTCACCTGTTCAATAGACGTGGGTGGAGTGTGAACCGGGCGATAGTTTAGTCTATCTACTCCAATTGAAAAAAACAGTGAGAAGATTAGAAAAGAGAAAAACCGGTAACCGCATCCCAAACAGGAAACAAGGGATGAGCCTCTTCACCCGTCCAACAGGTGTGGGTGGAGTGTAAACCGGGCGATAGTTAAGTATCTACTCCAATTGAGAACAAAAAAAAAGTTAAAGATTTCAAAAAAAGAAAAAAAATGTGACTTATTAAGTTTTAACTTAGTTAAAGTCTAGTCAAAAATTTCTTCTAAAAATAAAATCAAACGTACAGTTAGACATGAAAAGTTCTAAAGTTAAGCAAAAATATTGGGCAAAAACGGAGAGGAAAACAAAGCAAAAAAAAATAAACATGGCATACCTATAATTCAAGTCATGATTCCAAGCCGAACTACGGGCAAATTGAATAAAAAAGAAAAAAGATATTTCTAACTTTTGGTCAGAGAAAATCGGGGGATGGGAGGACTAAGAGTGTCCATCACCACCAACCAGGCAACAGAAAGAAAAGAGAGATACTAAGGAAAGTAAAGACGAGGTTCCAGTCAAAAATTTATTCTAAAAATAAAATCAAACGTACAGTTAGACATGAAAAGTTCTAAAATTAAGCAAAAATATTGGGTAAAAACGGAGAGGAAAACAAAGCAGATATGTATTTTATTATAATAGATTAAAATAGAAAATAGATTAAAATAGAAAATAGTTTAAAAACATATTTAACAAAAGTGAGAAAGAAGAGGAAAAAAATGAATAAATAAACGCTTTTTCTTTTATGAGGAAAATTGTCCTCCGGTAAATATTTGACTCAGTGATTTAATGTGAGAAAGAGATACAGTTCAGCAGGTGGGTTTTCGATGACCCGGTCAAAGGCTGTCCTTTACTGTATCTTGACCACACATTAAGCCTTTTCCGGCGGAAGCCTTATTAAGATATAAAAAAAAAAAGATAACTGAAATTTCAGACTTACAGTCGCCGGTGTTTGTCACCGGTGGTCTAAAGCATTTCCGGATTTCCTGTCAATTTTGGATAAATTCAGGTAATTTTTCCGAGTCAGTTAAGTTGAGTGAAGGGGAGTTCAGCCGGGTGCGAGCTTGAAGTAAGAATCTCCGTTCGTCTTGTTTCGTTCAGTTTGGATTTGTTGATCTCCATTAATTAGAGTTAGAGCTGTGTGTCACATTCGCCTGCTCCAACCGAAAAGACTAACTCTAAACAAATAAAGCATCCTTTTCAACTCATCCAAGTTGTGGAAGTTCGTTCCTTATAGTTCAATCTTGTACCCCCGGCTGTCCGGCCGACATTTTCAACAAACTCCCGGCAACATCACAGCGTGGAGAACGGCCGCAGGAGAAATTGTTAGGACGGACCGTTTGGGTGTTACAACTTCCGATGTGAAATAGATCTGTTTACCTTACATTCTAAATCACAAATAACGGTCGCTACCAGCGCGTGGTGTATTGGTTAACGATCAAAAGCAAACGCTTTTAACACAACGTTGAAAATCTGACTTGCCGCTCTTAAAAAATGCAAGAGACTGACATGTCCATGTAAAAGATAATACCCTATCCGATGGCAAAACCTGATGGTGGCTCTAGGGATGGCAGTACCGCCTTAGTCACCGAAATTGTGTTATCTGCTCTGATTAGCGGCTGACGATGGCAGGGTATATCGTATCGCACATACTTTCACACTTTGTACATATATATATATATATATATATATATATATATATATATATATATATATATATATAGTGTTATCAAAAATACTTTTAAAAACAAAAGAAAGGCAAAAGTCCATATGAACATATGTTTGCAACTTATTTGTTGAGTTATTTAGGACACATGGCTCAGTGGATAAAAACATCGGTTGGATCCAGTAACTTGACACAAAGTGTTGTGAGTTCAATATATAATGTTGGTTTTACGTAACACATCAGTTGGTAGCGAGGAGTTATTACGGACAATCAAATTAGTAGTATTGTACCTTTTATAATATATTAATTTTATATTTTTATTAGGATCAACGGGAGATATATCAGTACGAATGAGATTTTTTATGATTTTTTTCATTCTGTTTGTAGTTATCGTGCATCTGGTTGCAATATATGTGTAGGGTCTTTTGTAGAATTACTATATTTTGTTTGATGTGCATTGTGGTTTTTTGAAATATTTTATTTCTTCATCTACAAGGATGTGCATTGTGGTGCAGAGGATATCGACTCGGACCGACAAATAGGAGAGCAGAGTTCGAATTCCAGTTGTTTTCACTTACGCACAACTACCCTTAGGAAAGGTATTAATTCGTCTCTTCCCTCCACTTATGGGTTAAATAATAGAACAGATTGGGTTCTATAGCCTTGGCTGGCAACCCATCTACCGTAGAAAGCAATGGCAACCTACTGCGGGATAATCTTCTGCCCAGTCAGCCATGTCTCTTTCGAGACATGATCGCCTAAAGCGTGTATCACGTATGGCACTTATCTGACAATGTGCTTTAGGAAATCATTATTAATGAGAGTCTGCTTAATATTTTTTTAGTTCAAAGTAAAATATCTATTTAGTGGAGGAGTTTATTTGTGCTCGGTTAATTAAGTTGTGTATAACTGCTATTTTGTAGTAGTTATGGCATTCACTCTTATAGTTGAGAGGGCAACTTTGATTGTAATACGCGAAAGATTATCCGTGAGTATAAACGGATTTTATTAAAAATAAGCAAACATACTGTTTGCAATTTATTAAATCTGACATGTTTAAAAGAAAAGTTTCTGCCTAAATACACACACACACACACACATATATATTACTTATATGTTCTTTTTTCGAGTTTTTCCCATTCGAAATTGAAACCATATGTTTCCAGTTAGAAAAAATCGTGGTAGACTGATAGATTATAGATACAATCACGTTACAGGCCAATGTAAGAAAAATAAAACATAAATTTCAAATAATATATTTATGTACTTACATAGACACTTGTATGAAATTCTGCAAACACACACATATATTTTCTATTTATTTACATACTTACATCATTATATTGATTAATATCTATAATCTATTAATCAATCAGTCTACCGCTATTTTCTCTAATTGGGAACATATGGCTTTTCATTCCGATTATTAAGACTTCAAAAATGAACCATATGTTATTGTATCTGCATTTCTAAAAATTATATTTATTCAATAATATCAATCTCCTTGCATGAAGGCTAAATTTTGTTGAAAAGTATAATGGCTCTTCAGGACATAGTGGATTATAACTTTTTAAAAAATAGTTTTCGTAACGTTATTCTAGAGGGAACTTTTGGTACCTTGCTTTTAGCAAGTTATAACATTTCTGTATCTTAGCATAAAGACAACGTACTAAATGAATCCTTCGATTAATACACAATAATGCTCTCGAAATAAATCTCTTCAGTAATTCACTCAAAAAACAATCTTTTCAATGATGTACAACACAGAACAGTATTTAGCTGCCTCTCCACTTGAGACAAAAATTGGCACAAGGCCTTTTTATTGTGGGTAATCCAGACCATATAGCCCGGGCAAAATTTTATTGTCTAATTTTTTCCAGACGAGACTCTCCCTTTCAGCGGAGTCTCGACACTCTCCACTCGAAGGCAGAAAGTCCGACAAGGCAAGCGCTCGTGTTATTGCACAGCACAGAACCATATTTATATACCTCCCTAATGAGGTGTAATGTGGCACAAAGCCTTTTTAATGTGGAGTATCCGGACCTAAAGCCCGAGCAAAAATGTATTGTCTAATTTTCCCCAGGCGAGACTCTACCCTTCGGCGGAGCCTCAACTGGGTTATTACTCTTTGCCTTCGGGCAGACAGTCCGACAAGACATGTGTTCGTACTGATGTACGACACAGAACACTATTTATTTTTGTATAAAAATACAAAAAATGTGGCACAAGGCCAAATACGGGGATGGGGGAAGGCTGGACTTCATCTAGTCTTAACGTTAAACTTAGCTAGTCACAATCACTGACCCAAGCATGCCGCAATATTCCTTTCACCAAAACAACGCTTTCTTACCTTTTTTTCCACGTCCACCATAATACCACAGTGTCTCCATGAAGACCTAACTAAAAAACCCAAATATGTACAATGTTTGTCTGGGCGGGGGGAATAACAATATAAAAACCCCAATGAATATTTACAAGAAAAAACAAATTATATACAAGAAACTAAACAAAACTGTGTTAGTAACGAACCCCGCCACATATTCTATCATGTGATAGATATATCCGTTAACTGGACGAAATCGATGCAGGACTATAAATAAACTAAACCATTTATTCCTCCAACCACGCACACATGTATGCACACATCCAAACACAAAAACAAATAAGAAACTCACACCCGAAATACGAAAAGCGTCCTGCACCCACCAGAGAACTGACATATCTGGTCACCTAAACAAGGGAAGGGAGGGGGAGTAAAACTAAAAGGAAAAATGGGAACAGAAATAAAAGGGGCCGATGAGCAACAAAATCCTAGCTAAGAATAAACTATAAAAGACAACTCAAGACAAAAATCAAGCCTAAACTAGTCTACATCAGGACAGGGGTGCTAAAGTTCAAAATGGAAGGAACAAAATCCTCATGCCTAACCGGCATCGATATGCCACTCTAAGTCAGCTCCTCTCACTCAGCACAATCACGCAAGATGTACCCACCTTTTGCCAAACTCTGATTACAAATGCATTCTTTAAAAATTCTATTTATTCGTTATGAAAAATATATGATCACATTGTCGGTGGATCTTTTTTGTCTCCTACCAGCCATCACTTTTTGACCCAATCCGCTATTGGCTATCCAACTTTAATTTTTATGTCAGGAAGAATAAACAGAGTGTTTTGATAAAAAGAAATGTTATATAAATTAACATAATTTTAAATATTGTTTTTGCGTGTTTTAAATTAATTTCACACATTAATATTATTTGGAAAAATAGTGATTTATTTTAAACAAATGAAATATTTTATTTTAAATCTCGCAGCACCTAAAACATAATTTCGTTGTATATATTTCCAGCCGAACGGTGAGCTAATGAATATATCATTTGCCCGCCAATCTCTATGTTAGAGATCCGAATACCCAGTTGGAAATCCGAGCACATTAAATTTTTAAAATCTAGAAAATGAAAAGGTGTTTTTCAAGAACTACAATATTGAAATTATTTGATGTCAATATCAAAAATAATCAATTGAGATATTCTAGACAAAATAGTAAAAACGTTGGAATTAAAATTTATATTTACCTTTCATTTGTCCCTCAAGAATTCAAATTTACTGATGGATGAAATCTACCGAAAGTGTGGCGCAAAACACGAACCCGCTTTTTTGTTGTGTACCGACTCGTGGAACGGAAAATAGAAGCGACAATTGAAGTTCAGTGAGTGGACTTGATCAACTGGAGACACATGTCGCCATCTGGTTTTTGGACGGAGAATCTGATTTGCAAACCAACAGAATTCAATAATCAGACCAATTGATATAAGTTAAGGTTCATTGAAGCTAAGGGAGACCGTCTGTAAGTGTTTGCAAGTGGAATGTTGGAGTAACGATGATTAGACGTGGGTGTGGATTGGTAGAAACGATATTACAGAAGATAGATTGTGTATGTGCAGCAGATTTTGCAAATACACAAATATACATGGCTTAAACGAATAGTACTTGCCAGTGTGTAACAGGCTGAGACAGCAATATCGACACACACGCAGACACACACACACACACACACACATATATATATATATATATATATATATATATATAAGCCACCCACATACAAGCCCGTTTCGCTGTAACACAGCTCATCAGTGTGGCTAGATATGTCCACTTTCTTTCGGCCGGGATCGAAACTCGACCGATTCAGTCGGAGTTTCTACTCCCTAAGCCATCGACGCATGGCATCAGAGAAAGGAAATTTTAACGTCTTGTATATAAGCAGTGTATACAGACGCCAGTCACCGAGAGAACTCAATTCATTTCTGAAGAGTCACGCATATAGCCGAAGTGGAAACTGTTTTTAAAATTTTCTTCTCCAGAGAGCTCAATCGTAATGAGAGCAGTGAGAGAGAGAGAGACAGACAGACAGACAGACAGACGGAGAGGGATAAAATTATTTTTCCTACGTTATTTCTTCTTACAACATCGTTATTTTTAGTGCGTACACGTGTTTTTTATTATTATTAAACAACGAAATTAAAAACAACTGGCCTAAAATGAGGAGTCATACTAAAAAAAAAAATAACTTCGCACCTGCCAGGAATCGAAACAGCCTCGGCGTTTCTCTTGGCAAATGACTTTTTGATCCAATTCGTGCCTTTACCATTTCGGTTACAGATCCAACCTGACAGTACGAGGTCAGTATGACCTATTTAAAAAATACGTGTTTCTCGTTAGGATTTATTCTTAAGCAATTTTCACCCCATATAAGGCCCAAGTGCCACTCATTTTCACAACCAACATACAACATTGCCCGATGACGAGATTCTATCTTGAAACATAGAAGTTTCCGTGTCGCAATGCAGTTTTAATTCATAATTATATGATTATATTATGCTCTACAATATTTATTGTATTGAGCACTATTTATAAAAAATAAGTGCCAGGGAACTGAAATCGTAGAACCTTGGGTCCTCTTTACTTGGATTAATATATATATATGGTATTTATTTAGAATTTATAACACAAATATATTATATCACTACAAAAGTAGCCATTTTGTTTCGACACTATCTGTGTTTTTATCAAGTGATGAGATTTAATTCAAGTTGAAGAGTTTTAAAAGGTTCGAGGCTAACCAAACCCCCTTAATCAGGGAGGGATTGTTATATAGACAGAGTGGACCAATCAAAATAAAGTAATTACTAATTTGAAGAATATGAGAGTCTGCTCTCATATTTTTCAAATAAGTAATTTAATTGGTCCACTCTGTCACTGTAAAAATGCCTCCCTGATTAAGGGGGTTTGGTTACTCTTGAACCTTTTAAAACTCTTCAACTTAAACCTCATCACTTGATAAAACACAGTGTCGAAACAAAATGGCTACTTTTGTAGTGATATTATAACATATTTATGTTATAAATTCTAAATAAATATTATTCGCTCTACTTTGTATTGTGCACTTTTTAAGAATAGTGTTTCTTTGGATACGGAATTTTATGCCATCCATACGTACCCTATTCTTGTATATATATATATATATACATATATATATACATACATATATATATATATATGTGTGTGTGTGTGTGTGTGTGTGTGTGTGTGTGTGTGTGTGTGTGTGTGTGTGTGTGTGTGTGTGCATTTCCCCATAGACACTAAACAACTACAACATCAACAAATGAATTCCTTCATATCCAAAAAGTAACAAACCTCCACAGGTAAGACGCGAGCTTCACTCGATGTTAGAATCCATTTTACCAACGTCCAGGTTGGAAAAACAATCAGCGTAATTAGTGACTATATCTACAAACACCCGTCAATCCCTCATCTTAAATCCGACTTTTCGGGACTACGACTCGACAGTACGACGAATGTCCTATTCTACGATCAAAATGGAAACACCTACATCGAAGCTAATGGTGTCAGCATGGGAACCACGTTAGATCCTGTTTTTTTTTTTTCAATCTTCCTTCATGTGTCTCATATTGAAATCAAAATGTACAAAAATATTGATAAATCACAATTCAACAAAAGATACAATGAGAACACTTTTGTCTTGTTAAAAAATAAATAAGAAATTAAAAATCTTCAATCTACCTTTGAAAAAAGGTCAACGGCATACTTTGCCTACGAATTCATGGTCAATTCGACGTTTATATAGAACTAAAATTCGAACTATTTGCCACCTACGCGTATAAAAAAAAATAAACTAACACGAACCCTTGTCTTCTAAACTATGATAGTTAATGTCTGGAAAGATATAAATAGCAGTGATAAGAAAAATTGGTAAATAGGGCATGTCAAAATTCCTCTATGCAAGAAATATTTATGAGTGGAGTAAAACAGATTAAACAAACTTTAGTGAACAATAATTCTCCCAACTTTATGAGTGACAAAGAAATAAAATTATTCTTGAAAAAAATATGTGACACCATGAAAATAAACTAACATAAAAAACAACTCCATTGAAAATACTTAAAGAAACGCGGCGATCAAACAGAAAAATGTAAAAACGCGGGAATAACTAAAAAAATTACTCAAATTTCTTGTCCTTCATATTTAACGAAATATTTCATTCGGTGTAGATATAGAAGAATCTAAAGGAGTGTCATGTACATAAAGTGGTAGGATAACTCTAAAGGAGAGCTTTAAATATATATGTATATAGATACATATATAGCAAATATATGTAAAAATTAAGACAGACATGTTATTCCATGGTTAAGTGGAAGTATAGGCCTATTTCAGACTAACCATCATCATCTTCCGTCTTTATTGTACAGAATATTCGTGTAAAATCTTCTGTACAAGAAAGACGGAAGTTGATGATGATTCGCCTGAAATAGGCCTTAACCACCGCTTAACCATGGAATAACGTGTCTGTCTTAATATATATATATATATATATATATATATATATATATATATATATATATATATATATTTCAAGGTGGTGATGGTGTGCTGGGCTGCTGGATCATGTAATTTAAATTGTGTGTATTTTGGCAGCATTTTTTCATTAATGCAGGTTTCATTGAATAATATAGACAAGTTTTGTCTATTAATTTTGTGTAGGATCCGTTCATACCGTCTGATATACTTGACGGGGATGTCGTTGAAAGACAACAAAAAATCACAGTAATTGTTGATTTTTTTTATCGGGTCTAAGCTTTCGGCTCACATAAGCCATTATCAAAGAGTAAATATTAACACACAGTAAACATAGAACATTTAAGTTATTAACAATAAAGAGAATTGAATTGAAAATATAAGTCCATCCCTACCGTGGCGGATGGCCGAAGACAGTGACAAAATAATGGCGTTGTGGTCAAAAAATTGAAATAGAAACGCTCTACCAAAGCATCACTAAACTACAAGATGAAAAACTTATAACCGTTAAACCCGAACTGAAAACCTACTTAAGGCTGAGGCAATCAAAGATCGCCATGATAAAAGCAGAAGCTCCTCAAAAATTCTATCGAAACAACTAAAAAGTGCCGTAAATTGTAAAAAAAAAGCTGACAAGGCTAACATCTTTGTTGTACTTAACAAATCAGATTACAACACAAAACTCAACCACATACTTCATGGCCACACAAAATTTTAAAAAATTAACAAAAACCTGACACACCAACTAAAATCTAAACTTAATAAACTCATTAGTGCCAACAACGCTGATCAGAATTCCTTAAAACTCCCTAAAATTATTGGTGACTATAAACCTGGTTACATATACGGAACCATAAAAACTCATAAACCTAACTATCCTCTCCGCCCTATCATATCCCAAATTACTACTCCTGTATACCAGTTAACTAAACATATTAACCAGCTTATCACACCCTACCTTCCGAGTAAATACAGCATTAAGTCAACCCTAGAGGCAATCCAAATCCTAAAGAGTGAAAAACCTAACAATGAAATCATAGCTTCACTTGATGTGGAAAAACTTTTTACTAATGTACCCGTCAGTGAAACTATTGATATAATTATAAGAAATGTTTACAGTAATCCTTCATTACCCCCACTCAAAATTAATCCCAACATCCTAAGAAAAACTCTACTAGCCTGTACTACTGAAGTGCCTTTTGTTGATCCAAACAACACTATATATATACAACGTGACGGAGTCTCCATGGGTTCAGTGCTTAGTCCGACTTTTAGTAATTTCTACATGTCTAACCTTGAAAATACTACCTTTGCAAAATTTACAAAACCATCAATATATCTACGATATGTTGATGATATCCTACTATTAATTAAAAATACCGATGAAATCTTACAACTTCAAAAACAGTTTCAAAATAACTGTTTTAAAATTCACTTATGAACTTAGCAATGATAACAAAATTCCTTTTCTTGATATATTAATTAACACTGACAACAATAAATTTACTATCTCACCGTATCAAAAACCCACTAATAAAAATCCCTCCACACTCAATTATATTAGTGAATGCCCCCACTATTACAAAATAGCCATTATAAAAAATCTATTATATCGTGCAAAAGTCAATTCATCTACAAATCAGATCTTCCACAGTGAACTAAAAAACATAAAACAGACACTCATCAATAATAATTTTCCCAACTACATAGTTGATGAACAAATACGTTATTTTCTTAAAAAGCTTAACATGGAAAAAACAACACATGATACTAACCCAACCAATCCTAAACATATCACTCTCTTATACCGTAGCCAGATGCACTCCAACTACCAACTAGATGAAAACATCCTAAAAAAACTCATAAATACTAATATTTCTCCGACAGACTAACAAAAGAATTAAGTTTATTATATATTACACTAAATCCACTACATCTAATTCATTCGTCCGCAACGACTCTTCCCCCACCGTTAGTGAAAAAACCAATGTAGTATATAAATTCATATGTCCATTTAGAGAATGTATCTCTAACAACCTCAATAATATCTACATTAGCTACACCACAAATTCGCTCTCACGGCGTCTGACGTTGCACTTAAATGAAAATTCAAATATATTCCGACATTTAAAACAACACGGTTATCAACGCACACTTCTGAGAAAAACGCTCGTTGATAACACGTACATACTTAAACAAGCAAATAATAAACAGAAACTAAAAATCCTCGAAGCAATCTACATTAAACAATTTAAACCTGGTTTGAATACAATCAATTTTGATATTTCCAATAACGTACTCAAATGCCTGTAATCAGATCAGGGACCACAACGCCACTATTTTGTCACTGTCTTCGGCCATCCGCCATCAATTCAATTCTATTTATTGTTAATAACTTAAATGTTCTATGTTTACTGTGTGTTAATATTTACTCTTTGATAATGGCTTATGTGAGCCGAAAGCTTAGACCCGATAAAAAAATCAACAATTACTGTGATTTTTTGTTGTCTTTCAACGACATCCCCGTCAAGTATATCAGACGGTATGAACGGATCCTACACAAAATTAATAGACAAAACTTGTCAATATTATTCAATGAAACCTGCATTAATATATATATATATATATATATATATATATATATATATATATATAACATAGTGATGATCCACGTATACTGTCTTAATATGATATGTATAGGAAAGAATATTAATTAAAAAAAGTTTTGAATTTAAAAATGTACTTTTTTTGGACAGTATTTGTTTATTTTTGTTATTGTATTTTATATTTCAGACCGCCCTCGGTCCTTCATCAGAAACGAGTGATTTTAAAATTTGAATTAGAAACGTATTTCACGATAGCGTTCGAATATTTTTTTGTGTTTACATCATGTGGTGTGTTTGTTCACAACATGCGGCACGTCCGTAGAGAAAGTCTGTTTGTTTTAAATAAAAATTTCTTGGAATATCTGAAAAAAATCTTAGCTATTGAAATATTTGTAAAGATTCAATTTGCCCCAACAGTGGATATATCGGCGAATCCGGTAATAGCTTTAGATTTCGCTTCAATAATCACAAACTAAATATACGACAAAAAAATGTATACTCCCCAATTGGAGCCCATTTTAATCAACCTGATCATACTTTAGAAAATTGCAAATGTTTACTAATAAACTCCAATTTTAGTTCTACATACACACGCAGAAAGAAAGAAAAATACTGGATTTTAAAATTAAATACACACAAGCTAGGGTTAAATAGGGACTTAGGTGTGTTGAATCTTTACAAATATTTCAATAGCTAAAATTTTTTTTCAGATATTCCAAGAAATTTTTATTTAAAACAAACAGACTTTCTCTACGGACGTGCCGCATGTTGTGAACAAACACACCACGTGATGTAAACACAAAAAAATATTCGAACGCTATCGTGAAATACGTTTCTAATTCAAATTTTAAAATCACTCGTTTCTGATGAAACGGTCGGGCGGTCTGAAATATAAAATACAATAATAAAAATAAACAAATACTGTCCAAAAAAAGTACATTTTTAAATTCAAAACTTTTTTATTAATATTCTTTCCTATATATATATATATATATATATATATATATATATATATATATATATATGCTGGAAGTTAAATATAAATATAACTGTGAACACAATATAAATCTAAAAAAAGGAAAAGACAATGAAATGCAATGTGCGATGGGTAAATTGTCGCCACATTATATTTTTTTTTATTTCGTGCAGATGCGTCGTTTGCTTTTTATTTTGTCGACTGCACAGTAAAGTAGGGTCAGTTGGGCAGCATATGTGAGAAAAGGACCGCCATTTAGCAATTTCTTACGCTAGAAATTTGGAAACAACAAGCACATGCTGTACTGATTGCAATCCATGCCGGAATCTCAAATACCAAAGCTTCAGAGTGTTTGGATGTTAATCCGAGGACAGTGCAGAGGATTCGGAAAGCGTTGGATGAGGACTAATGGCGATTATGAAGGTGTTTAGGGTGACAACTATTGATGGTGACATTGTGCCTCCATTTTTCTTCCCAGAGGGCATCATATTCAACACAGAGGCCTATATCAAATGCCTTGAGTGGGTACTGCTCTCCTGGGTCACGAAGATGGTTGTTGAAAGACCATATTCTGGGAACAGGATTCTGCACTCTGCCACACAAGCAGGTGAACTAACTCCCAATTAGCCAAATAATTCCCCAGACTGCAAGCCCCCTGTTTATTATGTCTGGGGTGCAGTTGAGCGAAAGGTCACCAATCTCCTTGTAGCAACAACGATAAAATTGAAGGCAAGTATTATGATAGCATTCACCACCTTAAACAAGAGAACCGCTCAATTGCAAAAGATTCCGAAGTCATTTGGAGGCCGTGATTGAAACCAATGATGATTTTATTGATTAAATTTACTTTTTAATATTTCAAGATATTTTTGTGTAAAAGATACGTTTGTTTAAATAGATTTGTTAAAATGAGATGTCAGTATTATTTTCATTTTTGCGTGTGCACATTTTGGACGACAATTTATTTGTCTCACCCTGTAGATTGTTACGTCGAGTAATAGAATTATGTGAAATAATACAAAACAACGTAATAGTATAAAAGTAGGTGTATTGACAGGAAAGAGAAGTATTTACAAGAGGTGAGGATTAGTAGAATACAGAACAAGGTAATTAGTATACAGTATCGTCGTAGAGACGTGATAGATTGACTAGTAGAACACTTCCGGTGCAATACTGGAAATACCCGACTGACTCGCTCATTCGATTTCCTTCCTCGAGGTATAATCACTACTATTTTATATCGTGATTCGAACAGTCCATTTCCGTGGAAAGGTGGACAGCGCCCCAACATAGATAAAGAAAGAAAAAAGAAAGATACAAAAAATAAATCTTAGTTCTTCTTCTTCTATGTGTCCTGTCCCTTCAAGACGTAGGCGATCATGGTTCTCCACGTCTCCCTATCCCTTGTGGCTTTTAGTATGTTTGCTCCCGTTACTCCTGACAACCCCTGTTCCGTCAACAACCTGATCAGGCCCTGCAAATATGTTATTCGCTGCCTTCCTCTGTCTCTCTTTCCTTCTATCTGACCAGTCAATATCAGGTTATCCAGGCTCTCCTTCCTCATTGCCTGTCCCAGGAACTTCAGTTGTCTCTTCCTGATGCTCAGCATCAATTTCCTTTTTGTTGCCATTCTTTCCAACACCTCATCGTTGCTTGCATGCTCAGTCCACGATATCCGTAGCATCTTTCTGTAGAACCACATTTCGGCCGCTTCCAGTTTTGTCCTCATTTGTTACATTTAAAAAGTCAACAACATAAACTTTCATTTAGTCACTGTCACGCAACAAATTAGTTTTATTTCCCATCTTCAGCAACTTTGCAAATATCTCTTTTTAGTCATTTCTAAATTGTGCTAATTCACGTTAATAAACCGAATAATTACATCATTTTGTGTTTTCTATCATTTCCTTTTCCAGTTTTTAGGATAATTTAATTACCTTTCCCAAGGGTATTTGTGCGTAAGTGAGTGCAAGGAATTCAACTGGACTTCGTTGAGCCGGCTAGATGTAGCCGTAAGTTCTATCCTAACAGTTTCTTTTATCGCACTTCTCGCTCAGAACTCTCCTCCAGCTTCATGCTTTCCAACCAAATTTAATTTGCAAAAATTTAAATGCAATGTCAATTGTTATCTACTGTCCTCCTGATTACTCTTTCCTCTTTCTGTACATTATTAATGTTTCTGCTCCTAATTCTTCCACAATCTATAACCCCTGCGTTTTAGTGGCTTTAATGTCATGCTTAGGGTAATTCCAATGCAGAAAAATATTATTGGTCACATTGTTGCTTCTAGTCTAAATTAATGACCCCGCGGGAATAGTGAACATTCAGGATTCAACCCCAATTTAATTCAAGTGATTTCTGAAACAACAAATTCAAAGCCTGATTCAAATATTGAGGCTAAAGAACCCTTTCAACCAAATATCACAGAGATACTGCAAGGTTCCTTTCCAAGAGAAGCATTGGTTCTTTAACTATTCCATCATTTATTGAGACTTTTCTGGTGTTTACCCTTTTTGAGTAAATGGAAATGTGTGGTGCAGTGGATATCGGCTCGGAAGGTGAAATCGGGGAGCCGAGTTCAAATTCCAGTTGAATTCATTGCAGTCACTTACGCGCAAATAACCTTGGGAAAGGTATTAATCCGTCTATTCCTTCCAGTTATGGGTTAAATAACAGGACAGATTGGGTTCTATAGCCTTGGCTGGCAACCAATCTACCACAGAAAGCAATGGCAACCTACTGCGGGATAATCTTCTGCCTAGTCAGTCATGTCTCTTTTGAGACCTGATCGCTTAAGCGTGTTTCACGTATGGCACTTAACTGACTGAAGATATAATGAAATGATTAACATACTCCGTAAAAATGTTTTTGTTTACGTGTCTAACTTACGTTTTGATAACAAACTTTATATCCACTTTAGTAATATTGTTTGTTTTTAAAATCGTTTTACATCTCATGATTAATTAGATTTATGTTTGCAAGGAAAAGGAAAGTTTTATTTTGCTTTACACAATTTGCATTAATATAATCTCTTTTTTATTGACCATAAATTTCATACTTTCAGCCTCCAATGCGCTAACATTGTGCAGGCCTAGAATAACACGTTACATGTTCTGTGCAATAACTCTATCTAAACTTATTTACAAATGGAACTGTGTGTGAGTGTGTGTGTGTGTGTGTGTGTGTGTGTGTGTGTCTGTCTGTCGCTAGGTTTTGTGTCGAGGTACCCCCGATAAATATCGAAAATCGATAATCGAAACAAAATTGGTTTATAGAAGGAGTGGTCCGATTTTGATCAAATGTGATACACTCATAGACAAAGACATAAAAAACGATATTCAGAAGTTTCAATGTTGCAGTTCTTACAATAGTGCAGAAAATCAATAATATATATATATGTATAAATCGTTACCAGGAAATCAAAATTTAACTTACATCCATTCATTTTTCTTTCAGTCTACGGTTTCGCTTTAACTGGAAACATTTTAGTCTTTCGTGCCAATGTTCAAAGAGTCTGAGCTCCAGAACCATGGATTAGTTTTAAAGTTTCATTACACCCGAGCAACGCCGGGCAATACTGCTAGTATTTTATAATTCTTCGTCAGTCTGATTTGTGTTACTTTTGTTATTACTAAAAAAAGAAAAGGAGGACATTAGCTAGTCTCATACACAACTACGAAGAATTAATCAAACGGCAAAGAAACGAGAACTGGCAGAATGAAAAATAATAACAGAGAAAAGAAAAGAAGCATGGCGGTGATTGAAGAATTTCTAAATGAACCAACAATGGCAAAACTGCTACGGCTGAATGATGCATTTTCTTTAGGGCAAAGCCTACAATTAGAAATGATGATGTCTATGAGGAAAGACATTAATCTGAGAAATAGCAGAGCACATGGTCGTTAACAATTTGTTTGAGGAAGACATTCTGAATCAATTGCGCACTGACACACATGAATGAATACAGATGCAACAGGAGTTGGGAAAAGCGAGGATTACAGCTAAAACAGAAATAGAAAAGGTAACCGTTTCTTCTCTCACACTTCTCGCTTCTAGAACTTTCTTCTGGCTTCTTGCTTCCCAATTGTTAAGGATCCCAGAATGAGAACCGCACAAAATAAAGGAACAACAAACAGAATTTAAGATAGAAAAATAAGTATATTAAACGTAAAAAACAAATTTGAACGCAGGTTAGTAATCTAGGAATACATTTAGTAAGACGGATATATACAAGGTCTCTGAAATGAAGCCGTAGTAGAATTAGTATGTCCACGTCGGAAGCTTATGGGTGCTGTATAATAATATTCTGCTGAGTGGCGCTCAGAGCTACTATGACCGACCGACACTCTCTCTAGGCAGGAGTATATGTATACTCTAGACGAGTCTATTATCCTGTAAAAGGGGAGACCCCACAACACCAATTAACTTTCATCTTCAAAAACTTAAATTGAATGTTAATTGTTACCTCTTGTCTTCTCAATCCGTGTTCTTTTATTGTCCGCTCGCTTTAATATTTTCTCTTATATTCGTTCAATCTTAATAAACTTTATCTTAATTATTTTATTGTCTTACTTGAAGTGAAATGATTGAAAAAGAAAAGCTAAGACACATGAGAAAATTAGAGTTTATTTTACCAAACGCCAGTGTTCGAAGTGAAACTGATTATCAAAGCTCACAATGAGACCCTCAACACTTGCTAATCTGACACTCCTTAATTTATACATGTTCTTGCGACAGTGTGACGTAAACGTCACATGACTTGACAAAAACAAAAAAAAAACCTTCTATTGGTTGAAAGTTTTATTTGGATCGCTCATATAAAAAAAAAATCAGTTCAGTTATTCATGATCTTTTCATCCTAAAATGTCTTTCACTTGGTCGAAATATTGGTTTCGAATTTCCATCATCGTAATGCCTCTTCTTTTACTACTGCTTGTCGCCTATTGGATACACTTCAGGCCCAAATTTGTGGTAGCAGAGGTAAGTGACAAAATTATCTTAAAAATAGAACGTTTTTCTTCTGGTAATTCTTAGATGTAGTTTTATTTTATTATTTATGTCCACCCAATCCAAATTGGGTCAATGTGTGGAGTTATATTAGCGTAACTTAGTATCTTTTCTGTTGATATACATTTTTCAGGTACTCTTTTTCATTTAGTGACTCCTCCAAGTTCACTGAGGCAAGATAATTTCTGTTTGAATTTAACTGTGATTCTAGTATTTCAAAAGAAAGTAAACCAGGTAACACAACTGGATGTTGTACAGCACTATGGCTAAATTAAGTTGTAAAGAATCTTCCATCACTTAAAACAAACATTTCGTAATTTTCTTGCTAATTAAACACTAATTGTCTTTAATAACTAATTGAACAACTATATGTGTGGTAGCAAAAGAAAAATCTTCCTTTCGGCTAATCCACTAGCAATCATAGTCCATACAAAATAAGGGTGGAAGGTTCCTCGATGTGGTGCAATTATTAGCAAGTGTATCTCGTTAGAACCTATTCGAACGAAGTAAGTTCGAGCCTCAGTGGGTACACCATTCTTTCGTCCTCGTGCCACACCTAATCGGCGTCTAGAAAATCAAATATATAAGGAAGAGCGTACTTTTATTGCGCAAAACTCTTGGGGAGGGGGGGTCAACGATAGCCTTGTACGCCGACATATATGGTAAGTACCACCAAAAGGGATGCTTTTTCAAAAAAAAACTTCACGAAATATCTCTATCACCCAATGTTTCAAATATTTTCCAAAAATCAGGGAATTATCCGATTCCATCAAAACTGGAAGAATATTGTTTGTTGTATATTTGATCAGCAAGCCTTCTTTTGTTTTGTTAAATATGCCCGACAAAACGTACCACTGTACAAAGCTAGACTCGCGTGCGCATGTTCAATTTAACGAAAAACTTTACAGCATTGAAATAGAGCAAAAATATTTTGTAAACACTTTTCACCTGTAAATGCAGGTGTGAGTCTACTTTCGTATCGTAGTACCTGATAAGGGATATCGTGATTTGATTTTTCTTATTTTATAGTGGGTGGTGGGTATCTAATCTTGTCATTAGTTTTAGAGTGCGTTGTGGAGAAGATACGTATATGAAGGGTGTCCATAATGTTTTATTTGTTCTCGTTCGCTTTCGAACATTTTCAGAACGGGAAGACATTTGCTTTATCAAAGAATTTTGTATTGTTTTTTTTTCTGTACTGTTATATAGTAAATTTCATTACGTTTGTGTATGGTCCATTATGTATGTTCTGTGTGACTTGTCCTGGTACTGCTACTATGGCTGCAATACAGATGTTGCTCCTCCAACCTTATGAGATTTAAAGAAAATTTATTAAAGAAATTTATTTTGCATTAAGAGTTAACGATATCTCCAAACAATTTTAGTATTGATGAAACGGAAGATATTAATAAACCAGTTGTCTTTTACTTAACATCTCACATCTCTTATTTTTTTAATTACATGGTAGGCTGTTCTCTTTATCCTTGGTTTGCAACTAGTTCAGAGGAATAATTTATTTCTCTGACTTCCAAACCCATAGAACAGGCCAGAAAACGTTATTTTCTTTACCTATAATTCATGACAATTTACAGATAAGGAATGAGGGACAGGACATTTGATTTTGTTTAATACGTCACAGCTATTTTTTTCTTACAGATTCTTCCAACCAAAGAGAAAATCTTTTCTATGTCTCAGAATGAAGTGTTTGATATCTATCACAAGTAAGTTTTATAGTCTTTTCTCTGTTTCACTTCAGAAAGTCTTTTATTGACTGAATTTTCAAACTTCTAAGACATGTAGTTTACGTAAGCAATATTTTAGAAGCAGCTTGTATGCTTTTAATTCCATGTTCCTTCAATGACCATTTTCATTATCTGTGAAGTGATTTCCTATTGACTTCTCCATTGTTTTGAATTAGTGTAGCCATTCTCCTAGGCAGGCTTTGATATCGAAGTCTACACTACTATTTTCTTATCTAGAGGAATTGATGCCTTTCCCAAGGGCATCCGTGTAAAATAAACATAAGACTAAGCTATAATTTGAATTCGGCTCACCAATTCCACTTTCTTTATCAATGACTATTAAACATACGCGAAAAGGAATTAGTAAAACAGGATTAAATTTCAGTTGAGACAACTTACTCACTTTACCCTAATGAGTGTAGGTGAGTGAGATTTGAATAAATCACTTTCCCATAACTACCGTTACGGACTGTAGCAGTAAACTGTTACCTCTGTCAACTTTGATAGGTGCTCTCAAGAATATGATCCTAAACTACAAATTCAATTTAATTACTTAAGCGGAGTAGTGTTAATTCAGCTTGAGACCATATCACGTTAAAACACCGGAGTAAAGCAACATCTGTACTTAAATGGGTGACCATTTGGAAATACTAGTTACTGTGAGCTTCGGTCTATAAGTGACGTAATGGATAACTCGCAATGAGAATTTAGAGTTCAAATCTCATTAGGGTACCCTATATTTACTAACACGCAAATACCGTTCGATCTCCTCCCCTCACGTATGGGCTAAATAGTATCATTTGCATATGAAAATTTTTATCTTCAAAAAAATTTAATATGAAATGCACACACACCCCAAAAAATAATTATCATAATTGAAAAGTTTCGGCCTTTGAAGCCATGAAAGAAAAAAATATCAACTTTTAATGCTTGGCCACCTTGTGAATACCAGTGACATGAATAGCTTGTTTTGATATGAACTTGCTTAAAAGCTCCTAACGCATGTTCAATTAACTTCCAGGAATTAGGTCATAATTATTTATAAACAAGGGGATGGGGATCAGTCAAAGTGTCATAAGTGATTCACGCTCGGGCAATCATGTCCTCATATTTGTCTCCTACCTAGAGAGAAGAGCCGGATTAACCCTTTTCTAGGGGTATTTGTGCGTAAGTGAATGCAACGAATTCAACCGGAATTCGGACTCAGCTATCTAATTTCTCGTTCCGAGCTGATATCCACTACACCCCAACGGTTCAAGGAACCAATATTCTATAATTAAATGTTTCAGAGAAGACTGGCTTGTAAAATGCTTGTCAAAAAATAAATCAAGTCTATATGAAATGTGTAGTAAAAATATTTTTCACAAAAAGGGTGTCATTTAAAGAGCAATTTGTAGTCTTTTAATTTTTGTTTTTCTTTAACAATGTTGATATGATTTTCTTTTCGGGTTTTATAACAAATTAGCCCTTCATCATTTAAAACAACAAATTTCGTAATTTTCTTGCTGATTAAACACTAATTCTATTTTTGAACGTATGTGTGCGCGCGCAAAAGAAAAATCTTCCTTTTGGCAATCGTATATTTTACAAGGCGACCTGCAAATTTTTATTTTAAAATGCATGTTTCGGGCTATATTCGCTGTACCAGACGAACTATAACTATTTAAAATTTTTTTTTGTATTGAATGTATTAAATCGGTTCAGCATAACTTTCTTTTCGCTCAAATTTTAATATTAAAAAAAAGCAGTGGTGAGATGTTATCAATTAATTACAACACATCCTGATTGGGTGATGTGTTTTCGATAGATTCTTACTGTCGCCTGAATGAGTGCAATCATAACATTAATCTCTTTCCCTCTATTAATACTGACTTTTTTTTTGTTTTTTTTTTTTTTTTTGTGGTTCTGGTGTTTGTCTGTTTGTTGTGGTTCTGGTGTAACTGGTGTTTGTCTGTTCAACAAAAATCAGGTCGGCATTATCATATTTAGTGTGGATGCTGACCCCACCACCACCACCACATTAGTTCTTTTCATTTTTGTTTTCCTCTATCAATATTGATATTTCCAGCTTTTGTAACAAATATGAATCAGATCACTTTCATCACAGTAAGTATGGACGCAGACCCCCTTCTCTATTAGTAATCATTTTAGTTGTTTCCCACTTTTACTATTGATTTTATTTTCAATTTTTGTAATGAATTAACGATCATTACAAATCGTTTTTATCAAGGTGAGGCAGCAAAAATTTTCATTGTCTTAACAAAGATCTTCTTGCGATATGCTTCTTTTGAGAGGTTATTGTAATAAACCTATTCAAACAAATAAGATCGTTATAATAAAGATGCTTCTTATCTTGCAAATTCTCTCTCTCTCTCAATCTCTCTATCTCTCTCTCTATCTCTCTCTCTCTCTCTCTATCTCTCAATCTCTCTGTATATCTCTCAATCTCAATCTCTCTCTCAATCTCAATCTCTCTCTCAATCTCAATCTCTCTCTCAATCTCAATCTCTCTCTCAATCTCAATCTCTCTCTCAATCTCAATCTCTCTCTCAATCTCAATCTCTCTCTCAATCTCAATCTCTCTCTCAATCTCAATCTCTCTCTCAATCTCAATCTCTCTCTCAATCTCAATCTCTCTCTCAATCTCAATCTCTCTCTCAATCTCAATCTCTCTCTCAATCTCAATCTCTCTCTCAATCTCAATCTCTCTCTCAATCTCAATCTCTCTCTCAATCTCAATCTCTCTCTCAATCTCAATCTCTCTCTCAATCTCAATCTCTCTCTCAATCTCAATCTCTCTCTCAATCTCAATCTCTCTCTCAATCTCAATCTCTCTCTCAATCTCAATCTCTCTCTCAATCTCAATCTCTCTCTCAATCTCAATCTCTCTCAATCTCAATCTCTCTCTCAATCTCAATCTCTCTCAATCTCAATCTCTCTCCAATCTCAATCTCTCTCTCAATCTCAATCTCTCTCTCAATCTCAATCTCTCTCTCCAATCTCAATCTCTCTCTCAATCTCAATCTCTCTCTCAATCTCAATCTCTCTCTCAATCTCAATCTCTCTCTCAATCTCAATCTCTCTCTCAATCTCAATCTCTCTCTCAATCTCAATCTCTCTCTCAATCTCAATCTCTCTCTCAATCTCAATCTCTCTCTCAATCTCAATCTCTCTCTCAATCTCAATCTCTCTCTCAATCTCAATCTCTCTCTCAATCTCAATCTCTCTCTCAATCTCAATCTCTCTCTCAATCTCAATCTCTCTCTCAATCTCAATCTCTCTCTCTCAATCTCAATCTCTCTCTCAATCTCAATCTCTCTCTCAATCTCAATCTCTCTCTCAATCTCAATCTCTCTCTCAATCTCAATCTCTCTCTCAATCTCAATCTCTCTCTCAATCTCAATCTCTCTCTCAATCTCAATCTCTCTCTCAATCTCAATCTCTCTCTCAATCTCAATCTCTCTCTCAATCTCAATCTCTCTCTCAATCTCAATCTCTCTCTCAATCTCAATCTCTCTCTCAATCTCAATCTCTCTCTCAATCTCAATCTCTCTCTCAATCTCAATCTCTCTCTCAATCTCAATCTCTCTCTCAATCTCAATCTCTCTCTCAATCTCAATCTCTCTCTCAATCTCAATCTCTCTCTCAATCTCAATCTCTCTCTCAATCTCCAATCTCTCTCAATCTCAATCTCTCTCTCAATCTCAATCTCTCTCTCAATCTCAATCTCTCTCAATCTCAATCTCTCTCAATCTCAATCTCTCTCTCAATCTCAATCTCTCTCTCAATCTCAATCTCTCTCTCAATCTCAATCTCTCTCTCAATCTCAATCTCTCTCTCAATCTCAATCTCTCTCTCAATCTCAATCTCTCTCTCAATCTCAATCTCTCTCTCAATCTCAATCTCTCTCTCAATCTCAATCTCTCTCTCAATCTCAATCTCTCTCTCAATCTCAATCTCTCTCAATCTCCAATCTCTCTCTCAATCTCAATCTCTCTCTCAATCTCAATCTCTCTCTCAATCTCAATCTCTCTCTCAATCTCAATCTCTCTCTCAATCTCAATCTCTCTCTCAATCTCAATCTCTCTCTCAATCTCAATCTCTCTCTCAATCTCAATCTCTCTCTCAATCTCAATCTCTCTCTCAATCTCAATCTCTCTCTCAATCTCAATCTCTCTCTCAATCTCAATCTCTCTCTCAATCTCAATCTCTCTCTCTCAATCTCCAATCTCTCTCTCAATCTCAATCTCTCTCTCAATCTCAATCTCTCTCAATCTCAATCTCTCTCTCAATCTCAATCTCTCTCTCAATGAACAAATCTCACAAACCATTCACAGTCTGTAAGCAAAGCTTAAGAAAAATCCTCAGTGTTTCTAGTTCTCAACTCTTATTTACAGTGTAAAATATTCTTCAAAATGAAGTGCCCCTTCAGCATATTGACGACCATGGCTATCCACAACATCCTGTTTTTGTAGTCCTTAATCAATTTCATCTTTTTCTTATTACTCCTCAAACCTGATTCGCCAACCATTTATTCACCCTCGCTAAACAGGTGATGTATTTTTCTTCTTTGTTCCTATTTCCTTTATCTTGGATTGAATGTATTAAATCATTTCAGTTAGCATATACTTCTTTCACTCAAATTTTAATAATAAAAACAGCGGCGAGATATTTTCAATTAACTACGATACAATACCTCATGAATGGGTGATGTTTTCGATAGACTACTGCAGCCAGAATGAGTGCAATCATAACATTATTAGTAATCTTTCATGTTTTGTTTTCCTCTAGCAATGTTGATATGATTTTCTTTTCAGCTTTTGTAACAAACATTAATTTATCAGATCAGAATTATCACAGCAAGTATGGACGCAGACCCCTTCTCTATTGGTAATCATTTTGTTTCCCACTTTTACTATTGATTTTATTTTCATTTTTTTTTTTTTTTTTTTTTTTAATGAATTAACGATCATTAAAAATCGTTATTATCAAGATGAGGCAGCAAAAATTTTCATTGCCTGAACAAAAATCTTCTTGTGATGTGTTCCTTCTTGATATGTTATTGTAATAAATATTATTTTGTAGTCCTTAATTAATTTCATCTTTGTGTTATTTCTCCTGAACCCCGTCTCGCCATGTTTTACTCTTTCTTTTATCTTCTGTCGATCAGATTTTTTCAATCTGTTTCCTTATAAATCGGTTTTTGTCTCTTTACGTATAGTTATAATTCTTACCTAATACTTTGAAATATTTTGACTTAACTTTTAGTTTTTCTTTTATTGCTTTCTAATTATTTTGGTTTTTACAAAGGGTTAAAGTTTCTTTTACTTTCTATCTCTGCAGAGTGGTACCGTCTTCTTGGACAATGAAAGCTTAATCGTTCTGAATACAGAAATCCTAATATTAACATTACTATTTTTCTGTTTGATTATTTACATTTTTTAATAGTTGATCATTATTGTCAATTTACTAAAATATCTAAGGTAATTAACAAATTGAGTTGAGCAATGTTGTGCCTGATCAGTACCTAGAAGGGTGACTACTTGGAAATATATAATGAAAAACAATATTAAGGGTTGTTTCTGATTGCTCTGGACTGTGGTTATTTCTGAAATTCCTTAATAGACCCCAATGCTGCATCATTACACCAAATGACTGACCCTTTTGCTTGGGTACCATGTTCCTTTTTGCACGTGTGAGTTGAGAAATAAAATCAATCCTAGTAAGTATATCCATTCATAAGAGATATAGAAAATTCACTATCATTTTAGATGCCTGAAAATATTCCTGTAGTCTTTTTTCAAATCCATATTGTTGCTTTAACAGATCTTAATTGATTGGTTGCATTAATGAATATATTTTTCTTCGCAGATTTATGCAAACTGTTACATTCCATTGTAAAAATATTGTCAGAGCTGGTTCTAAAGGAGATGGAGGTTGGAATGTCTGTGCCGATCCTGAATATGTACCAAAAAAACCTTGTTTAGTTTATTCCTTTGGGTGAGATGTTTTACATATTGAGTGCTTGTAAAATCTTTGGATAACTGAGGTTTTTGCTAACTTCATCAAACTTAAAATAAGCCGGAACTATCAGATTAATAAGAAATAAAATTAACTTTATTCATGCAAGTTGTCTTTATAAATTCCTTTCTATATAAACTATCAAACCAGTAAGATTTGTCATAATACAAGATGCCTATAAAGCCTGTCTACATAAAATGCCTTTATATATTCCTTTCTACATTAAACAGAACTATTAAATCATTCATTTTTGTCTCTCTTCATCGAACAGGTATATAAAGTTTGTCCAGAAGAGATGTTGAACTTCTCTATATAAAAAATACTAGGCCAAATGTATTGCATACATACACACACACACTATCAGAATTTTAACCACTGTTTTTACAAAGTAGAAATCTGAGATAAAGGCAACCTGTATCAAAATGAACAATTTTCAGTTAAACAAATATTAATTTTCTTTATATTTAGGATCTTTTTCATTGCCAAGGTTAACATATTTCAGTTCATCAAAATTTCATAATGAGACAATTTTTCCCTTCTTTGGAACTGCTTGCTTCCTTTAATAAAAGCCATCAAGCCTAGAACGCACAGTATCTTAGAACCTAAAAGAAAATCAAGTCTGCTAATATGTGTATTGGTTGGACGAAGTGGAATTTCTCAGTTTTCAGTTCGTTTTATAAAAACAAATTTTGTATATAAAAAATAACTACCAGAAATAACTTTACCAAACTTCTTAAAACTGAATTCGAATATAAATTTACAAAGAGAATGTGGATGATTTACCACTGAACAAGGCAACGCAAGGTCGTTGCTGTGAAGTGCTGAGCTGGTGAGTCTAATGAATGTAATTTGTCTAAACATCTGGAGTGAGAGGCTAGCAACTTTTTCATCTGTGGAATAAGGGTGGAAAGTAATCACCCACGAAGCCGCCTAAATGTTTAGCCTAGTAATTGTGCTACATTCAAATATCTACTCAGTCTAGATTTTTAAAAAATGGCAGATAATCAGTTTCCGGGTCACCTGTCCTAATTTTGAAGATAGTATGTGTAACTAGTGAGATGATGTGCCATTCAATGTGTATAAATTCTAATTTTGAAATTTTTATTTCTTTAGAATTGGGGGAGATTCCAGTTTTGACTTAGCAGTTCACAAAAAGTACCATTGTGAAGTTCATTCCTTTGACCCAACGTAAGTCAAACTTTTTCTCTATCAAAATATACTGTATTTTATTTGCAATAAGTGCATTTTTAAGAACCAGATTTCTTTAAACCGAATTTAGAAAATAAATAATTTTTTTAAATTCATTTTCTTTAACTTTTTTTTTATCTTTATTTCATTATTTTTATATTAATTTTAATATTTATTATATATTGTATGTGTTTAGAATTAATATTATTTAAATGGGGAAACTAATTCAATCTCCTGATAATGTGCAGGAAATGTAACGGATAACAGCATTGGAAAACTAGAATTAATAAACAGTTCAAATTCCGGGCCATTCCATTGCGTAACTGCCTTTGGAAAAGGCTTCAATACGTATCTTCACTTCATCGCTATGCATTCTGTCAGTGTTGACTCGGCTCGTCTATAGCCGTGGGTGAGATTCTTGTGAATCAAATACGAAAAGTGCTGGTGCAAATATTTCTTTCAAATTCCCGCCACTAAGCACAGTACAATTTTTCAAATTCTCTATGCAAAACAATTATTTCATTCATTGATTGCTCTCACGTACAAAATACAATCTAAGAGAAGAAAAACTCTGAATTTCAAACCATAGCAAAGCTAACAAAGAAAACACTGCATCTTTCACAAAAATGCATAGCAATTCACAGATAATAATGAAATATCTGGAATCAGGAGAGATTCCAACTCTTTCACATTTCTAGCATTTACTTATGTTTCTGTTCTAGTTTAAGTAAGAGTCAGGAGAAAAGAATTAGCCCACTTTTGCACTTTCATCCGATTGGACTTTGTGATCAAAACGTAATGATGGCAAACAGAAGCTATAAAACCTTGTATGAAATTCGAAGGACACTCGGCCATCTAGAGGTAAGTTCTCTTTAAAATTGTTTTAATCGTTTTGTTTGTTTGTTTTGGTCGTTGTATACTCTAGCCTTCTTCAGTTGATTGGAATTTTGAACAGAATGAACCCTTCAATTACTGAGATTGTTCTCGTTACATGAGTCATGCCACTTTCGGATGTTTTAGTTATCTCCATTTTAACTCAGCTCTAAGTTTCTTGTTCACCACTACTGTAGCCAGGCATTGAACTCGCAACTCTTTGGGTCAAGTCACTGGATCAAACTAATGTTTTTTATCCACTAGGCCACATGGATCATCTGAAGAAGGCCGGAATATACAATAGCCAAAACATTTTTCTAAAGATAATATTGAATAAAGTTCTCAGATGATAAAAAAAGCAAAATATTAAAATCTTAACTTTATTCAGTAAAGTTACGTTTGTCCTTTGTTGAAGTTGACAGAATAATTTTCATTATACAAAGAAAAGCAAACTAGGGTTCGATTTCTACCTTACATCTTTATTTAAAGACAGAACATCTGAAATTTGAAAGAGAATATAAAAAATATATTCATCTTTTTTTCTTTTTATCATCATAATGATTATTCCATAAAGTTGCCATATCGATATGTAATATTTTATATTACAATTACATTAGTACATTCTCTACCTGAGAATAAACTTTTTTATCAAGGAAAATTAAAGTTTTACATTTGGTATATAAATAAATAGCTTACGGTTCATTATTGAATTTAAATACTAAAGTTCCTTCTCCTTATTTAGATTGTCAAATTTTCAAATCTATTTTAATTACAATAAAATAATCAAGTTTTAATTTGCCTGTTTTCATTTTATTTTAATTATTCTATAGTTACTTACAATATTGATATTTTATGGTGTAGAAAATAAGAGGAATTTAAAAAAAATGTAGACAAATATTAGGTATATGGGGAAATTTAGCTACTTTTTTTGTTTTGTTTTAACTTGTTTCTAGTAATATTATTTTCTCTTGGTCACAAATTATTCAAAAGATTTGAAGACTCCGACAAGCATTTTTTTCTATACCGTGACCCTCAACACAAGAGTCCACAGGTAACAGATGATTATCTGCCAAAACCTTCATGTGCAATGGCGATTCTACGTGTGGATCAGAAGAGGCCAAGCCCCCCCCCCCAACCCCGAATTTTTTATAAGCTTCAGGAATTTATCAAACTGTTCAGTCTCTGATTTCAAGATTTGATCTTTAGCACTTTCCCTCTGCGTTTTCTTTTTCATTTAGCTTTTTAAGGACAAATACAGACTAGTTTGAAAAATAAACAAAATAAAACTAGATAGATATAGACATGATGTTGGGAGAGAAAGACTTAAGTCATATTTTCATATCTGAAGGAAAACGTTTATTAGAGGTAATGTCCCCAACATGATAGGTAGATACATAAGCAGTCAGTGATTTTTGGTCGAGTGAAAGAATTTGTCAATAATTATGCTGCTTGAGTTTGCCCCACCTCCTCAGAAAAATCTGTGGCCCCCACTTCCTGAGTTCTACAATCGCTACTGGTTATGTGCATGGCTAATTTCCTTTGATTTACTAAATGAAAAGATTGTTCTTTCAATTTGCCAATACCTGTGATGAACGCAAAATAACAAAAATAACTTCCTCCGTGCTGAAAACAAAACTCAAGGAAAATTTCGAACAAGTGTGAAATATTTAAGTAATGAAAGCAGAAAGATTTACAGAAAACAACAAATTGAATTTTAATGAACCGTGTCATGTTTCGTCCCGCCCCAAAATGAGTTTGCACTCGGAGCTGACCCCGTGATCGGTCGGTCAGTGACAGTTGGAGTCAGAAAATCTGGAGAGAGAAAGCAGGAACCACGCACCAGAATAACGCCGGTGTCAAATTAAACGCGGATACATTACCGGCCCTAATGACAACTTGGAATTTCATGGACTCTATTCAGCGCTTAAGCTAAGTATCGTAAAATGTCTTATTTTTAATTCAACCGTATAAACTGTGTGAAAAACGAACTCTGTTTGTTTTTCAGCATTTTGGAAATTTACTTCGTGTCTGATAATTTAATATGAACATTTTCTCTTTTTGACTATTCATCGAATCTGTACTTTTAATGTGTGATTACTTGAAACAAGCTACTGACAATTAAAAACGCGTAAATTTGTAAATAAATTCCTTATCTCTCGTCATTATTCCTACATTACCTCACTGAGATCCCTACAGCTTCCTTAACTGGTGACCTATGACGTTCGAGGAAACTAAAACTTAGGGTTTTCACATAAGTCAAAATGTTTAACGACGAAATGGATATGAATCAAGCATCCACAGAGACCAGTAAATTGATACAAACAGTATCCCTCAAACCGCCCATCTTCATGGAATCAAATGTACTTGTTTGGTTCAAAATTATGGAAGCACACTTTAATGAAGATAAGGACTACCGCTCAAAAAGTTTATCATGCGTTGGCTGCATTACTGCCAGAGAGAGAGAGAGAGAGAGAGTATGCAAATTACTACCCACCGTTTTACAGTCGGGAGACTATTAAAAAAAAAAAAAAAAAAACTATAGCTCTGCATGAACAATGAAAGCCAGTGTTGCTTGATAAATTGATGTCTTTTCGCACCCTCAGATGCAGACCATCCATATATTTACATGAATTAATGGCAATTAGCTACAAAAACTGGAGTGAACAGCGACATCATACGACACAAATTCATCCAAACAACGTCGGTTATCTTAAGACCAGTCCAAGCAGCACAAGCTGATTTAGAAACAGACTTTAAAAATGTCCAACGACCTTTTGCTGTATTTGTATTAGCAAAACCCCCAACCCGTTTAACAGGTTCAAATGCTGAATAAACGACAAAGTCGTTAGACAGCACACAGGCATCGGCCTTGCAAACAAAGTGAGTCTCTTCGATCGCGGCGACATCCACACCGAAGGACAAGAGGTCCCGAAGCAGGCGGGCAGCCTTACTCCGATCCCTAAGGCCCTTCGCATTCAAACTGGCTAACTTGACATCGTTTAGATCTGTAAAGAGAAAGCAGAAAAATTACTTCTGGTCACATACAGGGCGAAAATCTGTGGGAATAGGGACCCCGACGGATTGTCTCAGAGATCCAGTGCCAATATCGGACGTAAAAATCCCATACTTTGAGGCTTCCTCAATTGTTCATTATTAGTCATTACTCCGGGAACTCTAGGGAAATTGTTAGGGTCCTCGGTTGACTTTCCGTCGACCGAGGACAGTTTAAATAGTGGCCTTAGGAGGGTCTTCTTCTGCGTGGAAAGGTCCCTCTCTAAGGCCGGCCTGTCGATGTGACAAATGTTTTCTCTTTTAAAGGGATTCTCCCTTTTCTTATTTTCTTTCTGGGTTGGTTGGCTATTACTAGGGGAGGGTGTTTCTAATTGGAAAGAGGGGGATTCAGAGTTAGTAGAGGGATTTTCTGAAAGGGAAGATTGTTGGGAAGCAGGAATTACAGGTTGCAAGGAGGGTGTGCAGGAAGTGGGCGATGTAACTCTGATTGGGGAGGCGGTTTTACTGGGGATGCAGGGGCTGATTGGGCCTTGGTGGCACCCCTGATTCGTACCGCCCTGCCACGTTCAACGTTGTCCACTTTTCCCTTCTTCTTTCGCATTTCCTCCTCCTCCTCCCGCCCTCTTTTATGCGATGAGGAACGCGGAGGAGGCATTTCGTCTATATTTTTTTTTCTCTTCTTTTTTTCTCTCTTTTTTCTTTTTTTTTTTTTTTGTCTCTTTTTTTTTTTTTGTCTCTTTTTTTTTTTTTGTCTCTTTTTTTTTTTTTTGTCTCTTTTTTTTTTTTTTGTCTCTTTTTTTTTTTTGTCTCTTTTTTTTTTTGTCTCTTTTTTTTTTTTTGTCTCTTTTTTTTTTTTGTCTCTTTTTTTTTTTGTCTCTTTTTTTTTTTTGTCTCTTTTTTTTTTTTGTCTCTTTTTTTTTTTTTGTCTCTTTTTTTTTTTTGTCTCTTTTTTTTTTTTTGTCTCTTTTTTTTTTTTGTCTCTTTTTTTTTTTTTTTTTTGTCTCTTTTTTTTTTTTTTTTTTTTTTTTTTTTTTTTTTTTTTTTTTTTTTTTTTGTCTCTTTTTTTTTTTTTTTTTTTTTTTTTTTTTTTTTTTTTTTTTTTTTTTTTTGTCTCTTTTTTTTTTTTTTTTTTTTTTTTTTTTTTTTTTTTTTTTTTTTTTTTTTGTCTCTTTTTTTTTTTTTTTTTTTTTGTCTCTTTAAGGTGAGTCCTGTTGCGGAGAAGGGAAGTCATCTTTTTCCCCCACTTCTTACCACTTCCGTCAATTCGCCAGGTGCTTTTTTGGAGTCTGATTTCTCCGTATCCACATCCGGTGTTCTTGACACCGGCGGTGTTCTTGGTGGCACTTGTCTCTCCTCCAATTTTCTTCCGGGGCATGTTCTGAACATATACCCTGCTGAACCACATGCCCAACAATGCGGTCTCCAGCCTTCCACCATCTTTTAGAAAAGTTGGTCGGTCCACCGTCACATATAGGCAAATGTCCTCTGTAGGGACACCCGCCTTGCTTGTAACTTGGCCTCCTCCTCGGAATTCAACAATATGTCCCACATAACCCGGGACCTTCTTGCTAATATTTTTGGGATTATATTGAGACACTTCAGTGCCTCTTCCATATTCTCCTTGCTGACACACACTTTCGAGTTTTCACGTCCGACGTCAGCAGGGAGATTGTTTTAGCCGCAATGACAGTTACCACATCCGGGGTATAACTAAGAGGTCGTTATCCTTAATGAATTCTTTATATTTTTTTCACCATTTCTTTGTAGAAGGCAAGATCCTCTCTTTTTTTTTTTTTTTTTTTTTTGTGAGAGGGGGTTAGACAAACATCCAACGTGCAATAACGCAAAAAGACGAGAGATCACTCTGGAATCCAGTGTCTCTGGTGCCCCGGCTTTATCCTTGGAAACTAGTGTCTCTGTCGTCCCGGCTCTGTCAATATGTTTACTGTTTCGGTGATGTTGCTTTGTATTGATCTTATAAATAGCCAATTTCTCTAAATTCTACCTAAATTATTTCATTTTTTTTTTTAGGTACCCGTCTATTATATCAGTGAAAAATCTGCAATATTTTATTGCATTTTATCAAAATAAGAGAGGCTGATATTAACCATTTATCCTCGCTGTTTAATGGTCATATTAGATTAGAAATTGCAAATGGGTGATAAAAAAAAAAACTATTGTATAATGGCTAATTCGATGAGTTGTCCCCTTGGACCAGCTACGTTCTTGTAACTATAAGGATATGCAATATAAGAACCCTAAGTTAACCCGTCAAAATAAGCTGGCTAAGATTACACGATATATATATATATATATATGAGGGCTTTTTTTTTCCCCTTATGTCAGAATCAATTCGGTTTGGTATCTGAGACGCAACACATAACATAATCGATGAATAATTACTACATTGACATTAAAACTAGCTGTTTTCATCACCTACAATATCATTGGTAGGCTATTAAAATACCTCATAACTTTTATTCATAACATATCTTTTTCGTTTTAATCATAAATGGAGAAAAATAGTGTGTGTGTGTGTTTTTTTTTTTTTTTTTAGCAGACGGAAAAACAAAAATAAACAAATCTAAATGTCTTCTATTTTTTTCAATGTATGACAAGGCCCCTCAGCCGATCTGCATCATTTGTTTTTAAAAGTATTTCACAGCCACTAATTTTCAAAATAAATCCTAAAATATTTTTCGTTTTTTCGTTTCAAAAACATTTTAATTATAAGTCTTGTATAGAGAAAAGGCCTATAGGTTTCGCTTTCATTATTTAAAAATTTGCGAAAAAATCTCCATGTTTCATCAGTAGAATAAAACTGTCAATGTCATTACACATTTTTTCTGTTAGTTTTATCTAATAATATTGAATATAATATTTAAAAAATTTCATATCGAGTATATCTATTTTCTTGTGTAAATTTTAAAGCTTACTGTTTCAGCTGTTAATATTTTTCTCCCCCCCCCCTATTCACCATGTTTCTATACAAAGTAATATCTTGTTACGGATTTAATGACGAAGTAAATCAGGATTGCATCCATTGGACTGTAAATAAATTTATCTGCTTTATCAAAATTAGTAATTTAGTAGAAATAAATTAGAAAATAGGGAAAATAACTGATCAAACACTATATGTATAATTTTTTTCTTTTTTTTTTTTATCATAATTGAAAATCACGAGAAAAAATTTGTTCATGGTAAGAAATTAACACAAACATTGCTGAGATAGCAAGACTTTTTCTACATATAGAAATTAGTCTCAAGTTTTAATCAAGACATTGTTAATGCATTTCTATTATTTACAATCAGGTATGTAGAGATGGTCAGTTCTGATCGAATTGAGCTGTTATATTTATAATTCAAAAAAATTAAATGGAAAAAACACAATTTTGCAATTAGTTTCCAATTAAAAATTATTTCATATGGCTAAATTTAAAACAATACTTTTTTTAAAATTTCCATATTAAAAATATGTTAATCATGATTAAGTGAGTATTTTTTTTCTTTTATCTTTGAAGACGAAATTGGCTATTTTGAAGATGGACATTGAGATGTGGGAATGGCGTTCTCTTCATCACAGCATTCTGAAAAACATGTTAAATGACGTGAGACAGTTGTTGATCGAGTTCCATACCCAACATTATGAAATTGCATGGGTCACAAACCAATATTTTTCATCGCTTTATTTGCTACGAGATCTCTATGACCTTGGCTTCAGGGCTTTCGCGGTCGACAGTAATTATGCTTGCAAGTTTATAACGGAGAAGAAAGTCAAACTTACGAATTGTTACAACGTACATTTTATCAAACATAAAATATCTCAATGAGCTGAAGACTTCTGTTCAGTTTTTGTTTTTCTGGGTTTTTTGTGGCTTTGTGATTTTGGCTTTTTTTATTCTGTCTGAATGAGAAAAAATTCAGGAATATTTTTAAAACAAATTATTTAAAGTGTGAATAGTTGGTAGTTAGCCAAGAAATGTTTTGTTTATTGATTTTTTTTTTCTCTCTCAAATCTTTCATATTAACATAGATATATGCGGAAGGAAAAATGGTTGTTAAAAAAAAATTATAGGTTAACTAATGAGACAGACTGGGTTCTATAGCCATGGCTGGCAAACAGTCTACCGCAGAAAGCAATACCAGCCTAATCAGTCATGTCTTATTTGAGACATGATCGCCCAAAGCGTGTATCACGTATGGCACTTAACTGAATTAATTCGTAGGAAAAAAATGCATATCTTGTTGTAAAAAGAACCCAAACTTAACATTTTGACGTTAGTTTTTATTACTATTAAAAAAAGACAAAATATTTTGCAATCCTTCCTAACACGTTAAAAATATCTGTTCACTTTTTTTCTTTTTTCTTGGTGAAAAACGCATTCATTTGTAACTTCTTGCAATAATTGACAATTTTCATGAAATTTTCAAGACTTATTCACAAATTAAATTACTTTTTGAATAATTATTCTTGGTAAAAATACTCTTTTCGTTTTGTTTTTTTTAACATCTTTTACCATCCTCCTCCGCGTAATTTCATGAAATTCGAAGAAATTAGATACTGTTCCTAGGGAAAAGTTGATTATATAATTTTTTTTTTTTTTTTTTTTTTTTTTTTCAAACAGTAGCTTAAAAACACAACTGCTCCGTATGGTAGAATAAAAGATGCAATAAACTATGCCGATTTTTAAGCTAAATTATTTATTTGCTTTATAAATAATGTATATTAAGGACATAGTTGGAAGGAAAGATTTCGATAAATGATATTTTACATGAATTATTCTCTTCTTTTTTTTTTTTTTTTTTTTTTTTTTTAAATAATTTATAAAATTTCAAAACCTTAAAATTTCTTAGTCAAAGTATATATTAGGTCATTAAAAAAAGACATTTACTATTTGTAAAGTTTGATACAAATTATCACACGAGTATTTTTAAAATACTACTTAAAAAATTTTAAGCATTGGATTTCATGACATTATTTTTAAAAGGTGATGTGTTGAAAAATTGGACAATTGATGGTATAAACCATGATTATGTCGGCTACATTATCAGGATCGTCAATTCTTTTTATAAGAGTTAGGAACAAACAATTATGTACTCAGTTATAAAATATAAATATAACAATAAAACTACAATTTAATAAATAAAATAACTTTACCATGTCATAAACATCATGATAAAAATTAATAAAGAATATGAAAATGATACTAAAAAACATAGAAATTAACAAATATATTTAATAAATATATTTAATAAATAAATTGACTTACCTCTATAATGATATTTCATTGTTATTTGTTGTTTTTTTTTGTTTTTTTTTTTAATTAAAGGTTTTATATTTTAAATGTTTATTTTTTCATAAAGCATCTTCAGACGTAAGGCTATAAAGCTAAAATACTTAAAATTCAATAAAATGTAAGATAACTGCGAAAATGTTAAATTTTTTTTTTAAATGAACAATGTAGTTAAAAACCAAAAAGAAACGTTCGCTTATATTTAATAAATTTATGTCAATTCTGGTTAACTACACTTAGCTTTTCAATACATCCTACTTTTAGTAATCAATCAACATCTCCGTGATTAAGAAATGCATGTAAACTACATTTCATGTTATAAGCAAGTAATACTCGTTTTATATCGGATTAAATTTTCAAATATTCATAAAATAACATGTTACAGGTGTCTACTTTATTTTTACAAAATGTTTAAAACTGAGAATGTTTCCAAATTTCTATGTAAAGAAAAAAATGGCCGATAAACTGAACTCTCGAAAAGTTGAGATTCCAATAAATATAATTACTATTTGAAATAAATCGGATTATTTTGTCTTCATTTCAACCCCCCCCCCCGCGGGTATATTGTTCTAGTTCCACGTACCATGCCTTTTCCGGATATCTCAGTTTCCTTTATTTCCCTTTAACTCAACTCTCCCTGTTCCATTAAGTCATGGAAAACAGGTCACACTCGGGTCTGAGAGTCGACACAAAACATGACCAGTGTTTATCAGGTGACAAAAGAAAGAGTGAGAAAGGGATTAGGAAGCAAGAATGACGTTCCTTAACGTCGATTAGGTTGCATACATTAAAAGTAATACAAAGGGAATCTACAGTAAACAATAATTTAATACTCCGAATTTTTTTGCCTCTGCTCTAACCAGGTAGTGAACTCAGATCTTTTAGGATCAAGTGATTGGATTATTTCAATCAATTTAGTAATGCGAATTTCAGTATAGCCTAAAGAACGTTAATGTACAAAAGTCTACCCACCCACTGCCGCCAACGAAAAACTTAACTACTTTATTTTTTTTACAAGCGGACCAGTCTATTTAAGTAGTACCCATCTGTCTATATATTTCAATCCTATTTCTAGGGAGGTAACTCTACTTGTGCTCAATGTTCTATTATCGGAAACATTTTTCTAATTCAGTGTTTCAATTATTCAAGCTTTCCTTATTTTGCTGGCACACTTTTTTTTTTTCGTGCCTTTTACCCCCCCCCCCCAACCAATCTCCACTACTTTATTAAACATTTTGATAAAACGTGTAAATAGACCCCAACTTATCATTCGAATTCCAGTTGAATTCCTTACATTCACTTACTCATGAGAAAGGTATTAATCCGTCTCTTCCCTCTAGTTATGGGTTAAATAACCGGACAGATTGTGTTCTGTAGCCTTGGCTGAGAACCAGTCTGCCGAAGAAAGTAATGGCAAGCTGCTGCGAGAAAATATTCTGCTCAGTCATGTCTCTTTCGAGACATGATCGCCCAAGCGTGTATCACGTATGATACTTAACTGACTGACTGACTTTCCATCCATGCTCAAACCGCATTTCATTTCCTCTTTGAAAATAACTTGGGTATGCAGGTGAACTTTGTGTTGTATCAGTCATCCAGTGGTGACATGTATGTGTATATATATATATATATATATATATATATATATATTTTCTTATCCTTTCACTCCAAGCAAGGTGAAAAAAAAAAGTATTCTTTTGTGCAGAATAAAAAAGATTAATAAATCTTTTAAGCAGAGTAAAGAATTAATTATTAAAAAAAAATTACCGTTATCGAAATAAGAATTATAAATTCCGAGAGTCCAATCCAAAAAAAAAAACAATCTTTACTAATCTTAAAAGAACAATAATATACAATAGATTGTCTACATAAAAGGTCCTTTAAACTAGTACGATAAACGCTATAACAGATTTTTGACAAATGTACACGAAAAAATAAATATTACAATTAGTTATAAGAGACTTACTAAAATGGTGTAAGTTACTTCCCTTTAACTGGTTGAATACAGCTGATAATTTTTCCGTTAATTCCACCAACGTAAACGAATTACATTGTCTTTCATTTATCAAAAAGACAGTATTATTAAAAGCTCAATATTTAATTTTGAGCTATATTATATTAAAGATTTTACGCATAGAAAAAAACTTTACTGGTGTTTTTTTTTTTCTAAAATAATATATAAAAATTAATGTAAATTAAATAAGTATAAGTGTAAACAAAGGGTTATATTCACCCTATTATTTAAAATATTTAAGTGACTTTTATATTATAGACTGAAAGTCTAAAAAGCCGTTTACATTCAAGTTATGAAAACAATTTTAACTTGAAATAAATTACATATTAACACAGTTAATATGTATAAATATTGATATAGAGGGCATTTGTAATTCGTCTATAGCGATTTACAATACAATTCTGCCTTTTTTAAGTTAATAAATTTAAGTTGCGAAAATAATTCACGTCCAAGAAAATTACGATTTCATTCGGAATATTCGGAGAAATAGAAAATCTTAAATACGTCTGTTAGCTTGTGGCGTTCATATTATTCTGATTTTATTTTGACAAGCTTAAGCAAACGAAAAATTTTGCAGACGATGATTTTGAAATTAGTGGATATGTCCACGGAAGCGTTCATTTCCAAGGACATATTTAAATTTGTCCTTAAGACCAAAAAAAAAAAAAAAAAGCTCATATTCCAAATAAGGAATGTTTGGAATAAATCCTAAAACCGTCAGGATTAAGCGTTTATATAATTTAAATACAAATATTTCGCTTCAATAAATCTAGATCTTGTTTTGTTCAGTACACGTACTCCGTTTTCGGCCTGATCTGGCTATTGTGAAAGAAGATAGCATTTTGAAAACAGTTTGGCAAAAGCAAGGAACTGAGTGAAATGAATTGAACAAAAAAAGAAAGAGAAAAGAAAGACAAATGAAACAGAAAAAGGAAAGAAGTTGTGCGAATGGAACTGAAGGAAAAAAGTTATGTTTGCCATATTAGAAGTGGAATAACGATAAAAAGATCGTCAAATCCTAGAATAACATGTAGGGGAGATAATTTCCTGAGTTATCGAACTTGCATAGCGGCGGTAAGTTTGTCAGTTATCGATGACTTATTTAGCTTCCGCCAACGTTCGTTGTTTTCTTATATCAGTATAATTACTTTGGGTGTTTAACAGATCTGTGTAATGATTAAAAGAAAATGTACAGTGCTGATAAACACAAAATAAATCTTCATATAACATAGTAGGAATGCAGATGGCGATTATCTCCCTTTCGGGATATACGTAAAAGGTTTCAGGTGACGACAGGTCATTGACGTCGCTTCATCTAGGTCAGTCAGTTAAGTGCCATACGTGAAACACGCTTGGGCGATCATGTCTCTTTCGAGACTGACTGGGCAGAACTAGGTACTTCCACTAAATCCCTGACACAAAACAGCATAGTATGAATAAAAAAGGCCCCAAATTTAGTAAAAAGGAAATTTTTCCGTCAAAATGTTTACGTCATTATTGAAAGAAAAGCTCAAAATATTTTCTAATTATTTAAAAAAAAAAAAAAAAGAAATTTAATCCCTTCTAACACATTCGAAATTTTTGTAAAAATCTTGTTTGGATTTTAGTTAGCAGGTAACCAAATCATTACGAGAGTTTGCAATGGAAAAACGTAATATTTTATAACTCAGTTGTTTTTCCGGTAACGAACACATTAATTTGGAAATTCTTGCAAAAATCAAATAATTGCCGGATTTTAATGAAACTTTTAAGACTTCTTCACAAATAAATGGAATTATTTTTTAAATTATTATTTTAAAAGAATCTTGGTATGCTATTTTTTTTTTTTTTTTTTTTTTTTTTTTTTACAGAAAATTGGTTTAAATACTTGAACGCAGGACTAATTAGAGAATGTACTACATTTATTAAATTTTTTTTTTTTAACTTTTTGCCTTTGTTTACGAAAATCTTCTCCTAATAGTAAAATTAAAAATTCAATAAAACTATGACATTCAATTTAATAAGCTGTTAATTGATTTTATGTCTTGTCATCTATTTTCTCTATTTCTCCTTTCTTCTTTTTTTTTATATATCTTTCTACCGTCTTTGGCTAACAATTGTCATGTCTGTTTATCATCTTTCCGTACGTTTCTCCTTCTTTCTCTCTTTTTTCATTTCTCCTTTTTTTCATTTCTCTTACTTCTCCTTTTTTCTCCCTCTCTCTTCTATAACTTTTCCCCTTTTTTCACTTTTCTTTCCCCCTCCTCATTAACTATCGCCCGGTTCACACTCCACCCACGTCTATTGAACAGGTGAAGAGGCTCATTTAGGCTGTTTAGGATGTGGTTTCCGGCTTTCTCTTTTCCAAACTTTTCACTACTACATAGCCCCCTGCACATCAGTGGCGTTACCGCCTTGCTCGGTGTGATACGATTACAAAAAAAAAAAAAATTCCCGGTTACCTTTCCCTCACTTTCGTTCCTGTAATAGGTTTATTTTTTATTTTTTTTTTTTTTACACATATGTAAACTTCAAATGTTCTTTTCAAAGATCTAGTTTGAATCCATTTCTCTCTCTCTCTCTCTCTCTCTCTCTCTCTCTCTGTTTTCCTTTTCTCTTCCTTACCCTCTGAAATAGTGTCTAGACGCCTATCTTCTAATAAAATCTTCCTTCTCTTTTTTAACCTCCTCCCACTTTTCTTTCTTATTTCTTTCTTTTTCCTTATTTTTAAACTTCATGAACTTCCATTGCATGAAAATCTTTTGGAATTTTTCCATTATAAACGGTTGCTGACGAAGCAAAAGTATTTCGCAGAAATGATCATACGACGCATGTAATTTTCGAAGTTTTATTTAAAAAATACAAATTTGGCTGTGTAAATAGATCATTCTATTTAAATCGAGCTTTCTGGCTGGATCAGTTTTTATATATATATATATTAAAAGTAACTAAAAGATTATCTAGTTAAATAATGCCATAGATGTATTGCATTTTTGTATTTTACTATATGGAGCAGATTTTCGGAAAAACAGCCAACTGCTTAAATAAAAGAAGGTAGATGCTATACATTCTCCAAAGTGTCATGTGTTTAACAAATAAAACAAATTTTCGAAACAAAATTTAATTTCTTGAAATTTCATGAATTTATGTGGAGTTGAGGTGGGAGAACAAATGTAAAAAAAAACTTTTACAAAGATTTTTTTTTTTAAATTAATAATTCCAAAAATAATTGTATTTATTTTCATATAAATTCTGAAAGCTTCATTAAAATCTGACAATAATTTGATTTTTGCAAGAATTTCCAAATTAATGTGTTCTCACCGGAATAAAAAATCAATTGCGAATTATTACATTATCCATAGTAAAATCTTGTAACGATTTAGTTCGTTACCCGCTGACAAAAAAAAAAAGAAAAATTACCAAAATTTCGATCGTGTTATAAAGGATTTCAAATTATTTAAAATAATAAAAATATACACTGACCTTTCTTTTTCATAACATAAACATTTTGACGTAAGACCTTCGTTTTTATCAAGTTTGTGTGTTTTTTTTCTTTTTCTTCATACTTTGCTGTTTTTTCAGTGAATTAGTGGAGCTAACTACTTTTGGTAATATAACTTACCCAGACATAGAAAGAGACTCTAGCTCGCACTCCAAATGTGGGAAAACCCAAAACTCGCCGATTGCCCTTCGTAGTATAGGATACAAATCCTATATAATCCATCAATCAACTAAAACATAAAATAAATTTTACACCCGCAAAATCGGATTCAAACGACTACAGCATTTGGAAAACTCCAAAGTAAAATTGCACACCCGCAAAAGAGGATTCAAATGGCTCAGAATTTTTTTTTTTTTTTTTCACAAGTCAGCGTGAAAAGCGAAACTCTAGAACCTGATTGGATGGAAAGTCAAAAAATACAAATAACGTCAGCGAAACGGTTTGATTTTTGTTTTTTGTTTTTTCACAGCGAAAGAAAAAAACGGCCTGGGAGCCTACCACGTGACCAAATTTCAATATTTAAGGATGGCTCCTGACAGGTCACGGCAGTTAGTCCGATGGAAGTTGACACTGTGGTATTATGGTGGACGTGGAAAGAAAGGTAAGTAAGAAAACGTTGTTTTGGTGAATGGAATACTGTGGCATGCTTGGGTCAGTGATTGTGACTAGCTAAGTTTAAGACCAGCCTTCCCCCATCCCCGTATTCGTCTTTGTGCCACATTTTTTGTATTTATACAAAAATATAGTTAGTCCGATGGAAGCAATAGCTGGTAGCATCCCACAATCTAAGGAAGAAACTTCAAGCTGACTCGCCTTTGCTGCCAATTTTCTTTTCTTCTTTTTCATTCCACGCCAACCCGGACGTAGGGCACGCCACAGTTTCATTCGACCTCTTCTTCTCATTTTCACACCACGCCGCTAAAGAGAACAACAACGACAAAATGGACGCGTTAAGTACAATTTCTTTGTTTTGCGTTCTATCTCTGTCAACCTGTCGCTGATCTACCAAAAAGAGGAAGGAACTCTGCTACTACACAGTTCTTCAAAGAATGTATTAACTCGTAAACAATATTGGTTCGCTGAAATTTAAAAATCCGTTGTTCACAAGTGTTTTTTTCTTTTCACGTTATGATGTTCTTTAAAGAAAATTGAGTCAGGATGTGCGTTGTGGTACAGTGGATATCGGTTCGGAACGAGAAACCGGGGATCCGAGTTCGAATTCCAGTTCAATCCATTGTATTCACTTACGCGCAAATACCCTTGGGAAAGGTATTAATCCGTCTCTTCCTTTCAGTTATGGGTTAAATAGCAGGTCAGATTGGGCAACCAGTCTACCGCAGAAAGCAATGGCAGCCTACTGCGGGATAATCAGATAATCAGTAATGTCTCTTTTGAGACATGATCGCCCAAGCGTGTATCACGTATGGCACTTAACTGACTGAGTGAGAAGATGAATTCTCGTACGCTCTCCTGAGGAAATTTTTAACCCAGACGTAGGTGATTTTATGACATTATCAGAAAATAATATCCGTAACGATAGTAAAGTCAAAATTTATTGAAAGTTTTCTCAATAAGTATTTTCGTAAAATAGACTATAAAGCCCAAACACCGAAAATTCAATAAAATATTAGATTGCTTAGGATAATTTCTTAATTTTTTAAGATTACTGAATAGTTGAAAAATTATATAAAAAGGCGTCTAGTAATTTCTATAGCCATGTTTTCCTTAGAAAATATTCCCAAACATAAATCAGACGGGAGAGTTCAGACCTCTCTTTCCTGTGTTGTCAGAGTTCAGACCTCTCTTTCCTGTGTTGTCAGAGTTCAGACCTCACTTTCCTGTGTTGTCAGAGTTCAGGAGCGTTTCTGAGTACTTGTTAGAGAAGAATTATTTTCCAACCTCACGCTCGCAATCGGGGTGTGGAGAGTCTCTCGCTCTCTACCGCTGCTTACTCTGGAAAGTGCTCAAACGAACTACATTCCTTGGTACCCCCAAGTGTAACCTTCACGGCTAGGACTTGCCATACCACTTACATAGTAGCAAAGCATCCACGTTTCCTCTGTATTCCACCAGCGAGAAGTAAGTTCCACTCAAACAGCTTCTTCTCGTGAACCACTGCTGTATGGATCAGACTCCCAAGAGGATGTTTCCTTGATCTCTACAATCTTAACCTGTTCAAATCTATAAAGTTAACAGTTATCTTCTATCTATATAAACACTCACTTAATGGAATCCCCTACCTCGAGTGCTCCTCGGGCCTCATAGAGAGTGAACCTTACTGTAAAACAAAAGCAGTTAAAAGCCTTTCTATATAAATGTCTTAGTTTTATTGCATTTTTTATTTTACATTTCAGAGCAAATTTTCTGTATCTGTGGGTCCAGGTTTACCAAGAAAATTAATTCAAATTATCCAAGAACGTGTTTTGCAGTGAAGTCCGCCATGTACAAGGTTCGGGATCCACGCAATGTAGAAAGTGAGAGGCAATTTATGCAGATATGTATGGAATATAATGGTTAACCTGAGACTAACATGTTAAGATTGTAGTGATCGGGAAAACGTCTTCTTATGTGTCGATTCCGCAGAGAATTGGTTCTCAGAAAAAAGCTGCTCGAATGAAACTTCCATCCCACCAACAGAATACGAAGGGGCTGAGGGTAGTTCGCTACAATGTGCGTAGCATGGCCGGTCCAAACCGTGAAGGTTTGAATTGGTGAGACTAAGGAATATAGTTCGTCTGAACGCTTTCCATTGATGTAGCGACAGAGCAGTGAGAAGCTTACGTTTGCGAACTTGATTCTCTGTGATGTTATTTTCCTGGCGGAAAAAAGGGCTTGGAATCGAGTAAACCAGTTCGTAATGTTTGAGCCTTTAAAAGGTGGTAGACGGTCGTTTACGGATATTTGGAAAACTTCCTCTGGAGGGCTAGACGTTTTACTTGTTATTGAAAAATAAATAAAGTTATAGGGGTACTAATTCTTCTGTTTTTGTTCGTGAGAAGAAAATAGTGACAAATTAAGTGTGTTAAAAATGGGGTAGACTGTGTCGGCAAGCAGGCAATGACAAGAGTGCTAATGGTTTCTGTGCAAAGCTATGTAAAAGTATGTAGTAGAAATTGCGACGTTTTTTAAATCAGTGTAGTCATTTTAAATCGAATTTCGGATGGGAAATTGTCCAGTTTCAATATACATGGTTTGTTTTGGCGTTGTGGTCACCTGTTGTTGAACATAGTTACAAGTTCATATCGTTTAGACAAGCAACCATTTGAAACAAGGACAAAAATACGGTTTGCCAAATTCAAAATACGTAAACCTTTGCGTGTTCGGGTCGGGCTGAAATGTGTGTATGTGCGTACAGGGATGTCGGTCACGTTTGCATCGATATGCGTCTGAGTATGGGAAAGAGTCAGTACTTATCTACTAGTAGTGAGCCAGTGATCTGGTGTCGTTGAGTAGGTTTTTACCAGATTTTGACCTGCATGCGCATTTCGTCCGTTCTCTTCTACTGGCAGGATGAAATCTGATTTTGATCCTTTGACAGACTATTTATGAGGTAGTTGGGAGCAATACTTTGGACCTTTTCGATGTGAACCCCATGGAGAATGTGTGGTGGCTTAAGAAGTAAGAAAAACGTATTTTCCAACCAATCGCTTTTAGCCTGCTACACATCTATATTCCGTGCGTTCACTTACGCACAAATACCCTTGGGGAAGTTATTAAGCCATCTCTTGCCTACAGTTATGGGTTAAATAGCAGGACAGATTGGGTTCTGTAGCCTTGTCTAGCAACCAGTCTATCACAAAAAGCAATGGCAACCTGCTGCGAGATTATCTTCTGCCCAGTCATTCGAGACAAGTTTGCCCAAGCGTGTATCACGTATGGCACTTAACTGACTAACATATCTATAATGGACTTTCGGTTAGTGATCGTGATAATGTTTTAAAAGTATTTAAAACTTTATTTAAATACGAAAAATATTTTTTATAGAGGAAATTTTGCTAGGGTGGGCTTAAAAGTTCACAAGATGGCTATTAAGAAGTGATGCTAACGCTGTGAAATCTTGCATGTATTCATGTTAAATGTTCTTAATAGATGCATTGATGCTTTTTTTTCCGGGAAACTATCTTCTAACTTTTCAAAGATGTCCGTTCATCGTGTTGATCCAAAAAGTCATCAACAGCAAATATGACGTCACGATCATTGCGATACTGAATCCCAGCCAAGTGTTTGTATTTTTTTTTTTTTAATGTTGGGGAACTGATGATAGACAAATCAGGGAAATAAGGAGGGTGATCAACCAGCTCAAAGCAATGACTATTTGCTTTATAGTCAGTCGCCTGTTATCCATCAGCATGAGGCGAACACTGTCAATGTTTTTACCGTTTGTGACAGTTGCAGGACGTTCAGATCTTGGATCATCTTCAAGATTCTTACTTCACCTCTTAAATTCAGTTGCTCATTTTTTCACTATTAATAAATCTCGAGTGCTAATCTAGCAACCATGTCAGCATGGTTGCTAGATCAGATCTAAATACATATTTTGGAGATACTTCATGACAACACGACCGAAATTTTGTCCATTTTCAAGAGAAATCGATATTAGTTACTTTTGAAATCAGTCAAACGTCAGTTTGCCTGATGTGACACTATTTGAAAAGCGTTAACAATTAAAAAAATAAATAAAAAGACAGAAGAACGTTAATTTTCGATAGACTAAAAAATATACTGAAGACCAAAGAAAGGAAAATAAGAAAGGGAATTGGTAATTGAATTTTTTTCGTCTGCTAGAATGGTAAAACAAATGCACCATTTGGTTTTAATCAAAACTGAGATAAGTGAAGGCATATTCTAAAAAACTTCCTAAGAAGAATAGATAAATATTTTTACGACCATTAAAAACAAGCAGCCGACATAAATAGTATTTTTTACATCCCTTGAATACAAGAACGACCGTTTGGCGCGAATGTTGACTGATAAGCATTAGCTTTTAAAGGCAGACTGGTTTTGCAGGGAAAATAGAAAACAGTCATAATTAAATTTTATGTCTGTCGAAATTGGATAAAATATTTCAAATCAATTGATTGTACACTTTTTGTCACTTGTTGGCAAAAGGGTCGAAAATGATAAATCCCAGGTGAGAAAATTACTTCACACAAGGGCACGATAAGAAAGATTTAGAGGCATAATTAAAATTTGGCCGTTTGGGCTAAACCACGTCCCTCGGGTGGTTACGGTGAGAGGCACCCGCACAAAGCAAGAAAGAGATTAGGTTGATCAAATAACCAATGTGGAAAAATCCCCGGTGAAATTTCGGGAAAAGCGGAGAAACTTTCCACGCGTTCGGGCAGTGGTGAAAAGCCCTTACACAAAGTAGGAAAGAGGCAAGTTTGATCAGGTGACCAGATGAAGAAGAGGGTCTTGATTGCTTGTTTTGGGGAATGTTAGCATACTCAGAGCACGTCATACCCCACCCCTGCTAAATGCGAGAATATATAATCCGATATTTTTAATAGAAAATTGATAGATTCAACGCTGGGCTCAACCGGCGTTCATCGCGCCCGGACCCGGAGCGGCTATCTTCTGTTAGAAAGATTCAACGTGAAGAGGTGATGTCAGTATGCAAAGACCAGAAAGACACGGAGGAGACAACACACAGAGGGTAGAGACCAGAAGACAGTGTGTGCAGAGTAGAGTGAACCGGCGAAGATATGAAACACGAGTAAGATTTGACAGCAGACCAGAAGACAGTCTAAAAACTCCGGAGAGACCGGCGGAGACGACACACAGTGAGTACATGCCAAAAGACTGTGTGTGCAGACCGGAGAGACCCGGTGGAGACATTACACACTAGTGAGATTTGACAGCAGACTAGAAGACAGTGTGTGCATATCGAAGAGCACCAGTGAAAACAAAGACACAAACCGGAGAGACCTAGCGAAAATGCAGACCCAAACCGGAGAGACTCGACAATGACACAAGGAAAAAAGTCGTAGACACAGGCCAGAGAGACCTGGCGGAGAGGTGACATACGGGAGAGGCCCGCTGGAGTCATGATACACGAAGTGTATTCTACAACAGACGTGAAGATACACAGACCGGAGATGAAAGACCGGGGAGACTAGAGGGTGAGAAAACGCAGTCAAGACAGAGACTGGTGCAGACCAGAGGACAAAGGCAGACCGTAGAAGAAAGACGAGACCTTCGTTTTGCCTGATCCGATGCAATTTACCGCCCTAAAAAAACCTCCAAATTAAAAGCCTTGTTCCGGAAGTTTCGTTAAAAGCCACAAACAACTAGCACTGATAACCGGGAAGGGTCGATAGTTATTGCATGGAGAATATAGATCTGTTTGAGTGATCAATAACTGTACTAACAACTTTGTATCCAAGAATTGTATATAAATACTTTTTTTTTATACAAGTTTTTTTTTGTTTTTTGTTTTTTTTGTTTTTGTTTTTTTGTTTTTTTTTTGTACGTGCGTGCGTGCGTGCGTGTGTGAATTTACTTTGATCGGACCGGACCAAGTCATCGATTCCAGTCGACCATTCGGACCATGTTAGTCTTGCGATCAATCAACCGAACGTGGGGAGAGACAAGGTTTGGGCCGTAGTGATCAATTTCACGATCAGCTGAGGTGACATATGAAAATAAACAATACAGTTATTAATAAAAAAAAAAAGTTTAAATTAATACACACAAGATTTCACAACTGTAACATTAATGCTTTATAACATAATGCTTTATTTCAGTCGCCATCGTAGATAGATAGATAGATAGATAGATAAATTTTCTTTAAGCTTTCATTTTAGCTTTAATTGAAGGCTAAATAACTAAATTTACTATTCCCAGTAAGCAAAATACTCTGGTGTATTTCAAAAAATTATATTGATTAAAATCTTAACTTTTTGAGTGTTTTCAAAAGTTATCATTTTTTCGTCCATTTTTGAAATATTGATAGTTTTGTAAAGAAAAGCTAATTTTCGGTTAAGAAAATCTTGCAAATTAAAATATGCATCTGTGACACTTTATTTTAAGAAAATTTGTAATTTTAAAGTTAAATTAATCTGATTTGAAACAAGTATTACTTGCTTATAATTGTCATATTTAGAATAAAATATTTCTTAATCACGGAGGTCATATCTTTCTGACGCGTTAAGTGATTGATAACAACCAGATGTGTTGACAAGCGAAATATGGTTGACCAGAATTGATATAAATTAATGAAAGTTACGTGAACGTTTCGTAAGAGGAACAGCCCTTGAAACACGTAACAATTTACTACGTCATTTATGACATTTCATATTAAAAACGGAAGAAAAAAAAGATTTTATTATTTTAAAAATCTTTTACTAAGATTTTTTTTTAATTTTCGAATATTAAATATAGCCTACACTTAATAACCGAGTACAAACAAAAATTGGAAGAACTTTTAAAAGATTTTTGAAACTTTATAAATTGTCATATTTTGAAAAATACAAATAAAAACATTTCTTTCAAAAAATTGATTATCCATCGAAATCTTTTTTCAGACTGTAATATCCTTAATATATATTATTTACAAAAGCAACGAAAAGCTTATCCAAATAAAAAATGTCATAGGATTATTTCATTTTTATTTCTCTGCTCGGAGCAGATTTTCAGAAAAATGGCAACTGGTTGAAAAAACATATATGTGAGTTATATTTCCCAAGGAGTTTTGCATTTAACTAATCAAACTAAATTTGTGAACTGTAATCAATTTCTAGAAATTAAATGAAGGGTTCAACAGATGTTATATATATATATATATATGAAATTATTTGTTTGAGCATTATTTATTTCTATCGGCCTGATTATTTAAGATAAATTTTGTTAATAAATTGCGTGTTATTCGACAGGAATCGAACCTACGCCTCCTATCAACATAGGAGTAGCCACCAATTGGTTTGGCGCGTCCTAGACCACTTGACCACGAACGATACTATAGTCTAAACGAACTCAAATCAAGCCTATATAACACAATTTTCGATTCTCCGCAAATAATCATCTCTTCTCTGAAAAGTATTGTAATGTCAACAAATGTAAACTTACAATGTTTCGGAAAATCCCCAAGATTAACGAAATGGTTTAACAACCGACATATTGAAATTATTTGTTTAAACACTATATTTTCTCCCTTTTTTATAAATAACAATGAATTCAACTTTATAATTTCTAAAATAAATCATTTTCACCATTTATTTTTAAAATGGCACCTGAAGAAGAACAATATTTTTCTGAAACATGAACATTTTTGTGTAGTGATATGTTTTTATAAACCATTGTAAAAACAAAATTGCAATTTTAAGCTCTTCATTATATTGAGCACTCTTGATAAAAGTAAATGCATGAACGGTGGGTTTTAATCTATTTGTTCTTTCACTTCCTTATATATATATATATATATATATATATATATATATATATATATGTATTATAACTTATTTATAAATGGAACTTTGTTTGTGTGTGTGTGTCCGTTAACTATAGACTCCGAAACGGCTGAACCGATTTTCTTGAAAATTTACAGTTGTACTATAAGCATCGAGTTACCCCCGATAAATATCGAAAATCGATAATCGAAAAAATCGGGTTATAGAAGGAGTGGTTCGATTTTAATCAAATTTGATACACTCATAGACAAAGACATAAGAAATGATATTCAGAAGTTTCAAGGTTGCAGTTCTTACAATAGTGCAGAAAATTTTATATCGATCCCAGGAAGTCAAAATTTGACTTAATCCATTCATTTTTCTTTCAGTCTACGGTTTCGCTTTAACTGGGAGCAACTATTGCTTTTTAGTCTTTCGTGCTAACGTCCAAAGAGTCTGAGCTCAAGGACCATGGATTAGTTTTAAAGCTTTCATTACACCCGAGCAACGCCGGGCTATACTGCTAGTATATATATAGATTTATGTGGAAGAGAACTTGAGTATTGGATTGAGAGTTATAATGTTTAAGTTAGAGGACATAATGAGGATAAAATATATAAAAAAAAACAACCGGTTTCGCACCCACTTATCGCAGTTTTTTATTGGAAGAACTTAACGTAAAATGTAAGAGTTGTGAAAAATGAAATGGTCCATGTTGGGAACTGGGGAATGAATTGCTAGAGATTGATCACAGCAAGACCCAGCAAACACAATATCTCTCTCTCTCTCTCTCTCTCTCTCTCTCTCTCTCTCTCTCTCTCTCTCTCTATATATATATATATATATATATATTCAGTTTTGAGTAATTCTTTTAAGCCTACCTGTGTAGTAATAAGGTTGTCTTGTTCGAGTTGAAGGTTAAGATAGGTTAATGAAGCTCACAATAAATTTAAAAAATTAACTAGTAATACCACCACCCAACTTAAAAAACACATTAATAAACTTATTACTGCAAACAATGCTGAAATAGGATCCTATAAACTTCAAAAGATTATAGGTGACTATCAGCCCTGCTACCTTTATGGAAATGTAAAAATCCATAAAAAAGATCATCCCCTCCGACTTATCACCCACACCAAAATTACTTACTGCCTCGATACACTAAATTTAAGTTAAATGTTCCTAACACCAAGGAATTTCAATGGAACCTCATTAAACGTCAAATGCACACAGCCAAACAAGAATTACAACAAATCAACACTGAAATTACATTGGATTTATTATACAACACAAAAGGAACATGAATCCCATAAACAAGTCATCCAAAAAAAGCTAAACAAATTATATAAAGGAAAAATACTTTTACCAAACATCAATGACAACTTCATTAACCTATCGGATTACAAACTCAGTCCAGATGAAATAGAATTCCTTAATCTCGGACCAAATTTTCATGTCGCACAGAAACCTAATTCAATGTTTAAACAAATGGAAATTGAAGCTTTATACCAACAAATACTTCAACTCGAACAAGACAACCATATTACTACACAGGTAGGCTTAAAAGAATTACTCAAAGCTGAATCAATATATATATGTATATATATATATATATATAGTGTAACCTGCCGTATGCGACCCGCTTCGTCAGCGATCATCTGTTGTTAACGACCGTTTTTCTATGCACGGACGATCTGCTAATGTTAATTGACCCTAACTGAGCGACCACCTCTAGATTGCGACCAGCGACTAACATCAACCAGTGAAAATCACTGATCAAGCGACTGCTTTAAAAAAAATCTGTTTTGGTCGTACATTGCGAACTTCTAAATTACATTACTCATTTAGTTTCTCCTATTTCATTTTGATTTGATCTAAAACAGGAGTACTTCCTCATTTTTTTTGTTATTGTAGTGTTGTATCAAACTGTTATTTCTTGTTGAAATGTACATTTTCTGTGTTCACCTTACGGTCAAACATCAGCTGTCTTGTTCAACATGTATTGCATTTGACATGTTCAAGGGATTTATCGCAGTCTCTGTACTGACTTGGATAAATTCAGGGATTGGGAAAATCACAATTATGTCCCTTTCTCAAATGTCTATCTCTTTCGTTCCTTTATTTTTTTGTGTATCTATCTACTCTATTTCTATCTCGGTATATCTGTCTCTATCTCTCTGTTTCTCTACCCCCACCAATGATCGCTGTCAGTTTTTTTGTATTTTTTTCCATGTATTATCGCAGATTCTCTTTTGCTATCACTCCTAAAAAAAAAAAACTGAAACCGTATAGGTCGCGAATTTTTCCAACCTACCTATTTTATAAGAAATAATTAGAAATTATGACATACCCAAATAAAGACGAACTGTTAAACGAAAAAAACAGAAATTATGACAAAATGCATCCACACTAAGAAATACCTCTTAGGTTCATACAACCATGGATGAAAACGTCATAATTTGTTTGAATATAAACAATGCGCATTCATAAATTCTCTGCCATGTGAACGTTCAAATAAAACACCGTACCAAGTCAGTTTAAGTGCCATACGTGATACACGCTTGGGCGATCATGTCTCGACAAAGACATGACTGACTGGGCAGAAGATTATCCCGCAGTAGGTTGCCATTGCTTTCTGCGGTAGACTGGTTGCCGACCAAGGCTATAGAACCCAATCTGTCCTGTTATTTAACCCATAACTGGAAGGAATAGACGGATTAATACCTTTCCCAAGGGTATTTGCGCGTAAGTGAATGCAATGAATTCGGCTGGAATTCGAAAAAAAGGAAAAACAGTAAAAGGTAAAATCAGTTATTAAAAATCGCCTGAAGAAACCACTCATGGTGGAAACCAAGGTAGCGAAATAACTCGTTTAAAAATGAATCATACACACACACATATATATATAAATATATATATATATATATATATATATATATATATATATATATATATATCGAGGCAGCAAGTAATTTTCTAAACATATGCTGTTAAATACAAGAGACAATGAATGTCTATTATGTTTAATCAAGAGCCGTTCTAAACGTCGTATTTTTGCTTTAATTTCAATTGAAAATAAAGACAAAAATTCTTCAACATTTGGATAATTATTTATTGGTTTTCTTCTAAGCTTTCGGCTCATATGAGCCATCTTCAGAGAGGTTGTTTAAACTGAAATATTATGAAATCCACCATCACCGACGATTTTATTTTGTGTTGACATAAAACTCCGATTGGCAACGGCAATAGTTACAAAAAATAATAAACGCAGTTCTTAAGTTTGCGATGCGGTTTTATGACGTCACACCGCGGGATAGCGCGAAATGACAACAAAACCATGTAGTCAAATGCAATGTAATATGTTATTTCCTGTTTTATATATATATATGGGGGGGGGGGGAATTCATAAATGTATATGTAAAGACAGTATAAATAAAAGAAAAGACAATCCAATGAAATACAGGGTGCGATTGGTAAATTGTCGCCATTTTTATATATTTTTTTTTATTTCGCGTATATTGTCCATTGCCACACATGCAGGAGTAACCCGTCATGGCAGACAGACAACCACGCCACCCCTTAATTCCGGACACCTTACCCCCAGGCTACAACCCCCTTGATTATTATGTGAGGGGCGCAGTTGAGCGTGAGATCAACAAAACCCCTTGTAACACCAAAGATAAAATGAAGGCAAGGGTTATGGCAGCATTCTCCAACTTAAACAAGAAAACCTATCCAAAAGAGTTGCACGAGATTCCCAAGTCATTTGGAGGCCGTGGTTGAAGCCAATAACGAATTTATTGATTAAATTTACTTTTTAATACTTCAAGATATGTTTGTGTAAAAGATACGTTTGTTTAAATAGATCTGTTAAAATGTGATGTCAGTATTATTTTCATTTTTGCATCATTTAGACGACAATTCATGTCTCGTCGTGTAGATAAAGAAATAAAATGAATAATGCAATAAAAAACAAATATTATTTACATTGAAAGAATCAATAACAATATCAGCTCATTTTCATTTGATTACAGTCACAGCTGTTACGCAACAAATTAGTTTAAATTCCAATCTTCAGCAACTTTGTAAATATCTCTTCTCAGCCATTTCCAAACCTCTCTGTATTGTGCTAAATCACTTTAATAAGCCGAAAAAATACATCATTTTGAGTCCTCTGTTATTTACCTTTCCAATGCACGAAGTTTTTAGAATAATTTAGAGCGTGCTCTAATTCAGGTTATGAAAACTGAAAGTTATTATTGCTATGCAGAAAAATAAATTATTGTATTGTAGCTATCAGGGAAACATGTATATGGAAGAGTGTTCCACAGGCCGAAAGTGCAAGAGTAGCGATTGCATTTGACCATTTTGATGGTAAAATATGGAACCTAGTTTCCAATCTAGTGACCCGTGTAAATTTATGTGGTCGGGGCAACGGGTAAAGAGTCTCGTCAGTGCAGAATCCGTGATGATATTTCTAGAAAAATGAGAAGGAAACCATATCACGTCGGTGGGAAAGTGAGCTGAACTCGAGCTGCTATATCGTAATCGACTATATTTTTCTTCTTCTATGTTCCCTGTCTTTTCAGGACGTAGGCGAACATGGCTTTCCATGTCTCCCTATCCCTGGTGACTCTTAGCACGCCTTCCCCTGTTACACCCCACAACCCCCGTTCTGTCATCCACCTGTTGTCACGTAAAGAAAATTGGAATATGATATGGTCGTGGACGCAATTAGAAAACTCTCCTAATTAAAACTTAAGTCGAAATTCGAGTCAGATTCATTATGATGTACTAAGTGTTTTGTTTTGTAAAGATACTTTTCGTGTTTCTATTTTCTGTTACTTAAATTTCTCACCTATGTATATCTTGTATCTTTTAAAACATTCTACTGTATTACACCTGCTTTAAGTTTTCTTTTACTTCTATGTGCCTTGTCCCTTCAGGACGTAGGCGATCATGGCCTTCCACGTTTCCCTATCCCTGGTGGCTCTGAGCGCACCTTCTCCTGTTACACCATGCAATCCTCGTTCCGTCATCCACCTGATTAGGTCCTTCAAATATGTTATCCGTTGCTTTCCCCTGTCTCTTTTTCCCTCTATCTGGCCTGTTAGTATCAGATTCTCCAAGCCCTCCTTCCTCATTGCGTGTCCAAGGAACTTCAGCTGTCTCTTTCTGATGCTCAGTATCAATTTCCTTTTTGTTTCCATCATTTCCAAGACCTTATCATTGTTCACATGCTCGATCTATGATATTCGCAGCATCCTTCTGTAGAACTACATTTCAACTGCTTCAAGTTTTTTCTTCATCTTTGATGATATTGTCCAGCATTCACTGCCATATTGAAGAAATGACATCACATAGCAATCCAGTACTCTCTTCTTTGTTTCTAGCGAAATTGTCCTGTTTCTTAATACTTTACTCAACTTCTGGAACGCGTCCATTGTAATGCCAATTCACCTTCTGATCTCTGTGTCTCATTTTCCGTCTTCTGATATTGCAGATCCTGCAGATTGTGGATTTTGTCGAGAGACCCTAGATTAATAGCAGGAGAACCCGACCAGATAAGGCAACAGTATTCAATTCAGTCACGAATAGTAGCTTTATGAATGTGCAAGATGGATAGTATATATATATATATATATATATATATATATATATATATATATATATTAGGCAGAAAAATTTATTTCAAATATCTTTCATTGAATACGGCTGACAAGGAAGATTTCATCAAGTTTGTATTAAGTTTTTCCTGCATCCAAACATTCTTCCTTTTGTTGGAATTAAGGAACATAAAAATTCTTCATAAATGTTATTGAATTGGCCGAAAGACAATACCGAATATGAACAATTTTCGAGTCTTGAAAACGTGACTACTAGCTTAAAAAAAATTCTTTGGCGTCACGATTTTCTCGGCCCATGAGCTAGCTTAACCCTTCAATATTGTCGGCGATTTGCCAACATCACTTATCCTGGCGGATAAAGAGTTTTAATGACAACACGACTCTCTCAGCCAAACAACACCCTACTTTTTAGAAATCCTGGTTAAATATGAAATTGCCAGCAGCCAATCACTTCCTTTAAAGGTGTCATGATCAGGACGCTTCGGTGCTGACTGAAATTAAAAACATACGAGATGGAATTAAAAATGTCTGCCTTACTATATAAGCTAAAAACGGTGAAGCACCGGATATGGCATTGGTCATCTCGAAAGCATTTGACAGGGTCTGCAATACAGGTTTTCTTTACAATCTGAAAATGTGTCTCCGGACACATTTTTGGACTGATCCAGTCTTTTCTATTAAATCATGAAATGTAGATCATCCTGAACGGCCACTCGTCTTGATCCTTTCAGGTTAACGCGAACTTTCCCTAGGGCTCCAGGTAATATTATTTAGAGCTGGTAAACAGAAGCGAAAGGTTAATGAATAGAATGATAGGCATACCGAGAGAAAGATGTGGATTTCTTTCTTTTTATAAAAAGAAACAAAAAGAATTTCCCACAGATTAACAAACCACAAGAAAGCTATTCATGAAACCATGAGATAACCACCTGTTTGATGATAAAAATTTACATTCGAAAATAATTTATCCGGTAGAAAAGAGGCTGTCAATAAAAGTCATTCAGTTAACGTAGGAAATGAAAACTGAACGTCGGAAATGAAAACTGAACAAAAAGTTGTTTTTTGTTTTTGTTTTTGTTTTTTGTTTGTTTGTTTTTTGTTTTTTGTTTTTTTGTTTTTTGTTTTTTTGCGTAGACAGAAAATTTTATGAAATAATCGAATCTAATTAATGACCATGAGATGGGCCGACAACCAGTCGAGAATCACATTGGTGAGAGGGTACCTAAGGTGGCAGTCGCATTCTCGGAAGGGATAAAAAATAACCTGACCATACAGGCTGAGTTAACTGACCTGTAGGTGGATGCGCTCCAGACGGCATGACGTAATTAAAGAGGCACCAGTCAAGCTATAGCACTAGCCAAGGACAGCCAAGGGATTTGGGAGAAGGTGAAGGAGAAAGGCACAGGTCGGGAGGTAGAGAGGCAGAAGGAGAAAAGGAAGACCTCACGTGGAATAGAAAGATGAAACAGGAAGAGGTAGAACCGGAGGAATGGAAAGAGGTTCCTAATGGAAGGGAATGGTCATTGGGGCACGGACTTTATAAACCCACATCAGGTCGGTGGTGGCTAGTATGTTGGACCAGCAATTTTGAGGGTCACATGGCAGTGGATTACTCCCAGATTTTTAAGTACCCAGATGCACCAGGTGCTGTCGTCGTGTTTTGAAGTATATCAGATCATAAATTTACTTATTTCCTACCCTCTAGTAAACCAGGACTTAGGGTGGTTGCGTGATAGCAAATTGAGACAGAATACATATCTTTGAATTCAACTGAGGCAAAATTTATGATGCTGACGACAGAAGATGGTAATTACAGATTGTGTATACATGAACTATTTAAAGGCAACAGAGAGGGGATTAATTAAAATTGACAAGTAACTGTATAGACAAACACAGTGTTGCCAGAAGCTATTAGTATATCTGATGGAGCTTGGGTAGTGGTCACACAAGTACCGAATTATCAATTTATAATATATTGGAGAGAATCTACGAGAACACTATGAAACCTCCATTGTCTTTAATAAAACTACCCATCAGGTGTCCAGAGTCTTCGTAACCACCATATTATCAGGCTAAAGAGAAATATGAAGAGAAGGATTTGATTGAAGTGATAATTGACAAAAGTTTGGAAAATTGCACAGAATTTGGTGAAATGGTAGTGGGTAGGTTTCCTGAAGTTACTCTAGAAAAAACGCCTAAATTACTAAAACCTATAGAAAGGATTAATCTAAATCAGTTCAAAGAAAAAATTAACTGGTTGCGGGAGAGAGAGAGAGAGAGAGAGAGAGAGGGGGTATGGTAGGGGAGGATAAAAAAAGGGACCACAATAAAATGGTCGGCATTTATCAGTACCTTGATAATTATTATTGCGATAATAGCAGCAATATGAAGAGACAGAGGGAGAAATCGGTTAGTAATATTTTGGCGAGTATGCAACGGTTTGAGAATGGAATGCCATGCAGTGTTTTTTACTCAGATCAAAACAAGTCAGTTAAGTTCCATACGTGATACACGCTTGGGCGATCATGTCTCGAAAGAGACATAACTGACTGGACAGAATATTATCCCGCACTAGGTTGCCATTGTTTTCTGCGGTAGACTGGTTGCCGACCAAGGCTATAGAACCCAATCTGTCCTGCTATTTAACCCATAACTGGAAGGAAGAGACGTATTAATACCTTTCCCAAGGGTATTTGCGCGTAAGTGAATACAATGGATTGAACTGGAATTCGAACTCGGCTCCCCGGTTTCTCGTTCCGAGCCGATATCCACTGTACATCCATCAAAGCAAGACGAAGAAGAAACTAGATTGAATTCAACATGAGAGGAGGAAGAAAAGCCGACGCCTATTAAGGAAACACAAAAACCTTCTATTGTGGAGAGAAGAATGATGACCAAGAAGAAAGAGCCATAAAACAAATACACAATCTGTAAAGGGGGCTGCGAACACAAGAAGGGTCCATGCACCTATGACTTAGAAATTAACGACTCCGACTGACACCAAATCGATCGAGTTTCGATCCCGGCCAGAAGTAGATGCCTGATGAGCTGTGATACAGCGAAACTGGCTCACAGGTTGATATTTGCTTTGTGGATGTGCGATGTGGTGCAGTGGATATCGACTAGGAACGAGAAATTGGGGAGTCGAGTTCGAATTCTAGTTGAATTCTTTGCATTCACGTACGCGCAAATACCTTTGGGACATATATTAATCCATCTCTTCCCTCCACTTATTGGGTTCTATAGCCTTGGCTGCCAATCAGTCTACACAACCAGTATTATTACACATCATGAGCTATTGCTCCATGAAATTAATTCGTCACCAAAAATCATGTTCTACTATAGAAAAAGCTCTGATCGAGAGTTTTGAGGTATATGTAACATCTGCAGTAGATAAAACTATTATATATTCAGATCACAACCCGTTGGTGTTCCTAAGTAAGATTAAGAACAAAAAGCCGGTTATTGTAGAAATAAAAAACATCTCGCAAAAGTCAAATATAACCCCGGATTCGTTTTCTAGGATTTAGAAATATCCGAACCATTTTGGAAAAAGACTGCACTCTACGAAATATTAAGTATTACGGTAAAATCACTGATGACAAAGGTAGAAGTTTTGTGCTGGTATAAAAAAGGATGAATTTTTTTTTTTTTTCTGTTAAGCATGAAAGTGCTACTGTTGTAGAGCAGCTGACTCTAACACTCTCAAGTATGGAATGGTCTCTGTGACCAAAATAGCGACATAAATCAAGATTAATACCGGTCAGAGGTTCGGAGTGTCCTTGACGATTATTACTGGATTGTGCTCTCTGCTTGTAGAACTTTCTTCTGGCTTCTTGCTTCCCAATTGTTAAGGATCCCAGAATGAGAACTGCGCAAAATAAAGGAACAACAAAAAGAATTTGAGATAGAAAAATAAGTATATTGATAACAATGTGTTTGAGAAAGATATTCTGAATCAATTGGGTATGGACACACATGAATGAACACAGATGCAACAGGAGTTGGGAAAAGCGAGAATTACAGCTAAAACAGAAATAGAAAAGGTAACCGTTTCTTCTCTCACACTTCTCGCTTCTAGAACTTTCTTCTGGTTTCTTGCTTCCCAATTGTTAAGGATCCCAGAATGAGAACCGCACAAAATAAAGGAACAACAAACAGAATTTAAGATAGAAAAGTAAGTATATTAAACGTAAAAAACACAAACTTGAACGCAGGTTAGTAATCTAGGAATACATTTAGTAAGACGGATATATACAATGTCTCTGAAATGAAGCCGTAGTAGAATTAGTATGTCCACGTCGGAAGCTTATGGGTGCTGTATAATAATATTCTGCTGAGTGGAGCTCAGAGCTACTATGAATTACGGATGCTGTATCTCTCGGTATATTTCGATATCTGTCGTTATCTCGCAGCTCTCTCGGTGTCTAACAACTTAAGCTCTCTTCACTTTCTAGTTATTGTTCTGTTTTATCTTTGTTTGTCTTGTTTGTACTTAATGTCCATTAGCACGGATACTGTGCTGTAGATACATAATAACACATAATCTGGTATTGTACTACCACTTCGGCGATACAACAGACTGGCGACAAAGATATCAACAAACAAAATCTGCATACAACAGATTTGGCTACTGCGATTTAAAACAAGCAAAAAGATTTTAAACAACAAGAATTAGCACAAAAACCTTTTAAACAACAAGAATTAGCACAAAATCATTTTTAAACAAGAATTAGCACAAAATCATTTTAAACAACAAGAATTAACACAAATACATTTTTAAACAAGAATTATCCCCAAAACATTTTTAAACAACAAGAATTAGCACAAAAACATTTTAAACAAGAATTAGCACAAAAACATTTTTAAACAAGAATTAGCACAAAAAAAATTTAAACAAGAATTAGCACAAAAATATTTTAAACAACAAGAATTAGCACAAAAATATTATAAACAACAAGAATTAGCACAAAAAAATTTTAAACAACAAGAATTAGCACAAAATCTACAAGAAAAGCAACTTGCTATACTGATTGAAATTTTCTCAAAAAAAGAAACGATAAATCAGATACATTTTCGCAGGATACTGTGTTTAAATCAATTAGAAATTTTACATATAAACCTCAAGAGGAGGTTACATTTGATGCTTATTCTCACAGGTTTGAGGAGATATTTGTTAAAGAGTGTCCGAACTGGACAGTAATGAACATACGAAACACGTGAACGAGGAGTTTAAAAGGATAAAGGATTACGGTTTTAAGCTCAGTATAGATAAGTGTGAGTTCTCTCTACCAAAAAAGTATTTAGATCAAATCATTGATAACAAGGATAGAAGGCCGAGTCCTACAGAACAACTGCTATAAAAAACATGCCAGCACCTACAAATACTGCATCCTTAAAACCATTCTTAGGATTAGTGAACTACTGTAGTAACTACATTTCTAACATGAATGAGCTCAGACCACATTTAAATTGTTGAAAATGTGTATGGCATGGAGAATGCGAGAAAGCATTTCAGAAATTGAAAGTGTAACTAATTTCTGATCTATCATTAACGCATTATGACCCGAGCAAGGAAATATATGCAGAAAGTGACTCTAGCAACCTTGGGGTTGGGGCTGTATTGCTTCATAAAAAAGATTATGGAAAACTAAAAGCTGTTTATCACGTCCCAATGCCGCTTCTGCCAGCAGAAGAAAAATACTTCAAAATCGAGAGGATTTTGCAATGGGTTTTGCTGTAAAAATGTCAAAATTAAATGTCAAATTAAATGTCAAAATTAAATGTCAAAATTAAATGTCAAAATTAAATGTCAAAAATTAAATGTCAAAATTAAATGTCAAAATTAAATGTCAAATTAAAGACAGACTGTTTATTTTATCAAACGGATCATCGTCTGTTGGTGATAATGTTTTGGCTCGAAGAAAGATATTCCAACACACTGCAAACAGATTGCAAAAATAGGCGACTATCTCACTCAACTATTCCTTTAAAATGGGATATTTACTTTTAAATGAGATAACGCATGCAGACGGATTGTCTAGATTAATTCCGAAAATAACTGAACCACTGGAAGAAAAAGTAATAGCTTCATTTCATAAGAAATAAAAAAATTATTTCCAACACTGTAAGGGATTACTTGTCACGATTGACCTGATTAGAACTAAAGCGATGGTTGGCAAGTTCATAACTCACAAAAAAGAAAGAGTTATTGGGAAAAAAAGGGAAAAAAGGAAAGTATTTTTTCAATTTGTTAAGACATACTATTGTACGGTAAACGGGTGTCCATTACTTAATATTAACAAAAAGAATATTACGAAGTTTCCATACGAGATGCCCGGGAATTTCACGTATGCAAGCGCTTATGCAAAGTTTTGTGTATTAGAACGGAATGGACAAAGACGCTAGAACTTGGTCAGTTAGCGGCAAAATCACTACCCATAAAGTTAAACCCATGGCCAAAACCAACTAGCCTTGGTCTAGACTGCACATAAACTATGCAGGGTTGATAAGGGGTATATACTACTTTGTGGCGGACAGCTTATCAAAATGGCCAGAAATGTTCAGATACAAATCGCCGACAACAAAAATCACAATAAAATTTCTAAATGAATTGTTTACGAGATTTGGTGTACCGGATATGATCTTATAGAACAACGGGGCACAATTCCCGTCAAGGGAATTCTCAAATTTTTGCAAAATGCATTCAGTGATTCATTTGACATTCGCGCCCTACCATCCAAGATCTAATGGGTCGGTAGAACGATGTATTAACGTTTTCAAAAGAGCAATAAGAAAAGCGGAAGGAACAGAAACAAAAAATGAGATGATACTGAATTTCTTATCTGACTGCCGTATCACTCCAATTTTTTCTGGGAATTTTGAATTATATTAAAACTAATTTTTTTTATGCAAACCACTCGTTGTTCATTTATTCTGCCGTTGTTAATCTTTTATTTATCGTCTAATATATTTCTTTACTGGTCGTTGGTATCAAAATATAATTTATAGAACCTCAGTTAATTCGGAGAACAATATCAATTTTATTTGAAACGTAACAAATTGGGAATTCGTCCGGGATCCTAACGAAATTAGGATTTGTCTTTCTTGCATGTATATAACAAAATTTGGGGCTCTTGTCCGAAATCGAACTGTAGAGGAATGAGGAGTAGCAACTAGCAGATAGGAAAAATAATAACAGAGAAAACAAAACGAGCATGGCGGTGGTTAAAAATTTCTAAATGAACCAACAGTGGTAAAACTCCTACGGTTAAGAAGAAAGATAATACATTTTCTACATAGCAAAGCCTACAATTAGAAGTGATGACATCTATGAGGAAAGCAATAATTATCCGAGAGTTAACTCGTGCAACCAGATTAGCAACTGGGTCCCACCCATTCACAGTTAGATCAACAAAATGCAGACGACAATTCTACTCCTGCAGCTTCTTTTCTTGCACTTCCCGCCTGTGGAATTCGCTTCCATATTCTTGCTTTCCTGACGGTTACAACCTCCAGGAATTTAAATGAAATGTCAATACTCATCTATTAACCACTTGACTCTAGTTCTTTTACTATCCTTTCCTTTCTCTCCACCTTTGCAACTGTCATCACACCTGTATTCCCATCCTTCTCTTGCTCCTTTCTAACTGGTTCGTCTTCCTCTTCACTCTCTTCTTATTAATCTTTTTACTCTTATGTAGCCCCCTGCACATCAGTGGCATTACCGCTTTGCCTGGGGTGATACGATTTAAAAAAAGAAAAAATAGCAAAGTGCATTGTTGATAACAATGTGTTTGAGAAAGATATTCTGAATCAATTGGGTATGGACACACGTGAAATAACACAGATGCAATTGGAGTTGGGAAAAGCGAGAATTACAGCTAAAACAGAAATAGAAAAGGTAACCGTTTCTTCTCTCACACTTCTCGCTTCTGGAACTTTCTTCTGGCTTCTTGCTTCCCAATTGTTAAGGATCCCAGAATGAGAACCGCACAAAATAAAGGAACAACAAACAGAATTTAAGATAGAAAAATTAGTATATTAAACGTAAAAAACACAAACTTGAACGCAGGTTAGTAATCTAGGAATACATTTAGTAAGACGGATATATACAAGGTCTCTGAAATGAAGCCGTAGTAGAATTAGTATGCCCACGTCGGAAGTTTATGGGTGCTGTATAATAATATTCTGCTGAGTGGAGCTCAGAGCTACACTGAACTACGGACGCTGTATCTCTCGGTATCTTTCGATATCTGTCTCTCGGTGTCTCACGTTATCTTACGTCTTGTTTATATGTATACTCTTGACGAGTCTATTATCCTGGAAAAGGGGAGACCCCACAACACCAATTAACTTTGATCTTCAAAAATTTAAATTTAATGTTAATTGTTACCTCCTGTCTTCTCAATCTGTGTTCTTTTATTGTTCTTTCTCTTTAATAAGTTTTTTCTGATATTCTTACATTTTTTGTGGCTTTTATCTTAATTACTTTATTGTCTTGCTTGAGGTGAAATGATTTAAAAAAAACTAAGACACTGTAGAAGTAGGAAGATGGTTAATGTTTATTAAATTGACCTTGTGTCAAACATAACCAAACTCCCTACAGTTTAGGATTATTCGCTATCATCAGAAGATTGGAGATTGGAATGTGTGAAAGAATAAATGTACACATTTTGTATGTCTAAATAGAAATTTATTAATGGAAAAAATAACATGAATTGATGGAAATGATAGGCAACCTCGACATTTTCGACAAAGATATAAGAATAATCAAGAATCTCTACTGGCAGAAAACGGCCTGCATACGGACAGGTAACGACCTCAGTAGATACACAAAGATAGAAAAAGGCGTAAGACAAGGATGTGTCTTTTCACCGGATTTGTTCAACCTATACAGCGAGAATATTTTGAGGACCCTAGATGACACACCAGGATTTATTATTGGAGGCCACAACCTGAACAACATAAGATACGCGGACGATACAGTACTGATTGCGGACACGGAAAGGAAACTGCAAGATCTCATACAGAAAGTAGCAGTGGAGAGTGACAAGAAGGGACTACAAATAAACTTTAAGAAAACTGAGTGCATGGTCATCAGCAAAAGATACAACCCAAAATGCCAAATACAGGTGGGGGATAACAGAATCAAACAAGTCCAAGAATTTAAGTACCTAGGAAGTGTTCTAACAGGAGATGGAAAGTGCGACACAGAGATCCGAAGGCGAATTGGCATGGCAAAAGACGCGTTCCAGAAGATGAGCAAAATACTAACACACAGGAAGATCTCAATAGAAACGAAGAAAAGAGTGCTAGACTGCTACGTGATGTCAGTTCTTCAGTACGGCTGTGAATGCTGGACAATATCATCGAAAATGAGGAAAAAACTGGAAGCGGCCGAAATGTGGTTCTACAGAAGGATGCTACGGATATCGTGGACTGAGCATACAAGCAACGACGAAGTGTTAGAAAGAATGGCAACAAAAAGGAAATTGATGCTGAGCATCAGGAAGAGACAACTGAAGTTCCTGGGACATGCAATGAGGAAGGAGAGCCTGGAGAACCTGATACTGACTGGTCAGATAGAAGGAAGGAGAGACAGAGGAAGGCAGCGGATAACATATCTGCAGAGTCTGATCAGGTGGATGACGGAACGGGGGTTGCCAGGAGCAACAGGAGCAAACATACTAAGAGCCACAAGGGATAGGGAGACGTGGAGATCCATGATCGCCTACGTCCTGAAGGGACAGGGCACATAGAAGAAGAAGAACATGAATTGGTAAAAGTTAAATGTACAAGAGAAACAATATTAAGAAGTTAAGGCTATCAAGAGTTCGTAGTAGTCTTTGCAAGAGTAAGTTTTGTCGGTGTGTATGTGTGTATGAGCGTTTATTGCTGGGTAGGGTGGTCTTTGAAGTTATGGCTTAATGTGAATAGGTGAAAAGGAAGGAGGTGAGTGGTGAGAGGTAAGAGAGAAAGTTAGAGACAATAATAGCGATCGCTTAACGTTTGCCAAGGGACGTGTTAATTAAGCTCGTCTTTTTTATTTACGCCGATTTTGCACCGTCTTTTATGGGGCTCGAAAAGGTTATTTGGAAATTCACTACCGGATGTGATTCTGGCCTTTCTATTTTGTTTTTAGATGTTTCCTAGATTTCTATTGGTCGAAAAATATTTCGCAGCGAGGTGTGCAATTCTCTGAGTTTTGTGTGTGCTAAACAAAGGTTTTGGTAAATTCGAGAAAATTCGTTTATATCTAACAAAATCAATGAGTCAGTGCTTAGCATTTTAATGTAGACCGTGTTTCGGTCACTACAACACATGAGAAAATTAGAATTGAACGTTTTTATTTTATCAAACTGATTTTCAAAGCTGACAATGAAACCCTCAACACTTTCAAATCTGACACGTCCTAATCCTCCGCTTAGGGAAATGTTATTGCGACAGTGTGACGTAAACAGCACACGCATTGACAAAACCAGTAAATTATTTCTATTGGCTGAAATATTTATTTGGATCACTCTTATGAAAAGACCAGTTCAGTCATTCATTAACTTTTCATCCTATCATGTCTTTACCTTGGTCGAAATACAGGCTTCGAATTTTCATCGTCGTAATATCTCTTCTTTTACTACTGCTTGTCGCCAGTTGGATACACTTGAGGCCCAAATTAGTGGTAGCAGAGGTAAGTGACAAAATAATTTAAAAATAGAACATTTTCCTTCTGATACTTCTGAGATGTAGTTTTATTTTATTCCATTTAAATTTGTTCGTTCTTTTTTTTTCCATTAATATTCACCCAAGACTAGATAAGTCACTGTGTGGAGTTAGCGTAATTTAGTATATTTTCTGTTGATATTTTTTCAGGCACTTTACAGGTAGGTTCTTTCATTTAATGACACATCCAAGTCCAGTAAAACAAGATAATTTTTGTTTGAATTTGACTGTGATTCTATTATTTCGAAGATAAAGTAAACCAGGTAACACAACTGGATGTTGTACAGCACTATGGCTAAATTAAGTAAATAAGTTGCAAAGAATCTTCCATCATTTAAAACTAAACAAATTTCGTAATTTTCTTGCTGATTAAACACTAATTGTCTTAAAGGATTAATTGAACAACGATATCTTTGTGCTAGCAAAAGAAAAAGTTTTCTTTCGGCTAATGCACTGGCAATCGTATATCATACAAGGTGACCTGCAAATTTTCAAGTTAAAAAGCGGGTTTCTGGCTATATTTACTGTACAAGACAACCCACTAAAAATCGTATTTTAAAACCTATTGTATTGAATTCATTAAATTAATTTAATTAGCATATACTTTCTTTTCACCCAAATTCTAATAAAAAAACAGTGGCGAGATATTTTCAATTAACTATGATAATCTACGATACCTCATGGGTGGGAGATATGTTTTCGTTAGGCTATTACTGTGAATGAGTGTAATCATAAAGGTGGATGACGCCTCGATGTGGCGCAATTGTTAGCAAATTTCTCTCGCTTGAACCTATTACAACTAAGTAGTGTGTTCGAGCCCGGTGAGTGCTCCATTCTTTCGTCCTTGTGCCACACCTAATCGGCGCTTAGAAACTCAACTATATAAAGGTGGAGTACTTTTATTACGGAACACTTTTATTGGTTTAATTTAATGTGAATTAAGTTGTTCCCGTACAAAATATTGGTGTTGATACGAGTTAGCCTATTGTCGAAAATCTCTCATGTTAAGAACTTAATATAAATCACAGGATTTATTTATGGGTTGCATTTTATAGCTGGAGTATAAGATGGAAGCCTAATTTTTATTTGTTTATTTATTGTACGAGTAGGTTCAACGACAGTCTTGTACGCCGATATATATGGCAAGTACCACCAAAATGGATGTTTTTTCCGAAAAAAAAAACACAAAAAAATCTCTATTGCCAAAGGTTTTAAATATTTTCTAAAATAAGAGAACTATCCGAGTCTATCTAAATTGTAAGTTTGTTGTATATTTGGTCAGCAAACCTTCTTTTACGCATGTTTCGTTAAATGTTCCCGACAAGATATAGTACTGTACTAAGGTAGACCTGCGTGCTCATGTTTAATTTAACGAAAACTCTTAATTCTTAAATTTACAATATTTATGGTAATGTATTTGAAAAATAGGAAAAAAAAACTTTTTTACTTTTAAATTATACGGCATTGTGAAAAGAGAGCAAAAATGTCTTGTAAACGCTGTTCACCTGTAAATGTGCGTGTGCATCTACTTTCGTATCGTAATACCTGACACAATGGTTTGCTTCGATTTTTGTTTTTTGTTTTGATGGGTGGGAAGAAGATACACATATGGAAAAACTGTCCATAATGTTGGTTTTTCGTCGATCGATTTTGACTAAAACCATAAACATTTCCAGAGCGAGAAGACATTATTTTCTTTGTTAACAAAGGATATAATTTTTTTCTGTACTTTTATTACGTTTGATTACGTATGATTACGTTTGTGTATTTTTCATTACGTATGGTTCTGCGTGACTTGCTACTATGGCTGCAATACAAATGTTACCCCTCCAACCTTATTAGATTCGTGATCATCGTTAAGGAAATTTATCTTGCATTAAGATTATCTTCAAACAATTTTAATATTGACCTTGGTATAAAGTAAAAAAATGAAAATATTAATTAACCAGTTGTCTTTTACTTACCGTCTCATATTGTGTTTTAGCTTTCATCTTTTTAAACTTTATAAGAAAGACAAGTTTTTGTAACTATCTGTTCAGGTCACTTTACATAATGGTTCTTTAATACGTCACAGCTAAATTAATAGTTTTTTTTTTTGTTTTTTGTTTTTTTACAGATTCTTCCAACCAAAGAGAAAATCTGTACTATGTCTCAGAATGAAGTGTTTGATATCTATCACAAGTAAGTTTTATAGTCTTTTTTCTGTTTCACTTCAGAAAGTCTTCTATTGGCTGAATTTTCAAACTTCTAATGCATGTAGTTTAAGTGAGCAATATTTTAGAAGCAGGTTGTATGTTTTTAATTCTATGTCCCTTCAATTAACTTTTTGTCATTATCTGTGAAGTGATTTCCTATTGACTTCTCCATTGTTTTGAATTAGTGTAGCCCTTCTCCTAGACAAGCCTTGATATCACAGTCTACCCTATTATTTAATATTTTATTAACTAGAGGAATTGATGATATCAGTGCAAAATAAACAGACTAGGCTATAATTTGGACTCGGCTCACCAATTCCACTTTCTGTACTAATAACCATTAAACATACGTGAAAAGGAATTAGTAAAACAAGATTAAATTTCAGTTGAGACTACTTACTCACTTTAATGAGTGTGGGTGAGTGAGATTTGAGTAAATCACTTTCCCATAACTACCGTCAAGGACTGTAGCAATAAAGAAACTGTTACCTCTGTTGTCAAACTTGATAGTTGCTCTCAAGAATATGATCCTAAACTACAAATTCATTTTAATTACTTAAGAAGTGCACCGGTTTTTTTTTTCAAATTCTGCTTATAACAATATCACGTTGAAACACAGGAGTTAAGCAACATCTGTACTTAAGTGGGTGACCGTTTGGAAATACCAGTTGCTGTGCGCTTCGGTGTACAAGTGACGGAATGGATAACAGCTCGGAAAAAGGTATTAGAGAGCAGAGTTCGAATTTCACTAGTGTACTGTACCTTTACTTACGCGCAAATGCCGTTCTATCTCTTCTCCCCTCACGTATGGGTTAAATAGTATGACTTGTATATGAAAATTCTTATCTTCAAAATATTAATACAATATTAACTTTCTCACACACACACACACACACACACACACACACACACACACACACAACAACAACAACAACAACAACAACAACAACAAAATAATAATTATCATAAAAATGTTTCGGCTTTAAGAAACAAACAAATCTTTGAAGCCATAAAAGAAAAAATGTCACCTTTTAATGCTTAGCCACCTTGTGAATACCAATGACTTGAATAGCTTAAGTTTTATTTGATATAAACTTGCTTAAAAGTCCCTAAAGAATGTTATTCAATTTCACTTCCCAGAAATTAGGTCATAATTATTTACAAATAAAGGGGATGGGGATCAGTCATAAAAGTGATTCACGCTTGGGTAATCATGTCTCGAAAGAGACAATACTGACTGGGCAGAAGATTTTCTCACAATAGTTTGTCATTACTTTCTGCGGTAGACTGGTTGCTAACGCAGGATATAGAACCCAATCTATCCTATTATTTGACCCATAGCTAGAGGGAAGAGACGGATTAATACCTTTCCTAGGGGTATTTGCGCGTAAGTGAATGCAACGAATTCAACCGGATTTCGGACTCAGCTGTCTAATTTCTCGTTCCGAGGTGATATCCACTACACCCCAATGGTTCAAGGAGCGAATATTCTATAATTAAATGTTTCAGAGAAGAATGCCTTGTGAAATGCTTGTTAAAAAATAAATCATTTAAAACATTTTCCTTTGACCCAACGTAAGTCAAACTTTTTCTCTATCCAAATATGCCGCCCATCTTTCATTTGCAATAAGTGCATTATTAAAAACCAGATTTCTTTAATTCGAACTTAGAAAATAAATATTTTTTATATTTATTTTCTTTACCTTATTTTTTCATGTTTATTTGTATTTCACTATTTTTTATATTAATTTAACATAAAAATATCTAGTAAAAATATTTTTCCAAAAAGGTGTCGCAAAACAGAAATTTGTAATCTTTCAATTTTGTTTTCCTTTATTGTGACGCCGCTCTCGGTTCGCTACTCGTGATGGCTTCGACACAATAGCTGGCCTTCAAATCGTCTATTACAACGGTGTTCTTCACGCTGTAAACTTTGATCCTGAGAAAGGCACGTTCAAATCTTGCTAGCTGTCTCTTTACTACGTTAACTAGACCAGACGCGTGCACACAATGGGGCTAATAAGAACGGCACCAAAAGTAAATCGAAGAACGCCTGAATGAGTTACGAAAAAAGTTTTTATAGAAAAAAAAACCAAAAGAAATAGAATATAACAGTCATCAATTTTTTATCCTTACATCGGAGCGAAAGTTTTCAATTAAGAGTAACGTTTGTCTTCTCAACATTAATTCAAATTCTCGGTTGGTAACGTTTACCACTCCAATCGGAGTTTTCAAGTTGTGACGATTCAAAATGTCTTATTCAAGCTTTCCACCAAAGCTTTACGGAAAGTGCCGAAGATTGGTCATCGTGTGTTTGTGTGACGGCGGCGGTCAATTCGTCTTGTCTGCCTTAGTTCGACACAGCGACCACTCTGACATTGGCCCTCATGGCTCTAGTTTTTATGCCTGTTCCAAATTCTCTTGGGGGTGCATGACGGTCACGGGTGTCGATGCCTTTGACCAATTAAATTATTTCCGCCTCCACACTTTAAGGTAGAGTTATTTTCTCCCCTTGGTTTAACCAATGAAATAGCAATATTTCTGTTGACGTCATTTCTTTTCGTCTTCTTCTACTGGTTCGAGTAATTATATCATTTTTTCCCAAGTTATTTCCTTTCCCAGCGAATTCTGGAATTAAGGATCTGACCTTCTTTAACCTCATCAAAAGTTTTCGACGGTCGTTGAAAGCATGTTTTGACTACCGTTATTTTTCACTTCCACCAGCAGTGAAGCCCAAGGCTTTCAATGGTGTTTTTGGTGTTATTTGTAAATAATGGCTGCCAATGATGACCTCGCCTGACCTATTACTTTATACCTACAAAATATATTTTTTCCTTTTATTCTCTTCTATTCTCGGCTAGTTTTTCAGATTTTAAAAATTTTGTAATATATATTTTTTCACTCCACTCATATTGCGACTGTAATCTGCACAATTAATAATGCCACTAGTAATAATTTCTTTCGCTCCGTCGTACTAAAATAGTATCATATTTTTCCACGTTCAATATTATAGTATTTTTTCACTTGCAATTATTTCATTATCATATTTTTCCACATTCCAAAATAGTGTTATATTATCAGTGTCGACATGATTTTCTTTTCAGATTTTGTAACAAATTAGACTTCCATCATTTAAAACAAAACAAATTTCGTAATTTTCTTGGTGATTAAACACTAATTGTCTTTAATGATTAATTGAACAACAATATCTTTGTGCTAGCAAAAGAAAAAATTCATTTGGCTAATGCACTAGCAATCGTATGTCGTACAAGGCGACCTGCAAATTTTCAAGTTAAAATGCAAGTTTCGGGCTATTTTCGCCGTACCAGACGAACTATTAAAACTTATATTTTAAAATCTATTGTATTGAATGTATTAAATCATTTCAGTTAGCATATACTTTTTTCACTCAAATTTTAATAATAAAAACAGCGGCGAGATATTTTCAATTAACTACGATACAATACCTCATGAATGGGTGATGTTTTCGATAGACTACTGCAGCCAGAATGAGTGCAATCATAACATCATTAGTAATCTTTCATTTTTTGTTTTCCTCTAGCAATGTTGATATGATTTTCTTTTCAGCTTTTGTAACAAACATTAATTTATCAGATCAGAATTATCACAGTAAGTATGGACGCAGACCCCTTCTCTATTAGTAATCATTTTATTTGTTTCCCATTTTTACTATTGATTTTATTTTCAGTTTTTTTTTAATGAATTAACGATCATTAAAAATCGTTATTATCAAGGTGAGGCAGCAAAAATTTTCATTGCCTGAACAAAAATCTTCTTGTGATGTGTTCCTCTTGATATGTTATTGTAATAAATGTTGTTTGTAGTCCTTAATTAATTTCATCTTTTTGTTATTTCTCCTGAACCCCGTCTCGCCATGTTTTACTCTTTCTTTTATCTTCTGTCGATCAGATTTTTCAATCTGTTTCCTTATAAATCGGTTTTTGTCTCTTTACGTATAGTTATAATTCTTACCTAATACTTTAAAGTATTTTGATGACTTAACTTTTAGTTTTTTCTTTTCTTGCTTTCTAATTATTTTGGTTTTACAAAGGGTTAAAGTTTCTTTTACTTTTTATCTCTGCAGAATCACAAAGAATTGTACCAAATATCAGAAGTATCACTTGAGGACCATCAAAAATAGTTACAATTAAAGTAGATAGCACATGTAAATCAAGGAGAAAATGTTTACGTTCATAAGGAAAGAAGCCCCCATCAATATTGGAAAGAGAAACGACAGTGGTCTTCAGAAATCTTTTAACGAATTGGAGTACTGACTGCTTGGCCTTTGAATGTCAGATGTTATAAGGAAAATGCTAATATTAGTGTTGCCGTTAAATATTAGAACAGATACTATAATTTGATCCCAGCCTGATAGCCTTTTATTCAATCCCTGACTAACTTGAATGGTACCATCTTCTTGGACAATGAAAGCTTAATCGTTCTGAATACAGAAAACCTGATATTAACATTACTATTTTTTATTTGATTATGTACATTTTTTAATAGTAAATTGACAATGATGATGAACTAAAATATCTAAGAACAAATATTAAATTGAGCAATGTTGTGCCTGATCAGTACCTAGATGGGTGACCACTTGGGAATTAATTGTTAATATATGATAATTAGCAATATTAATGGTTCTGCCTGTCAATAAAAATGGTGACATTGGACTGTGGTTATTTGTCAGAAATTCCTCAATAGAGACCCCAATGCTGCATCATGAGACCAAATGACTGACTGACACTTTTACTTGGGTATCATGTTTCTTTTTTGCACGTGTGAGTTGAGAAATAAAAAATCCTGATAAGTTCTCTGTATCCATTCAAAAGAGATATAGAAAAATGTCTATCCTTTTAGATGTCTTAAAATATTCCTGTAATCAGTTTTTTCAAACCCCAAATTGTTGCTTTGACAGATGTTAATTGATTGGTTGCATTAATTAATATATTTTTTCTTTGTAGATTCATGCAAACTGTTACATTCCATTGTAAAAATATTGTCAGAGTTGGTTCTATAAGAGATGGAGGTTGGAATGTCTGTGCCGATCCTGAATATGTACCAAAAAAACCCTGTTTAGTTTATTCCTTTGGGTGAGATGTTTTACATACAGAGTGCTTGTTGACATTTTTGCTGACTTAAAACTTAACATAAGCTGAAAATATCAGATTAAAAAGAAATAAAATCAACTTTATTGCAATGACTATTTATGCAAGTTGTATATAATGTCTTTATAAATTCTTTTCTATATAAAACTATCAAACCAGTAAAAATTTTTATTGTATTTATACAAGATGTCTATAAAGTCTGTCTACATAAAATACCTTTATGTATTCTATTCTACATTAAACAGAACTATTAAACCAAAAATTAAAGCAAATTCATTTTTGTCTCTCTGCAAAGAACAGGTATATAAAGTCTTCGTCCAGAAGAGATATTGAAGAATTTCTCAATATAAAAAAATATTAGGCCAAATGTATCGCGTATATATATATATATATATATATATATATATATATATATATATATATTACACGCACTATAAGCAGATTTTTCCTAACCACTTTTTTGTACAAAGTAGAAATCTGAGATAAAGGTAACCGGTATCAAAATACATCATTTTCTGTGAAACAAATATTGATTTTCTTTATGTAAATATAAATCTTTTTCATTGCTAAGGTTAACATATATTTCCGTTCACCAAAATTTCATAATATGAGACAATTTTTCCCTTCTTTGCAACTGCTTGCATTAATAAAAGCCATCAAGCCTAGAACGCACAGTATCTTAGAACCTAAAAGTATTGGTTGGAAGAAGTGGAATTTCTCAGTTTTCAGTTCGTTTTATAAAAACAGATTTTGTATAAAAAAAATAACTACCAAAAATAACTTTACCAAACTTCTTAAAACTGAATTCGAATATAAATTTACAAAGAGAATGTGGATGATTTACCACTGAACAAGGCACGTCAGGTCGTTGCTGTGAAGTGCTGAGCTGGTGAGTCTAATGAATGTAATTTGTCTAAACATCTGGAGTGAGAGGCTAGCAACTTTTCATCTGTGGAATAAGGGTGGAAAGTAATCACACACGAAGCCGCCTAAATGTTTAGCCTAGTAATTGTGCTACATTCAAATATCTGCTCAGTCTAGATTTTTTAAAAATGGCAGATAATCAGTTTCCGGGTCACCTGTCCTAATTTTGAAGATAGTATGTGTAACTAGTGAGATGATGTAACACTAGTGCCATTCAATGTGTATAAATTATATTATTGAATTTTTTTTTTTAGGATTGGCTTAGATTACAGTTTTGACTTAGCAGTTCACAAAAAGTACCATTGTGAAGTTCATTCCTTTGACCCAACGTAAGTCAAACTTTTTCTCTATCCAAAAATATCGCCCATATTTTATTTGCAATAAGTGCATTTTTAAAAACCAGATTTCTATAAACCGAACTTAGAAAATAAATATAATTTTTTTTTCATATTTATTTTCTTTACCTTATTTTTTCTTGTTTGTTTCTGTTTTATTATTTTTATATTAATTTTAATATTTATTGTATGTGTTTAGAATAATTGATTCTCACAGAATGTAGCATTATACTTATTTATTGAGAAAACTTATTCAAGTTCCTGATAATGTGCAGGAAATGTAACAGATAACAGCATTGGGAAACTAGAATTAATAAACAAATTTCAAATTCGAGGCCAGTCCATTACGTAACTGCCTTTGGAAAAGGCCTCAATACGTATCTTCACTTCATCGCTATGCATTCTGTCAGCGTTGACTTGTCTGTAGCCATGGGTGACACTCTAAAGAACTAAATACGAGAAGTGCTAGTGCAAATATATGTTTCAAGTTTCCTCCACCAAACACAGTACAATTTTTCAAATTTTCTATGCAGAACAGTTATTTCATTTGTTGTATTTTGTACAGAAGAGCAACCAATCTAAAAGAAGGAAACCCATAGCAAAGCTAACAAAGAAAACACTCCTCAATCTTTCCTAAAAATGCATAGCAATTCACAGATAATAATGAAATATCTGGAATCAGGAGAGATTCCAACTCTGTTTCACATTTCTAGCATTTCCTTATATTTCTGTTCTAGTTTAAGTAAGAGTCAGGAGAAAAGGATTAGCCCACTTTTGCACTTTCATCCGATTGGACTTGCTGATCGAAACATAATTGTGGCAAACAGAAGCTATGAAACTTTGTATGAAATTCGAAGGACACTCGGCCATCTACAGGTAAGAAGTTCTCTTTAAATTATTTTAATCGATTTTTAATATCATTCAGACTGTTGTTCTCATTTTTGTTGCTATATTCTAAACGTTTCGGTCGTTGTACACTCCAGCCTTCTTTCGGTGATTGAAATTTTGAACTGAACCCTTTATTTCAATCACTGGAATAGATTGTTCTCGTTCCATGAGTCATGCCTCTTCCGGATGTTTTAGTTATCGCTCTTTAACTCAGCTCTAAGTTTTTTGTCCACTACTACTGTAGCCAGGCATTAAACTCACAGCACTTCGGGTCAAGTCACTGGATTAAACCAACGTTTTTATCCACTAAGCCACGTGTCCTTGAACATATGGATCATCTGAAGAAGGTCGAATTATACAACAGCCGAAACATTGTGAATATGGCAACAAACATAAGGTTAACAGTTCGAATAATGTAAATAATTACAACACATTATCTCAGAAATATAACCAAAATCTTTAATCTGTTAACAATATTCTTTCCATATTAAAAGGCGATATCATGTTGACACATTGGTTCTCCTCCGATCACCAAGATTAAGAAACATTGAGACTGATCAGCTCTTTCGAATGGGTGACTTCATGAGACTACCAGGTGCTGTAAGCTTTGATATGTTGGTGATGGAATGGATAGTGGCTCGTAATGAGGAATCGGAGTCAACTTTGGCCTTCAGACTTGGTTGGCAACTAGTCTAGGAGAACTGCATGTAACCTTGACAAACCACATACTATTTGCAGCTGATGAAAGGATCATGAAGTTCATAAGGACACTGTGCTCTTGACTGCAGTCCATTAACTTTCTTGACTGACCACTCTGATCAAAACCTCAGAAAGGAATTTTTCTTTTTACGAACGCGTGACAGGAATTTTCAGAATTTTAAAATTCCAGTCTCACGATCGTAAAACATTCCCCGTTCGAGCTTTTGAAAAACGGTAAAATCAGTTGTAGCAAATCGCCTGAAGATAGGAAAAAAGTTGAAACCGAGGTTGCGAAAATAACTCATTTCAAACTGAAAAATATTTAAGTTCTAAAATATAATTGTATTAAACACTTAGGTCAACTGTGTACTTATCTAATTTAATTCTGACCAAAAACTAATGTATATATATATATATATATATATATATATATATGTGTGTGTGTGTGTGTGTGTGTGTTATATATATATATATATATATATATATATATATATATGTGTGTGTGTGTGTGTGGGTGTGTATATATATATATATATATATATATATTAGAATGAAAAAAGGAAATCAACCGTTTTCTTTGAAATTCCCACCATGCATTTTAGTTTGTTTCAATATAGTTTCCACAAGCAATGGTGAAATTGGGAAAAATCCGGGCCGCAAATTGATGTTTTGGTAGTATTGGATAGCGGCGCTCTCGAGAACCTTCCTTCTGAATAAATTGTCCACTCTTTTTATTAGTGTGGCATTTTTGAAATCGAAATTGTGGTTGAATTTATTTCTATGAATCACTAATGCATTGGTTAGATTATTATTAGTGATGTCTCTTTTGTGTTCATATATACGTTTTTTTTTAGATTTCTACTTGTTTCTCCAATGTAGATGGAGGAACAGTCCCGGCAATTTATTCGGTATACACCTGCTTGTTCGTCATTTTGATTTCTGTTATTTTTAGATCTCACAATGTCCATAATAGTTTTTCCCAATCTCACCATTGCTTGTGGAAACTATATTGAAACAAACTAAAATGCATGGTGGGAATTTCGAAGAAAACGGTTGATTTCCTTTTTTCATTCTAAAATCTCGTGCTTTTGCACTGCACGTGGGGGAGTTCTGGAACATACTAAACACACAGAATGGACAATTTTCGAAGAAAACTAATAAATTCCCTTCATCTTAACGTCGCGTGACTTTGCAATTACACACACACACACACACACACACACACACATATATATATATTATGCATACTCATCCGCAAACAGTCCTGTTTCGCTGTATCACCGGTCCTCAGTACGGTTAGACATCCAGTTACTTCCAGAGAGGATGGAAATCCGACCGATTTAACATCAGTCGGAGATTCTACCACGAAGCAATCGGCACGCGGCGGAGGAGGGCAGATTTTAGTGTTGTTATATAGATACACAATGTAGCACACACCAGTAGCCAAGAATGTTTAATTCATTACTGAAGAATTATATATGTGTGTGTGTGTGTGTGTGTGTGTGTGTGTGTGTGTGTGTGTGTGTGTTAAGTTACACTAACGTTACAGCTAATAAGTTTCTTTTTTGTTTGTTCTTTGTTTGTTTGTGTGTTTTTTGGGGGGGTGGCCGGATTTTCGTGTTTTATATTAAAATTCCATTCAAAATCAAACTTTTTTGAAAGGGAAAAATTTAAAAGAATGAAAATTTCAGAAATTGTTAAAAAAATAGGCAGATATCAAAGAAAATTTGAAACTTGAAATTTGTAAATAACACGTGTAGTTATATCCAAATACATCGCTGAAAAAAAATCATAGTCTGAAGGAAAAGGCCTCAAACTAAACAAAAGCAAAGTTTTCTCGGCAAAATGTTTTTGCTGTCATGAAAATTGTTTCTAACAGGTTTTAATAGGTTCATTTAGTGGTAGAAAATCTTTTTTTACTCTCGTCAGTGTCTGGGATAAATTGACGTCAGAGTTTATTACGTCAAAATGTAATATTACGCAAAGGCATTTTTTGACTGTGAAAGACACATTAATTTGGAAATTATTACAAAAATAAATAATGGTCAAATTTTGATGAAAATTTCAGGACTTATTCATAATTAACTGAAATCAGTTTTGAAATAATTATTTTTAGAAAATATTGGTAAAAACACTTTTTGTTACATATGTTCCCCCCACCACCACCACCACCAATTAATTTCCAGAAATGTTGAAATTGCGAATAGGTCTCAACATATGGATAATTTTAATTAAATTCAGGAGTCATTTGAGAATGCTAATCAATTGTCTTTTTTACTTCAAAACCTGCTCCGAATTGCGAAAACAAAAATGCAATAAAACTATGCCATTTTTTATTTAGATAAACTTTTAATTGCTTTTATAAACATAAATTAAAATGATATCATAGTCTGAATAGAGAATTTTTTCCATTAATAATGAGTTTTTACAAGAATTGTTTTCATTTTTATTATTTTTTATTAAGTACTTTCTAAAAAGTTTCAAACATTTTTAAAAATTTCCTCCTCATATGACCCTCAGATGTTTTAAATTAATGTATGGCGAATATATTTACTAATCGAAAAATCTAAATAAGGGTGCTCATTTTTTGTTAAATAATTAAAACATTTTAATTTTCTGAATGTTGATCACGAGTTTTTTGTTTGTACGGGTGACCGTACGCGATCTTTATTATTAAAAGGTCACGTGATTCAAAGGTTGTCCTCCCTTACATGAAAACAAAATCCAAATTCGTCTTCCATACTTTTGGCCATCTACTGTAAATCATCCATTAAGGCCTCTGATAAGGTGATGACAGCTGTGATAACAAGGCTACCGTAATTGAGAAACGTTCTATTGAAAAATTTCAGGCAGTAAGCAAATAATTCTTGTTTCAAGGGAGCTTCAGGTAAGTTTAAATTCGGTAATTTGAATAAAATAATGTGTTAGCGAGATGTATTTTATTTTTGTAAGATTTTTTAAAACCGGAATTGGTTACTGTTTACAATCGATAAAAAATGGCGGAAAATATGGAATTAAAAAAAAAATTTTAAACATAATTTTTTTTTATTCTGATCAATAGAAATTATATTGATCGGAAAAAAAATTAGGTTTAAAAAAATTTGAAATACATCAGGGTATTTTTGCTTACTGTAATTAGTAAATTTAATCTCTTAGTTTTCAATTAAAGCTAAAAATTGTAGTTTCAAGAAAACTTTTTTATTTTTAAAAATTCAATTTAAATTGAGTTATCGAAAAATTGAGTGGAGGTACCTACGTCAAAGACTTAACCGAAAGCCAATAACTAAAAGTCAATGAATGATTTGACGTTGTACAACCAACCAACACCACAGAAATAGAAGGCCTGTTCGATTAAACATGACAACACCAAAAATAGTAGAAGACGAAGCGAAGTTTCTGAAAAATGAAGGATTGTATACTTTTTTGTGTATTGTGCTGCACTGGACAAAATTCCGGAAAGCATCCTGTTTTAGGCAGCCAGTTTAAACTCAAATTCGTGAGAACACACAGACGAATTTTATTGAAAAACGAATTATTTTATTCCTCGAATTAGGTAAAAAATCTGAAAGAAAAATGAACAAAACAAAGATGAGTCCACTGCGACGAAGAAGGCAGAAATGAAAGAGAGAAAGGGAAAGGCTAGAAACAGGGAAAGGAGCAAGCGAAAACAAAGAAGAAAAGGAAAGGCTAGCCACTCCTACCAGCAGCCATGAGGTGGTCTGATATAGCAGTAAAGGCGTTAAGAACTGCGAGGCAGGGGTTTTAATTTAAATTTAACAAAGCAACAAATTTGGAAAGGCAGCTCAGCGTTTATATCAAGAAATAGGCAGTTACAACAGTGGACATGGTAAAGGCATGACTAAGCGGCTGAGCAAATTTCGGACAAAAAGGTCCTTTATTTCTTTTCTACAATATCTATTTTGGAGCTAGAAAGAACGAGCAACACAGAGATAAAGAAACGACTACTATTCGTTGTGCCACAATAACGCGTTTACAGTACAAAGGAGATGGAAGGGCTAAGAAGAACGAAATAACATACCAAAGTTATATGAAACGACGGAAAGGCGAAACGTGCGTGTAGATATAGAGACCAACAGGAAGAATCTGAAGATCCCGCCAAAGAAAAATCTCGCTCACGTGACCTTATCACGTTGCCGAGAGTGGATAGAAAACGGTAGGGCGTGATAAATAACAGGAAATTAAAACGAAAGGAAGCATAGTCTATGCTAAAAAGCACAAGACTGAAAGAGAAGGGAAAACAAAATAAAATAGAATAAAAAACATTAACAAGAAAGACGTCGCAGTGAGACGAGAGGTCAAAGGTAAACAAACAAACAAAAAACCGGTGTTCGAAAGAATCTGTCCTTGAAGACATGACATGTATAAAATAATTTAAATTACAATTTAAAAGAAATGAAACCAGGGTTCGAATTTCGTCTGCGAACTTTATTCAATATTAATTTTAATAAAGATAAATAAAAACAAACAACTAATATTAAAATCTTTAAAAAATTATTTCGTAAAGTTACGTTTTGTCAATTGCTGAAATTGACAGAATAATTTTCATTAGATAAAGAAAAAAGCAGACCAGGGTTCGATTTCTACCTTTTACATCTTTAAACAAATACAGAACAAACAATAGCAAATATATTAAAAATACTTTTTTTTATTTTAATGATTATTACATAAAATTACCATATCGACATGTAAAAGTTACCATATCGGCAAAATATTACAATTACATTCAGTAAAGAAAAAAACCAAGCTTCAATTTTTTACCTTAGAATAAACTTTATTTTTCTCAAGGACAAATATTCAAAGTTTTAAATTTGTTATAAAAATAAATAGCTTACGTTTCATTATTGAATTTAAATACTAAAATTCCTTCTCCTAATTTTGATTGTGTCAAATTTTCAAACCTATTTTTATTACAATAAAAAAATCGACAGTTTTAATTTGCCTGTTTTATTTTATTTTAATTATGCTATAGTAGTTAAAGTTGCAATATTGACATTTTCTTGTGTAGAAAATAAGAGGAATTTCAAATTGTAGAAAAATGTTGCATAGGTATATGGGAAATTTAGCTGAACATTTTTTTAACTTATTTCTAGTAATACTATTTTCCCTTGCACAAAAATTAGTCAAAAGAACATTTGAAGAGCTTCAGACAAGCATTCTTTTCTAATTTTTCTACACTGTGACCATCAGGACAAGTCCACATGTAAAAGATGATTATTATCTGCCAAAATATTCAAGTGTATGTGCAGTGGCGATACTACGGGGGAGGGGCAGAAGGGGATAACCCCCCCCCCCCACACACACACACACCTCAAATTTTGGCTGGCCCCTCAGTTGCCTCCCCACACATCTTTTTTATAAGCTTCAAAAATTTATGAATCTGATCAGTTTCTGATTTTGATAAGATTTGATCTTCAGCACTTTTCCCTCTGCGTTTTCTTTTTCATTTAGCTTTTTAAGGACAAATACAGAGACTAGATTGAAATAAAAACAAACAAAATAAAACAACTTACTTGCTTGGTTTACAAATCAACCATCCATCCGTGCATAGAACACTTCTGTCATATATGGTCAGGTGCCCCTGCTGTTAATCTCAGTGTTCTCGACAAGCTCCAAAGAATAATCTGTGATGTGATAGGTCCCGATTTGGCAGCTCGGCTTTAGCCACTTTCTCATCAGCGGGATGTTGCTTTCTTCTGTCTATTCTACAAATATTTTCATGGCTTCTGCTCCGACGAACTTGTCACTGGTACCCCCACCACAAAAATTTACTCGTGTAACCGGACTGGCAACAAGGCCCCACCCATTTACAGTTAGATCAACCAAATACAACCGACAATTCTACGCCATCAGCTCTTTTTCTCGCGGTTCCCTCCTGTGGAACTCCTTTCCATATACTTTCCTGACGGCTACAACCTCCAGGAATAAAACACGCTCCTAGAAAGCGGGCAGGACCGTCTGTTCAACTGAAGGGCACAGAAAACGCGACCCCCTTCTAGGCACCTAACTGTAAGCTGGAAAACTTGTTGCAATTAATTTTGAACCCTATCTTTTTTGTACTGTTCAAGCGCCATCAGTACCCCACTGGATCGAGCACCACCAGGAACTCCGATTCCACGTAGGCCAGACTGCACGCCCTGTCTCTCAGCCGTCGTAGGAGAGGCTCCAACGCCAAAGCATAAAGGGTGACAGTGGGTAACCCTGACGAACCATCCAAGACAGCGCTAACACACCTGACCGCTTTCCGTTCACCTAAACCACAGCGCTGGGAGAGTGATACAGCAGGCTGATTCACTGGCAGAAGTCTGGTTTGAATCCGGCGGTCTACAGGACAGCTGCTGTATACCGATGGTCGACCCTATCAAATTCCTTCGACTGATCCAAACTAATCAGTGTGGCTTGATCGTCGACTTTTAAACACTCTATGATCGTGCGGATCATGTGCATGTTTCTCTGAATTGTTCGGTCCCTTACAGCACAGGTCTGCTCGGCTCCCAACAAAATCTTGGCAACTAATTGCGTACACTTGGCCAAAATCTTTAACTCTGTGTTTAGGAAAGTTATGGGCCTACATTAATCTGAACCCCTCCCAACACCTTTGCCTGTTTTCAACAGCGTGATCACACCTCTGGAGATTCGAGTGGGGATGGGCCCCCTGCCGGAACATGTTGTTGAACACCACCGTCAAAATCTGGACACAGATGTATGTCTTGCCACTGCCGACCCTCTTTAATGCCAAGTAAACTTCGCCCTCCGTAATCACACCATCGCAGCTAGCCGCTTCAGTCGGCACAAGTCAAGGAAAGCTAAATAGCTGCGAATCTCATCACAAAGACCAGGCTGTTTGGTAAAACGGCTCTCGAAAGGCCGCTGAAATTCCTCGCACATATCTTTGGTCTACCTCCTGAATGCATCGATTGCCACCTCGACGGATCTCTTACTTGGATAATTCAGTGCCAAAATTCACCCTTATGTCTAATTCCCAGACCGTGGTAGCGCTTGCTAGTCTCACTCTCCGCGGCCTACATAGCTAATACGATCTCTACAGCCACCGCTCGGAGCAGATTATCCTTGAGAGTTTTCGCCTTATTAGGGCGAGTCGTTGGCTATATTTGGTAGTGAAAGTTCTAATCCTATTCTCAAGCCTCTCTCACCAGTTAGTTTCTGTTAGGACGAATAAAGCATATTCCAAGGGAATTAACCCTTTCCTGTTCCCAAACAGAGTACCTCCCTTTTTGCTCCTGAAAGTGGGCACACACGAGTCACGTGATCAACACCTTCAGACATGGCCGGCATGACGGAACAGACTTGGAATATGGCTGTCAATGGGTAAAAAACGCATCTATGTTCTTTCTGCCCTAATGGTTGTGACACACAACCCCATAACTTGGGACTGATACCGCATGTACATCTTTTGTAATGTTTCTCCCTGTAAAATAAATGTATCTTCCAGTTAACCGTAAGTAGACATCTACTTTCTTTCATTCCATGCATTTTCACCACGTGTTGCACACGCACACACATATTCGTCCACGGACTATGAATCATACTATAAAATTAATACTATATAACTATAAATTATATTAACTATAAATTAAGGCATTTTAGTTATGAGACAAAAACCCCGTTCATAACAACTGGTGACGAGGATTTGAACTTTGAAAAAAAATAATAAAATAAATTATTAACGATTTATTTTGATTTTAAACAGTCAAACTAAAAAAAAATGTCTATTTCTGCAGAAGTTCTGAAACAAATTTTGTCACAACAGCAAGAACAATTTGAAAGAGCTCAACTTAATTTAATAACAACTTTAACCCAACAATTTCAGTTCCAAGACACCGGTAATTTATCTAGTGTCGATCTTTCAAATACAATTTCAGAATTTACGTACGGCGCTGAAAACGGCTACACATTTGATTCATGGTTTTCGCTATGGAAAGACACTTTTCACCACGAATTTCCAAACAAAGACGATGATTGAAAAAAACGGTTGCTCATACGGAAGTTAGGCACAAAAGAAAACGAAAGGTTCGTAAATTTTATTTTACCCAAACGACCTTCCGATTTGACCTTCACCGAGACCATTACTATTTTAACGGACATTTTCGGACAACAACAATCTCTGTTCAACGTTCGTTACAACTGCTTTAAACTAGCTAAAAACCAGTCGGACGATTTCGTTACCTACGCCGGACGTGTGAATTGTGAGTGTGAGAGATTTCACCTTCAGACACTCACAGAAGACCAGTTTAAATGTTTAAAATTCATAGCAGGTCTACAATCATCCCACGATTCGGAAATACGTTCCCGACTATTAGTAAAGCTTGAAACAGACACAAAGGTAACAGTCCAGGATTTGACAACAAAATGTAACAGGTTGTTAAATTTAAGAAAAGACACCATGTTGGTTCAACAACAATCCACCTTAACTTCCCATCCTTCTCAAGTTAGTCATATTCATTCGAACGACAAACCTAAAGAAAAGAAAATTCCACCGTCTGCATGCTGGTCTTGCGGTGAATGGCACTGTGCACGTTTTTGTCCATTTAAAAAACACAAGTGCCAGGTGTGCCATAAACGTGGCCACAAAGAAAAGTTTTGTCATCCTCCAACAGCCAAACCTGTTGATCATCAAACTAAGTCTGCTCATGGAACTCATAAAAAATGAAGCAGAGGAGAAAATCACATTCAGTGTCTGCTTCCTTCAAAATTGATTTCAAATCCCGCAGGAAGTACATCAGCGTTGGTCTGAACGATTTCCCAGTTCGTTTTCAGTTCGACACAGCATCTGATATCACCCTTATCTCACGGAACACGTGGAAAAAATTGTCAAACCAGACCTACGGAATACAAACCACATTGCCCAGAGCGCATCAGGAAATGACATTCAACTCACTGGTGAACTAAATTGTTCTCTTTCTTTCCGTGATAAACAATTCACTGGAACATGCTACGTGACAGACACAGATCTAAATCTGATCGGTTTAGACTGGATTGAAAAACTTGATCTCTTCACTGTTCCATTGAAATCTGTTTTCAACACATTTCCAAAGTCACAACACTTCATCAGGAGAAACACAAAAATGGAACGGCAGTGCAATCGCCACCAGGGTTCTGTTCAAAGACATTTCTTATCCGGTCAACAAGTCTTGACAAGAGACTACCGGAACAACACAGAAACATGGACTCAAGGACAGATTGTACGCCAAACTGGTAACGTCACTTACGACGTAAATGTCCAAAATTCAATTTGGGTTCGACATTCGAATAAACTGAGACCATCACATCTTCCAGCAGGAATACAAGACTCTACCATTCCATTGAACATCTTGTTAGACACCTTTGACTTGTCACAGCAAACACCACCAACTCCCCAGAACACCGAAGCTGAAACACAGGATCCAAATATCCGGAAGTCAGTTCGCACCCGCCATCCAGCACAGCACTTGCAGGTGGATCCTCACCTGAAGTCGTACAAGCGACAAATTTAAAAGGGGAGATGTTAGGACGAATAAAACATATTCCAAGGAAATTAACACTTTCCTGTTCCCAAACAGAGTACCTCCCTTTTTGCCCCTGAAAGTGGGCACACACGAGATTCAGACATGGCCGGCATGACGGAACAGACTTGGAATATGGCTGTCAATGGGTAAAGAACGCATCTATGTTCTTTCTGCCCTAATGGTTGTGACACACAACCCCATAACTTGGGACTGATACCGCATGTACATATTTTGTAATGTTTCTCCCTATAAAATAAATGTATCTTCCAGTTAACCGTGAGTAGACATCTTCTTTCTTTCATTCCATGCATTTTCACCACGTGTTGCACACGCACACACATATTCGTCCACGGACCATGAATCATACTATAAATTAAGGCATTTTAGTTATGAGACAAAAACCCCGTTCATAACAGTTCCAATAAATTAAAGGTGCGCCTGTATATCATCATATCATCTTTTTTTTATAATCATATTACCCCAAGCAAGGCATTTTGCTGTCACTGTTTTGCAAGGGTTACATAGGAGGAACGTTATGAGAAAGGGTGATAGGTTATAGGGAGTGTCAGGAAGTGGGTAAGCGAAGGATAAGAATACTGATGAGAGTGGAGTGGACGGAGAAAGGAACATAAGAGAGAGGATGCAGGTTGGTGAGATAGGAAATGACTACTGACTTTACATTTAAATTCTTGGAGATTATAGCTGTCGTGAAAACAAGTAAATGGAAGGGAATTCCTCAAACGGGAAGAGCGAGAAAAGAAGCTGTTGGAGTAGAATCTGCGTTTACAATTTATTGGTTTCACAGTAAAGGGTGGGATCTAGTTGCTAATCTTGTGGCTCGCGTAAATTTATATATAGGGGGCACCAGTGAGCTAAGTTCGTCGGAACAGAAGTCGTGAAAGTATTTGTAGAAGAGACACAGGGAAGCCACTTTGCGCCAGTGAGCAAGTGACTGTATCTGAGCTGCCAAGTCGGGATCTATCACATTACAGATTCTTCGTTTAATTTTGTCAAGGACACCTAGGTAGATAGCAGGAGCACCCGACCCGATATGGCAGCCGTATTCAATGCACGGGCGGATGGTAGATTTATATATGTGCAGAAGCGGAAAAAAACTTCCTGGCCTTACACAGAGAACCGACTTTCTTAGCAGCGGATTTAGCTATGGATTCTATATAGTTATTCCACTTGAGATCTGTTGCGAGAGTTAAGCCAAGGAGACGTAGTGTTTTGCTTTCAAGGAGACTAGCCTGATTGATGCTAATGGGGTGGGGGGTAGGAGCGATTGTCTGTGATGATTAATAGATAGCAGCTTTGTTTTGGAAGCATTAAAATTCACGAGCCATTTCTTAACCCAGTCCGCCATGGATCGGAGGTCCTTTTCAAGTTCGGCAGCGAGGTTTGCTTTGTCAGCCTCAGCAGATTTTTGATCGAGGCAAGAGTAAACTGTAGTGTCGTCAGCGTATATGCCTACTTGGGATCTTATTACATCTGGGAGATCGTTAATGTTGGTAAGGAAAAGCATAGTACCTAGAATAGAGCCTTGATGGACACCCGCGTTCGTATGATAGTATTGGGAGGTATGTCCGTTCAGTACTACCTTCATTGTGCGATTTGAAAGAAATAACTGGATAAGTTCAAAGAATTGTCCAGTTATACCATAACCTCGCGGTTGCATAGAAGTCCAGCATGCCAGACTCTGTCAAATGCTTTGGAGATATCTAGGGCAATAGTTCGGGCTTCGCCGTTCTTGTTGAGAGCCTGGTGATGGTCGTGAGCATATCAGCATATCAGATGTTGAACCACTTCGGCGTTGATGATGGCTTCGAACACTTTGCCGAAAATCGGTAGGAGGCTGATAGGGCGATAATTAGAGGGGTCAGCATAGATGTTCACAATTGATTGGAGTATATTCTTAGATTACTTATGCAAATCAGAAATAGGGTTGATCCAAAAAGCAACCCCTGGGGGATGTCTGCATTGACTGCCAGGGCCTCAGAAGATTGACCGTTAATAACTACCTTCAAGGAACTACCTGTTAGAAAGCATTGTTCCGCAAACCACTGCTCTATGGAACAGACACCCAAAAGAATGTTTCACCGATCACTGCAATCTAGACCTATTCAAGTTTAGTCGGCAGTAATCTTCCTCTCCTGTCTATATAAACTACCTCTTAACGTAACTGTCGACTTCGAGTGTGTTCCCAGAGACTTCTACAGGATGATCCATACGATAGATAGATAGATAGATAGATAGATAGATAGATAGATAGATAGATAGAAATTCAGGTAAAGAGGGCGCAAGTTTTTATGATTTTGAGTTCCCTGGGATTTCTTTTCTTTTTTTAAACAGTGCGCAATACAATAAATATTGTAGAGCATAAAGAATCATATAATTATGAATTAAAAGTACGTTACGACACGGAAATTTCTATGTTTCGAGATAGAATCTCAACAGGCGATGTTGGCCGTGAAAATAATTTACATTTTCACAGTCAACATCCAACATTGCCTGATGACGACATTCTATCTCAAAACACTGAAATTTCCGTGCCGCAATGTACTTTTAATTCATAATTATATATATATATATATATATATATATATATATATATATATATATATATAAGAACTAATAAAAGTATTTCTCCTAGTTGATTTTACATGTAGTGACGTCAGCACTTAAGCTCATTGAACAGGCTTACTGTCTCGATGATGTTGCTTTGTATTCAACTTTCAAAATTCTACCAATTTTTTTTTTTTTAGATCAGTCAGTTAAGTGCCATACGTGATACACCCTTGGGCGATCATGTCTCGAAACAGACATGACTGAGTGGGCAGAAGATTATCCCGCAGTAGGTTGCCATTGCTTTCTGCGGTAGACTGGCTGCCACCAAGGCTATAGAACCCAATCTGTCCTGTTATTTAACCCATAACTGGAAGGAAGAGACGGATTAATACCTTTCCCAAGGGTATTTGCGCGTAAGGCAGGGAATTCAACTGGAATTCGAACTCGGCTCTCCGATTTCTCGTTCCGAGCCGATATCCACTGCGCCACAACGCACATATTTAAGTGGTCCCTTATTGTTTTGATCTCTTTCATATCAGTGAAAAATCTGCAATATTTTATTGCTTTTATCCAAATAATAAAAGAGGCTGATATTTTTAACCATTATCCCCAATGTTTAGTGGTTATCTCCCTTAGTTTTTTATCAGCCATTTGCAATCTATTGTATAATGGCTAATTCGATGAGTTGTCCCCTTGGACCAGCTACGTTCTTGTCACTGTACGGATATGCAATACAAGAACCCTAAGTTAACACGTCAAACTAAGCTGGCTAAGATTGTACGATAAGATATTATATGTATATATATATATATGTTGGAGTTTTTTTCCTTACTTCAGAATCAACTCGGTTTAGTATCTGAGACGCAACACATAACATAATCAATGAATAATTACCACATTGACATTAAAACTAGCTGTTTTCATCCCCTACAATATCACTGGTAGGCTATAAAAATTACCTCAAAACTTTCATAACATATCTTTTTCCTTCTACTCATAAATGAAGAAAAAAAGTGTTTGTTATTTTTGTTGTTGTTTTTTGTTTTTTTTTATTGTTTTTGTTTTTTTGCAGAAGGAAAATTAAACAAGACGGAAATCAAATCAAAATCAAAATCAAAATGTCTTTTATTCTTCAATGTATGACAATGCCACTGAGACGAGCTGCACCATTTGTTTTTAAAAGCATTTCACAGCCACTAATTTTCAAAATAAATCCTGAAACATTTTTCGTTTTTCTGAAGTATTCGTTTCTAAAACATTTTTTTGTTAATTATAAGCTTTAAATAGAGAAAAGGTTTCGGTTTCATTATTTAGAAATTTGCGAAAATGTTTGTCTTCACATTTTATCAGAATAAAACTGTCAACATCATTACACAACTTTTTTTCTAGTTTTATCTACTTGACATGGAACTTTTTATATTTATTTTTTGTGTAAATTATACAACTTACTGTTTTAACTGTTAATATTTTTTTTTTCCATTCACCATGTTTCTATACAAATAATATCTTGTTAGAATTTAATGACGAAGTAAATCAGGATTGCATCCATTGGACTGTAAATAAATTTATATCTGCTTCATCAAAAGTTTTAATTTATTATAAATAAATAAATTATAAAATAGGGAAAAAGAACTGATGATCTAAAAACTTTTCTTTTTTTCAACAAATGATTATCATTGAAAATCACGAGAAAAATGGTTGTTCATTTTAAGGATTTAAGACAAACATTACTGAGATAGCAAAACTTTTTCTACATATAAAAGTTAGTGCCCAAGTTTTAATCAAGAGAAGAGATTGTAAATAAGAATAGAAATGCATTAACAATCAGGTGTGTAGGGATGATCAGGGGTTAGGAATTGGTAAAGACATTTCTGGTCGAATAGAGCTGTTATATTTATAATCCACAAAATTTAATGGAAAAAAACACAATTTTGAAGTTAGTTTCCAATTTAAAATTATTTCATATGGCTAAATTTAAAACAATACTTTTTTAAAATTTCCATATTAAAAATATGTTAATCATGATTAAATGAGGAGTGTTTTTTTTTCTTTTATCTTTGAAGACGAAACTGGCTATTTTGAAGATCGACATTGAGATGTGGGAATGGCGTTCTCTTCAGCACAGCATTCTGAAAAACATGTTAAATGACGTGAGACAGCTGTTGATCGAGTTCCATACCCAACATTATGAAATTGCATGGGTCACAAACCAATATTTTTCATCACTTTATTTGCTACGAGATCTCTATGACCTTGGCTTCAGGGCTTTCTCGGTCGACAGTAATTATGGCTGCAGTTTTATAACGGAGAAGAAAGTCAAATACACGAATTGTTACAACGTACATTTTATCAAAATCACGTAACGACATTTCATCAAACATAAAATATCTCAGTTCGCTGAAGATTTCTGTTCAGTTTTTGTTTTTCTGGGTTTTTTATTTTTGTGTTTTTTTAGTTTTTGTGTTTTTGTTTTTTTTGTTTCGGTTACTGATTTTTTTTTTATAAATAAGACATTGTATTGATACAATAAACAGGAATAATTTGCTTGTGTTCTTCATTAAGTCTTTTAACCCCAATATCCAACATTTGCCCATTTTTAGCAAAAGGGGTTAAAAAAAATAAATGTCACTAAGTTAGGGATCTCTAATAATTCGAATTTCAGTTGCGTTCCTTGCATTCACTTGGGAAAGGTATTAATCTGTCTCTTCCTTCCAGTTATGGATTAAATAATGGGACAAACTGGGTTCTGTAGCCTTGGCTGGCAACCAGTCTACCGCAGAAAGCAATGGCAACCTATTGCGGGATAATCTTCTGCTCAGTCAGTCATGTCTCATTCGAGACATGATCGCCCAAAGCGTTTATCACGCATGACACTTAACTGACTGAATAATTCGTAGAAAAAAAAAAGAATATCTTGATGCAAAAAGAACCCAAACTTAATAAAAACTTTAATGCCAAAATGTTTTTTTATTATTATTATTTTGTAATCTTTCCTAACACGTTAAAAATTCCGTTAACTTTTTCTTTTTTTTTTTTATCTTGGTGAAAAACACATTCATTTGTATCTTCTTGCAAAAATCAAATCATTCTCGGACTTTCATGAAACTTTCAAGACTTTTTCACAAATTAAATTACTTTTTTAATTATTATTCTTGGTAAAAACTGCACTTTTTTATTTGTTTAAATCTTTTACCATCCCCCTCCACGTTAATTTCATGAAATTTCAACAAATTAAATACTCTTGCAAAAATTAGTTACGCACAGTTTTCCTTGAGAAATGTTCATTATATTCAAACAGTAGCTTAAAAAAACTGCTCCATATCGTAGAATAAAAAATTAAATAAAACTATGCCAATTTTTATTTCGCTAAATTATTTATTTGCTTTATAAATAATGCATATTAAGGACATTATAGTTTGAAGGAAAAAAAATTCGATAAATAATGAATTTTTACAAGAATTGTTCTCATTTTTTTATCATAATAATTTATAAAATTTCAAAATCTTAAAATTTCTTCAAATCAAAGTATATATTAGATCATGAAATGAAGACATTTACCATTTGAAAAGCTTGATGCAAATTATCACACACAAGTATATTTTTAAAATACTTTAAAACTTTTTTGAGCATTGGATTTCATGTGACATTATTTTTGAAAGTTGATGTATTGAAAAATTGGACAATTAATCGTGTAAACCATGATTATGTCGGCTACATTATAAGTTTCGTAAATTCTTTTTATTAGAGTTAAGAACAAACAATTATGTAATCAGTAATAAAATATAAAGTACTATAACAATTTAATACATAAAATAACTTTACCATATCATAAAAATGATTATGGAAATTATTAATAATAAAGAACAATATGAAAATATGGTATTAAATAATATAAATTATTGACAAATAAAATCATATTTAATAAATACATAATAAATTATGAACTTACCTCTATAATGGTATTTTATTATTATCTCTGTTAATAATTTTTAATTAATTTAAGTTTTTATATTATTTTAAATTTTATTTTATATAAAGCATCTTCAAACTTAAGGCTATAAAGCTAAAATATCTAAAATTCAATAAAATATTAGATAACTGTGGAAATGCCAATTTTTAAAAATTACTATGTAGTTAAAAACCAAAAAGAAACGTTCACTTATATTTCATAAATTTATGTCAATGCTGGTCAACCACACTTAGCTTTTCAATATGTTTTACTTTTAGTAATTAAGATTAAGAAATGCATGTAAACTACATTTCATGATATAAACAAGTAATACTCGTTTTAAATCAGATTAATTTAATTTTAAATTTCCTAATATTCATAAAATAACATGTTACACATGTATATTTGATTTTTTGCAAGATTTTTAAAACCGAGAATAAACTTATTTCCAAACCTCTCAATATGTGAAAATTGGCCGATAAACTGAACTCTCAAAAAGTTGAGACTCCAAAAGATATAATTTTTATTTTTAAAAAATCAGAGTATTTTGCCTTCATTTCCCGGGGTATATTGTTCTAGTTCCACGTGACATGCCTTTTCCGGATATCTGTTTCAATTATTTCCTTTCATGGAAAACAGATCACACTCGGGTTTGAAAGCCGACATAAAACATGACCAGTGTTTATTAGGTAACAGAAGAAAGAGAGTGAGAAAGGGATTAGGGAGAAAAGGGGTGTATCAGGGAGCGAGAATCACGTTCCTTAACGTCGATTAGGGTGCATACATTAACTGTAATACGAAGGGAATATAAACTTATTTATAAATGGAACTTTGTGTGTGTGTGCCCGTTACCTATAGACTCCGAAACGGCTGAACCGATTTTCTTGAAATTTTACACAGTTGTACTATAAGCGTCTGCGAGTGTTCTTAGCTAAGTTTTGTGTCGAGGTACCCCAGATAAATATCGAAAATCGATAATCGAAAAAATCGGGTTATAGAAGGAGTTGTCCGATTTTAATCAAATTTCATACACTCATAGACAATGACATAAGAAGCAATATTCAGAAGTTTCAAGGTTGCAGTTCTTACAATAGTGCAGAAAATCAATAATATATATATATATATATATATATATATATATATATATAAGGCAAGATGTTTGTGTGTGTGTGTGTCTGTTTCTTGGCTGTATGTCTGTATTTTTTCAGCCCTTTTATTTTAGTTTTTTGCTTCGGATTTGGCCCTAATTAGGTATAATTATAGTTCTTAGTCTCAGCCATGATACCATTTACTCAGAGGACTTATTTAGCCTTCAAAATTCAGTTTACGACAAAAAAAAACTTATTTGATATCGATACCAGGAAATGGATTTAAATAACCTGCAATGGGTTGATAAGACATAAAAAAAATAAATAAATAAATAAAAATGTTCTTCGGATTACAAATCATCATTGTAAAATACATACATTTTCCAATTGTTTCTTTTGATTCCATTGTCCAAAGAATTCGAAAATTTTCAGGAAACACATGGCATCCCAATGACTAATGTTATTTTTGGATCAGTTTAATTTTCTATTAAGTGTGTGTCAAATTTTGTAATTTGAAGGATATTTATGAATTTTTACTTTTATACAAATTTTTATTCTAAATCAATTGATTTAACAAATATCTAGATCAGATTTTTCTGTAACAACCTTATGTTAAATGTCGAACATATCTCAATCCTTCAGCTGTGAAAAGAAATATGAAAGATTTTGTTGAGGAAGAGGTGGGCAAGATAACGCTTAACCCTGGATATTAACAGGTTAAGACTGTAATGGTTGGGAAAACATAATCTTGGCAGTCGATTCCACAGAGCAGTGGGTAGCACAAAGAAGCTTTTTAAGTGGAATTTACTTCTCACCGATAGAATGCGTGAGGTTTGCTGCCCAAATATGACGATATAGTATGCAGTGTTCACGAGTTTTGTTTTGGGTTCGCTTTTGCGTGTGTACTAAGCAAAGTTTGTACATTCGAGGCTTTTTACTTTCTAACAAAATCAGTGAGTCAGTGCTTAGCATTTGAATTTTAAATCCAAATCTTGTTCACTACACGCACTCCATTTTTGGCTTGATCTGGCTATTGTGAAAGATAACTTTTTGAAACCAGTTTGGCAAAAGTAAGGAGCCGAATGAAAAGAATTGAACAAAAAGAGAAAAGAAAAATGAGTGGAACAGAAAAAGGAAAGAAGTTGAGCGAATGGAACTAAAGGAAAGAAGGAAAAAGGAGTTATATTTGCCATATTAGCAGTGGAATAACGATAAAAAGATCGTCACAATAAATAAAATAGACAGAGAAATATAATATACGTGTTTACAGACTAGAAGAAATCGTTACTGTCCTTATGCTAGAATAACATGTAGGGGAGATAATTGCCCGAGTTATCGAACTTGCATAGTGGCCGGCAAGTTATCAGTTATCGATGGCTTATTTATCTTATGCCAACGTTCGTTGTTTTGTTTTTTTTATATCAGTATAATGAATTTGAGTGTTTAACAGATCTGTGTAATGATTAAAAGAAAATGTACAGTGCTGATAAATACAAAATAAATCTTCATATAACATAGATGGCGATTATCTCCCTTTGGTGTATATAAGTCACACAGGTCAGGTGACGACCGCATATTGACGTCACTTCATCCAGGTACCTCTGCTAAATCGCTTAAAAAAAAAAGAAAAAAAAGAAAAAAAAAACACAGCATAGTATGAATAAAAAAGGCCCCCAAAAATTTTCCGTCAACTCAAAATGTTTTCGTCATTATTAAAAAAAAAGGTCAAAGTATTTTCATGAAAATATTTAATCCCTTCTAATACGTTCGAAATTTTGCTAAAAATCTTGTTTTGATTTTAGTTAGCGGGTAACTAAGTCGTTACGAGAGTTTACAATGGAAAATGTAATATTTCGTAACTCAAATAATTGTCGTATTTTAATGAAACTTTCTGGACTTATTCACAAATAAATGAAATTGTTTTTGAAATCATTATTTTAAAAGAATCTTGATATATTTTTTTTTACATCTGTTACATCTCCTCCAAGTAAATTAATGAAATTTTCAGAAATTAAATTTTGTAGGGAAAAGTGGTTTTATTAGTTAAACGCAAGACTCATTGTAAATCATCTATTTTTTTTTAAACATTTTACCTTTATTTACTAAAATCTGCTCTCAATATTAAAAAAAAATCAATAAAACTATGACATTATTTAATTTGATAAGCTGTTAATTGATTTTATGTCATGTCATCTCTTTTCTCTGTTTCTCCTTTTTCTCTTTTTTTTCCTTTTTTCTTTTTTACTTTTTATGTATCTATCAATTTCTTTCTACCGTCCTTGGCTAACAATTGTCATGTCTGCTTATCTTCTCTTTCCGTACGTTTCTCCGACTTTCTTTCTTCATTTCTCCTTTTTTTTCTCTCTCTCTTACTTCTCCTTTTTTCCTTCCCCTCTCTCCTATAACTTTTCCCCATCTCCCCCTTTTTTTCGCTTTTCTTTTTCCCCCTCACTTCCCGTTTCCCTTTACCCCACTTCCGTTCCTGTAACAGGTTTATTTTTTATTCTTTTACACATATGTAATCTTTAAATGTCCTTTTCAAAGATCTAGTTTGTATCCATCTCTCTCTCTCTCTATCTATCTATCTATCTATCTATCTATCTGTGTGTGTGTGTGTGTGTGTGTGTGTGTGTGTGTGTGTGTGTGTGTGTGTGTTTTCCTTTTTTCTTCCTTACCCTCTGAAATAGTGTCTAAACGCCTATCTTTTAATAAAATCTTCCCTCTCATTTTGAACCCCCTCCCACTTTTCTTTCTTATTTCTTTCTTTTTCCTTCTTTTTAAGTGAACTTCCATTGCATGAAAATCTTTTGGAATTTTTCCATCATAAACAGTCGCTGACAATGCAAAAGTATTTCGCAGAAATGATCATACGACGCATGTAATTTTCGAAGTTTTATTTAAAAAATACAAATTTGGCTGTGTAAATAGATCATTCTATTTAAATCGAGCTTTCTGGCTGGATCAGTTTTAATATTTATAAGATTAATATTAATAGGATCTTTCTTGGGATTCTACGTACATGTCACTTTCTGTTTGGATTTAATTTCATATATATATATATATATATATATATATATATATATATATATATATATTAAAAGCAACTAAAAGCTTATCTAGTTAAATAATGTCATAGATGTATTGCATTTTCGGAAAAACAGCCAAATGTTTCAAAAAAAAAAAAAAGATAGATGATTTACATTCCCCAAAGTGTTATGCGTTTAACAAATAAACAAAATTTTCGAAACAAAATTTAATTACTTGAAATTTCATGAATTTACGTAGAGTTGGAGAGGTGGGAGCTAACAGATGTAAAAAAATAAAATTTTTACAAAGATTTTCTAAAATTAATCATTTCAAAAATACTTTATATAAATCCTGAAAGTTTCATTAAAATCATTTGATTTTTGCAAGAATCTCCAAATTAATGTTTTTCACCTGAATAAAAATGCGTTGTGAATTATTGCATTATCCATAGTAAACTCGGGTAACAATTTAATTACGCGCTGACAAAAACAAAAACAAAAAAGTTTAAAAATGTGTCCGGGGAGACATTTTCAGCTTGTAAAGAAAACCTGTATTGCATACCCTGTCAAATGCTTTCGAGAGGACCAATGCCACATGCGGTGCTTCACTGTTTATAGCTTATATAGTAAGGCAGACATTTTTAATTTCATCTAGTATGTTTTTAAAGGAAAACTCAACACGTCATATTAGTTATAAACTATAGTTCATTTCAATGAGCTTAATTAGCTCATATCATCAGACTCTTTTACAATATTTCCTCCATCTGGCATAAAATTTCTGCCGGAATGAACGTTTTCTTAAAATGAAGAGGGAACATAATAGAAATAATAATAATAGACATAAGATTACAAACAAATAAATAAATGACAATGAATGTAAGGGGAAGGAGGAAGGAAAGAAGAGAGATTACATTTGACCATTTTGATGGTAAAAGGATGGAACCTAGTTGCCAGTCTAGATGGCCCGTATAAATTCATCTGGTTGGGGCAACGGGGAAAGAGTCTCGTCAGTGCAGAAGCCGTGATGATATTTCTAGAAAAAGGAGAAGGAAACCATATCACGTCGGTGGTAAAGTGAGCTGAAGTCGAGCTACTATTTCATGACCTATTATATTGCAGATCCTATTTTGGATTTTGTCGAGAGCCCTGAGATTAATAGCAGGAAAACCCGACCAGATATGGCAACAGTATTCAATTCAGTGACGAATAGTAGATTTATGAATGTGCAATATATATATATATATATATATATATATATATATAGGGATGGATCCTACCAACCATTTCTCAAAGAAAATAGTTCCCCCACTTATATTAATATTTCATCCAACCACCCCAAAAATATTATAAAACAGATACCCAATATAGTGAATAATAGAATCAACAAATTATCATCCAACATTAAAACTTTCAACGCAAGTAAAAATATTTAAAATAAGGCCCTTCAAAAAAGCGGATATAAGAACAAGTTAACATA